>VXBA01005040.1:253404-435784 GCA_013399895.1 Serilophus lunatus
AAAAAAAGATAAAAATAGAAAGAAAAAAGGTTTTCTTTTCTTATTAAAACAGTTTCACTGTGCTGTAAGTTCATCTAAAACCTTTCCCTTCTAGAGCCCCCAGGTCTGAGCCTGACTTTTGAAAGCCACTGGAATACTCTTCAGGCTCATCCTTTTTCTTCCCCTGGAATAACTGCCTCATAATCACTAGACTTACAGAGCCTGTGAGCTCAAGACCCTGTTAAGCAGGCAGTGAGTTCTGGGCTGAGTTTCACTCCAGGAGCAGAGAAGTAGGAATTGGAGCACTGAAGGTCTGGAGAAGCAGCAGGAGAGCTGAGGAATGACACCTTACACCAGCTTCAGCTGTTGGCTGAAGAGATGGACATCTCTCACTCCTGGTTTTATCTGATCATAGCCCTTAGTACAGGTTTTATTCATGTTGTTGTCCAGTTCTTTGCCATAAGCAATGAAAATCTGTTACCTTTATTTTATCATTCTCTTTACAAATACAGAAAAAAACAGCAGCCAAAAAAGGACAATGGAAGAGAAATGGATATAAATCAACAGGAAGTATTTTAAGGCTGCAGAGAGAGCACTGTAACTGGGTAAATATGGTGTAGAGGGTCAGCAGCAGCAGATGTTAGGAATGAATGGGATAAAAAACAATAGTTCAAGAGGGATGGGCAGGTTGTCATGATAAGTCTTGTGGATTGTTTAATAAATTCTCTTTTCAATGTAAACATTTTGTTCAAGGGCTACTCAAAAGATTAAAGAGAGTCGTGTAAAAATATTCTCTGCTCTATAAAATGCTACTGCTTTGCCTTTCTTGTCTGGATAGCAAAATAAATGAGAGCTACAAAAATACCGTTGCAACTAGCACCACACATCATTTTTCAATTGTTGAAACAACTGATCTGTATATTTCTCCTCTTTGTGATGGAAAGAAATAAAAAGGAGAGGGAGACAACACTTTAGAGGGTCCTGAACTGCTGTGACAAAGGGTGGCACTGGGGATTTGCTTGCCTAGTTCTGTGTTTAATTGTATGAAGATGCCTAAATGCATCATGTGGTTGCAAAGCTCATTAATAAAATTAATTCACTGTGCTCTATTCATTTTTTACAATCCTGACATAAAGCCATGGAGCATTTTGCATATGGAGCTATTTGAAAATGAAGTCACTCCTGATATGCTTTTTCTGGCTGATTTTAGTAAAAATTGGATGTTTGTGGAAACCACATATTCTCTCTGCGGTAGGATCTTCCACATGATACCCTTCACACAGAAAGACAAATGGTACTATACCTATAGAATGAAGACTAAAGGGGCTAACCAGAAGCCTTATTAACTCAAAATTTTGTTCAAAGAGATCCATGACTTTGCTATGATAACTGATTTGCATGGAGACATTAGATCTTCCCCTGGTTAGGAAGTGAACAGGAATGTGAAGCTCAACTTCTCATATCCATGTGTTTTGTAACCATGTGCAAGTCACACAGTTGTTCATGCTCTGCTGAAATGAAAAACATGGTGCCTAGATGGAAGGAAGTCAGCTGGAAATCACCAATGAATCCAGGCTTTCCTTTCTCAACACCAGCACCCGTGTCTGTGAGTGGCAAACCCAAGATTCACCTAATCAACGTGTGCAAACAATAGAAACTCCTCTGCAAAGATTTGGGGATAACTATTTGCTATTGATGTGAGAGATAACAAGAATAAAGGTAGAGATTAATAAAACCTCTCCTGCCATACTAAGCAGAAATCCAGTTGCAGCAATTTAGAGCATTCCTTATCTCAAAGTAGCTCATTTTTTTTTGTTTTTTTACAGTCTAAGATTTTGGTCAGATGTTTCACTACCAGGTTAACTTTTTAATTTGGAAGCTCAGCTTCATCCTGTGAAGCCTGTAATGAAAGTAGGCACTGAGTTCTGGTGCGTGGTGCTACATGGACATATTGCTGCAGGATGGACCATCCTAAACTGTCAACGGATTGAGATTTCACTCTGTGAAATTCAGCAGGGCATTTACTCCAAAGCCATTAATAGGCTCTTGTGCAAGACACTCCTCCTGCACTTAATTAGCTATTTGTGTGGGCATTTATTTATCCACAGACATGAAGACACAGCCAGACCACCAGATGACATAAATAAATCCAACTCACTTTTTACCAGTGAAAGACCAGGACTAGAACTCGAATATGCAGATAGCAAACTCCTGACTCGTGGGTGGTTCCCAAACCTTTGCTGTCATTTTCCTGCTTCATGCAGTTTGGTGATCTAATTGCTTTTTCAGGCATTTGTGGTTTAGGAATATTTTTTTTTTCCTTCTAACAACTCAAATTGCTCCGGGAAGAGTCAGTTGTCATGACTCCCTGCTTTTAAGGTTGCTGATGCCACATTGCCTGACAATAAGAGGAATGGAGGACCAAAGGAGACGGGCTAAAAAAAGCCTAATTATAGCCCAGACTGCCTTTCTCTCTCTAAGGTGAAGGAAATGTAAATTTTAATTCCTAGGTACAAAATCAAATAGAATTACTTATCTCTTGAAATCCCCACTGATCTGGCCTGCACACAGTTAAGCAACCAACCTGCTGCCTCATTATTCCCATGACATACTGCTGCAGGAGAAATCCCAGGCAGAGCAATAAACAAGCAAAAATACAGGAGATGGCTCACGATTTCCCTCCACTCTCATTTCCAGGTAGCTTTCCATACTTCTCTTTCAAATTAAAACGTAACTGTGGCACCTTTTCCCTGAATCCTGGACAAGCTTTTTTTTCTAGGGAGAAGTATGACCAAATAACCCTTGGAAAAGTAGAGATTGGAGGAACCAGAACATGACTAGACTGCAGTGGAGAAAGCCTGCATTAGGATTACTGGTTTCTTGAACAGGTTCTGGAGAGAACTGGCAACTTGCAGTTCTCTTGTTGTCTTTTAGACATAGAGATATCTGAAATTTTGCTATGTGGAGAAGGAAGGTCAATATTGCAGATGATTTTCTCACATGATGGAATAAATCCATTGTTTATTTAAGTCTCTCACTGCACCATCAATTTATAAAAGTATTTGGGTAGCTGAAAGAACAGTACTCATGGCAATATGAAAAATGACCATGCTCCTTTATTTCTCTTTAAGCCAATGGGGATTAGGAGCAATTCAAAAGGCTAGGACACTCCAGACTGGAAAAAGGCAATTGAGGGGCAATACAAGGGTAGAAGATGAATAGGAAACATACATCTACCAAAAAAACATGCCTTTGTCCTTTTAACGCTTGCAGCTGGGTGTGCAGGCTTTGGTGAGACCCAAGGCAAAGGCTGACATTAGGGCAGCTTGGTGTGAGGGAAAAAATCCCACGGCCACATTTACCAGAGCTCTGAGAGAAAAGACTCTCCAGGGGAGCTGTGATTTAGACCTTATTGAATGCATTAGCAAGTGGTTGGAAAAATCAGAAGACAGCACACACTGCAATGGATTTCGTGACATTTCTATTGCAGGGTTGAGAACAAGGCACTGAAGGATTCAGTGTATCATAAACTGTAAACACGAAATACAGCAGGGGAGCTGCAGCCTCAAAACACAAAACAACCCTCCCTGTGAGCATTCAGTCGCACTTTCAAAGCCACAAAAAAATAAATCTCCCCTTCAGCCACAGCTTACAAATTCAAGTAGGAATGAGGGAGTGTGCATGCAGGTTATCCCCAGCCTCTCCAGTGGAAGCAGGTTAATGCTTGTTTGCCAGCTGCCATCTCCCCTCCATAGCCCTGCTCTCTATGCAGAATGTTAAATAAACCACTACTGCAGCTCCTGCAAGCCCACACCGAGCCCTATACCATGAAGAAACCCCCTCAATACTGCTCTGCACCCCCAAACACTCTTTGTTCGTCCATAGTGATGTGAGTAATTTGCATAAATCAAGCTTAGAGTATTAATTTGATAGATCTCCATGTGCTCAGCACTGCAACGGGAGCATATCCAGGGATCTGGCAGCAAACAAGCTTTCTTCTTTCACCCTTTACAGGATATATTTTGGAAGCAAGAAGAAATTATAAGACCTTGAGAAAAAATGTATATGGTAATTGTGGGCTTCCCCCCACCCCAGTTTGCAAAGGATTTTCTACCTGAAACCTCTGAGCCACCTCCAGTCACCTGCAAAGAAAGGTTTTGCTGTCCTTACTCCTGCTGGGAAGATGCTCTGAATAATGTGATTGCTTCTTGTTGGCCTGGGAGATACACACAGGCACATCTGAGAGTTAAACAAACTTGTCCTTGGCTGTTTGTCTGCACTTCTGCCCATTGTGAGATTTTAAGTAGAGAATGATTGAACATACCACACATGCTAACATGGACACATATGCCTGGTCACACTCAAATACATGTGCATTTGTGCCAAACAAAATCACTGGAAAAAGTAATAGTGGTAAGTGTCTAGTCCTGGTCTATCTATGTTCCTCTCTGATTTCTTGCCTCCTCCTTTACTGCATAATACACTTTCCCAGTAGCATTAACTGTTCCTCAGGCATCACCTTGGCAGTTTAAGCATGATGTGGCTCTAACATATGGTGAAAGAGGTTGTTCTGCAGAGCAGACTTGCAGGGGAAGATCTGATAGAACCAAACACCCTGTTGGTTTTTTTTCTCCTATCAGTCTCAGTCCTTTTATTTCCAGTTAGTACCTCAAAGAAAACCTCAAAGAATTAAATTAATTAGCTTCTGGTAATGGGGATTATCATTTTATCTGTGTAACAGAATTCTACCCATACAAATGGGATTCTGAAGCAAAATTTCTTGGCCACAGCTTGGGTAGTTGCAGCAGACCATGAAGTGTGAAAATACCCACTAGTGCTCTGCCCATCAGAGGGACAGAGATGCTAAATCTATCCTTTAGGACAGCCTGGCCATATAAGCCATCCATTTAGCTCCAGACACCCAGGAAATCACACAGCATCCACAAATTCCCTTGAAAAGGATCAAAATAAAGGAAGAAGACAATCTAAAATATTGATGCTGTGGAACAACAAATGTTTCTGCAGAGATTTTCCAGCCACTTTCAAAGGAAGACAGAAATGCTTCTTCTTTCCTGCTGCTAAGCAAACTGTGGATGGAGTTGGGAGAGCTGCCACCTCTCATGCTATCTCAGAGATGGAGCAGCCATGGTAACACAGTTGGTGTTTCTGAGGGAAAAATATTACATGCAACACCATGCATCATCTCTCAAAGGCAAGCAGGGAAACCACTCACGTTAATGCAAAGCAGTCACTAGTTAGAGGAGTTTGGGGACCTGACAGGGGGAAGAGTGGCTTCTGGATGTAATTCAATCCCTTTATGCTTGCAGAGGATCTTCTCTGGACACAAACAATTATGGGACTTCTTACTCCCTCTGCCCTTTTGGTTGAGGCAACACTGGTCAGAGAGTATTTGTGTGCGCTCTGTGTGTATGTAGGGGCATATGGATGGGTACCACCATTATAAAATGGAAGGACAGGATGAAAGAGCAGGACAAAGATATTCAGGTAACAAGGTTGTTTGCCCTGAGACCTCCATTTGAAAGGCTGGAGTCAGTCCCAGCCCAGGGTATTACAACTCAATGTGAAGAATCTCCATATGCTGCTGAAGGAGAGAGCAAGGAGGGATCTGCAGGCCCAAGCAGGGGAATGGGAACCTGCCTTGAATGGCGACTTAAAAACAACAAGGGCAGAGGATAAACGAGTGCAAAAAATTACAAGAGCCCTTTAGGAAAGGTATTCACAAGCACCTGAGGCCAACAGGGCTGAAAGACAACTCTGTGTCACAAAGAGCAAAAGATCCTGAAAATCTCCATGAGATAGGTGCACACATTCCTATACCTCACTGCCACTTTTCTAGTACAGAGTTTGGCTTCAAAGGCAGGTTTTTTAATATCTCCAGTCCCAAACAACTAATTGCACTAAGACACAGGAAACCCTGCTGGATATCAAACATTTGGTTTTAAAGAAACACAACTTCAAAACCAAATCAACCTTCATTCAAACATACCAGAAATAGCATTTTCAGAGGGACTCCTGAACCCCACTTTCCTGCTACTGAACCTCCTGTGAATAACACATGTGCAGTTCAGTGCATTATTACATTTTGTCTTGGTGGCAGAAACAAGACCACCTACTCAGCCGGTTTCTTACTCATTCCATGCTGCTAGAACACTTCATCTTAAAGACAACTAGAGTTTCTATATATGTCATCATACATTTATGTACATTAACCTTGTGCTAAATTCCAAAGGCTAGAAGCAACCACCTAAATCATGCTAATTAAGACAAATTATTGGAATGCTTTGAAGAATGCTGGGATATGCATTTTGCTGCATATCACAATAATGAAAACAAAGCTCAATCCCACAATGCTATGAGCTTGCTTATTTCAGCCCTTTTTTTTTTCCCTAGTCTTTTCTGTTTTCCAAAATCACTACTGCCTCTCAAGGATACAATTTAAATTCATTCTCCCAGAAAAACCTTGAAGCATGTCCATCCTCCCTAGAAGTTGGTCATTCAGGGAAAGTTAATGGACCAAATTCATCCCCAGCTACAATACTTGAGTTTTGCAGAGCTACATCATCATGAACATAGCCCAAGTTTGAGAGATGTGTGGTCCTTAATTTTCTGACCTCTGTGCCTCACTGGCATCGTAAGTAGACTACAAAGAGGCAGAAGAGAACTCACTGAGATGAAGTCAACCCCGTACTGTCAGATTTGTTTCAGCTGGCTTCTTCGTGACTTCTCTGTGAAGTCATTTGGTGGTGGGAAGAAGGCAAGAATTTAGGAATGGTGCAATACCAGAGCAAGGAATGCCCTACTTTTCTGTTTCCACTGCTTCAGGGATTCGTAAAACAATGAGTTAACTTTAAATTTGTATGTGCAGCTGTCCTCAGTAATTAGGCTGCATTAACTGGACCTTAGAAACACACACTAAAAGATGGGACCCACACCAATTCAAACTCTTCATGTTGTTAGGAAAAATCAAACAGCTTCTCGTCCCCAGCCTACGTGAGAAGCCCATCAATCTAAGAACTTAAATGAGGAGAAGGAGCAGTATGAAGGGAGGGAGTACCCCTAACCTTTACAGATGGAGTTATAAACAGTAAGGCTTAAAGAAAATAAAAGGTTTACTCAGGGAGTCAGTGTGGCACTACCCATACTGTGCAGAACACATAAAAGAAATTAATTTTCTCCTAGGAAAGGTCCCAGTAATTATACTTATATGTCACCTTGTTCTCTTCACCACATAATCACACTTGAAGTTGCTGCTTTTAAAGTGAACTCCTCTCAGGGCCCCTTTTTCTCAAATGATAGGAGAAACACCTATAAATTATCATCAGAAAGAAGATAATGGATGCTGACTGCTCCCTAAAAGTAATTTTTGAGTTTTCTTTTCTGAGCAGAAACTAAACAGTGTCTTCTGATATTCATTAAGCAGTCAGCATCCTCCTCTGAAGAGCTGACGTCAGTCTGCAGCCCAGGACCTGCAATTATCCCTTCCCATTGAAGTGGATGGCTGCCTAGTTACAGCATGATGTTGAGTCTGAAAGGATCTTGCTGACACCAGCTGCCCTCCCTCAGAAAGTTTAAAGTGGAAGGTAAAAAATGAGAACTAGATAATTCTACTAATTTTTGACCTTTGAAAAACTTTTGCTGGGTAATTTTTCCTCCTCTCTCCTTCCCACTGTGTCTATCCCTTGCAGGAAGGAAAGTGGCTAATACAGTCAATTCAAAGTCAGTGTAGATAAGCATCTGAACTTCTGGATCTGGATCGAAACTCTAGACCTTAGGAATGTTTCAAAGCTGTGCTCATCAACACAAAATGAAAAAGCAGAGTTTTTCCTCTGCCAGAAAAGCCCCCAGGAAACCTCTGCTGTCACTAGTGGCGTCACAATTGGAATGGAATTCCTTGGACCAGTCTGGTGGTGAAATGGCAAACAGGCACTGGGTGTTGGTAAGGAATTTAAGGCAGCTTGTTCTGGGGGAGGGAGAACACTCAATGCTGAACTCCAAAAACATTGTAGAGAGCAGAACCCACTCTGTGCTGCATCTCAGATGAACTGGAGTACCTGGCTAGATCCATGCATTTTCTAGATTTCAGGGTGAGCCTACACAAGTCAAGGTACAAGAGGAAGCTTGCTCAGCAGTATGCAGAAAAAACATATCCTAAAAAAACCCCATCCTAACATTAGAACTTCTGCTTCATGGAGTGCATTATCTTTCCTCCAGGATTTCTATAGAAAATTCTGACCTTAAAACAGTCTTTAAACCATACTCTGTAAAGGCAGACACCCCTATGGAGAGTTATGTGAACATGGGTCATACTGCAGGTAAGAGGCAGGTGGGTGCTTGTGGCATCACTGAGCCAGAGCACATAGGGACAGGTGATGCTGGAGGAGGGACACAGCAAGGACTGTAAAGGTGATGGTGTAAACACTGTTTTCCCAAGTTTTCTGCCATTATGCAACCAGAGCCAGGAGCCTGAATCACATTTGGCACAGGATAAAAATGTCATCCTCCACTTGTGTGTGGATGGTGTTCAGTGTGGCCTGTGAAATTAGCAAGTTGCACCAACACAGGCTGTAGGATGTTGCATTGAAAAATGACAAAATGTATTGTTTTATAACTGCTGGAGGTGAGGGCTGGAGCTTTATATGAATACTGAATCAGAGGCTCACAATGACTTTTGCCTTACACCTTGCATGAGCTCACCCATCCTTCTTTTGTGACACTTTCCACTAACGACTCACATTTGTTTGATGAATATCTAAACTATACCAGACATTTCTACTCTTGTTCCTTTCCAAGCCATCTTACTAACATTTGGTTGCTATTAACTTCAATAAATAATAGTGTGGTATTTGTATTCATAGCACTGAGCCATTCATCACATAAGCTTATTTTTTGCTTGTTTTTGAGACTTCTAAAATTATCCATCTGTTGCAACGACCTCATTACCTACCTATTCTACATTTTGCACTACTAGGTAGCCATGAATATAAACTGAAGTATTGCTTAGGGCAGAGGAGTGCTCCCTCCTTTTCTTCTTCTAATTTCTCTTTCAGAAAACCCCACAAACATCAATAAGAGTAGCAGAAAATGCTGGAAACTTACATGGTGGAAATGAAGAAAACTAGTGACTGGTACCCACAGAAAAACAGAGGTCCAGCTTCTAAGTTGTTTATATGCCTAATGCTGCAGGATTGCTTGTGAAGATGATCAAAGATACCTGAGCAATGGAAGTGCCAAAGGATGTCTAATGCTTAAGAAATTCCTCTGGACGTCTTATGGATGGTCCACAGTTTGATATAGTATGTCAGACAGATCCCCAGTGTTTTGTACTCAGTGGAGAAGACATGAAACACTTAATTCTCCATTGAAATTCAGTATCTGCTGGATGGAAGGCAGGATATAGATTTTCTTTCAGGGCATTTCATGAAAAGAAATAAAGAACCACATAACTCCCTGAAATTACAGGTGGAATGTAACAATGCAGAATGCAGGCTGACTGGGACAAGGTACTGCTGGAAATCATGCCATGAAGGACTCAATGGCTTTGCTTTGACAGGACCGTGGCTTCATAAATGAACCCAGGGAGAAAGGTGGGAGGATGTGAGGAGATGCTGATTTTCTGGTATTGTAAGAACCAATGAGGCTTCTACCCAGATCAGCCTGAGATCTGTTATTAGTGAGACTGGGGATGAGTCATCCTCTCACATCCTGTTGAGCTTCAGAAGGTCACTTAATTAACCACACAGTGACAGAAAGGCCTATGAATGAGATTACTGCACACTACAGGTGCCTGCACAGAGAGCAGCCACATGGGAGGCTCACTTTAGTAAAAACCAGGCGTAAAAGCTCCTCTCCTACACATTCAACCCCATCAAGAAGTTGCTTCTTAGGAGACCACATTGCTGAAAGCGATCAGAGGAAAAGCACTTTTATTTCTTGGCACATTATTTTTAGACTGGATCATTCCAGTGCCCTGCTTTATAGCACATCCCTTTGTGAGCTTGTGCTGCCAAAAACCAGGTGACAGTGAGCCACAGCACAGATGTGGGAACAGGCAAGTGTTCTGCTGAGCTGCATCCTCATTTTCTGCACAGACTATTGTGTCCTTCCCTTTGCCAAGGGTCACTTCCAGCTCCGCTTAGAGAGACTTGACACTGTGAAAAGCAGTGGGAAGATGACAGCCAGGTTGTGCTAATTCAGGTGCTCAGGCTGCTCCTCTGAATCAGAGCTGGGCACATGACTAAGCTTCTCGGGATGATTTATGCTGTCTCAAAGGGTATTCTGTGGAGACAGCATACGTAATAGACTACAGGGAGGTTGAGTTCAGTGTTTTGTAAAGAGATCGCCTGTGTCACAATTTGTATTGTGCTTGAACACTGCTAAGGCATCTGAGAATAATGCAGGGAGTTGGAGAACTGCTGTGCCTGTCAGTTCCTGAAGAGTAGAGTCATGTTGTAGATCCAATCTCTAACTCGTATCAACAGCCTAAACAGATGAATTAGGCCAAGCTGATAGTGAGCAGTTTCTGACAGGGCATCCAACCTGAAGATATCCTTGTGAAAGCAGGGACATTCAGGCAGCTGCTTGCTCCTGTATTTCCTGCACAGCTTCCAGGGTGACACAGCATCCCTTTCAGGCTGCATTACCACCAGGGAGGTGCAGCAGTTGGCAATGATGTGTGGTGTCATCTGATCACAGAGACAGCACCAGGGCAGGGACCATCCCTGAAGGGCTGTGCTGTCTTCCTCAATTCACCTCAACCACTCACCAGGCCACAGATATATATCAGCTTTATGGTTCACTGTAGCCTTGCAAATGAGCTAAAGGGCTCCTTTTCTGTACCAGACGCTTCTGCTTCACCCCAGAAGTTTGCAGTGAGAAAGCTGAGCTCTGGATACTCTTTCAATCCATTTCCCTGGTTCCTGGAAATGCCATACATTGCTTCCAATGTGATTGCACAGTGTGAGCACAAGAAGTTGACTCCAAATCTGTGAAACAAGAATTTCAAGAGCTTCTCATGGCAAAACTCTTCAAATAGAACAATCAAGGTCTTTGTCCCAACACCACCATCCACAGATGCCAGTAGAGCAGCTTGGGAAGTCAAGTTGGCCAGCGAGGACCATCCTGTTCTTCTTGCCAGGAACCTTCTGCAGGCAGAGTAAGATTGAACAAAAATGGCTGAGCCATGTGAGCTGTGAGGGCCAGAGAGTGCCCTCAAGTCACATTCCCTGTCATAGGGAGGTCCACAGTTCCTCCATGCCTCTTTCAAACAAAAACCTTCCAAGTATTGTCCTAAAACTCTAGGGTTTAGGATTTTAGAGCTTTTCTTCTCCCTTCTCACTGGAGTTCATAAAAATGCTGAAACTGTTGCAACATTTCAATTGCTATTCCTCCCCATTTATCCTTTAATTTACAGCTTTCTCCACTTGCATTCTTATTTCAATCTTTTTAATCCCTCCAGCTTCAGAATGTTTTCCAGCTTTTATAACTTCTCTTTTTATTTTATCATCATCTTCCTGTTCTATATTTGTGCTTGCAAACACAGACACCTGCGTGCACACCCACACGGACTGACTCAATCTTTGTTTTCTTTTCTGGGTTCATTTTGCATTTTCACTTGTCTCTCACCCTTCTTGAGTCCTCTTTACTGCTGGAGACTTAATTTTGATGCTCATTTAGTCTGTGACTCCTATCTGTTTGGTATCTCAGACTCTCCTGTCTCCCAAAGGCTTCTTTATCTCTATACATTTCAATTTGTTCCTTTTTCCCCCTCTCTCTGTGATGCAAGTACCACAAATTCTCCACTTAATTATTTTCCCCCCATTTCTGTGTTGTTTCATGTTTCTGAGAACACACTGCATTGATGCCTCTTCTTACCAGAATTAGCCAAGAAGACCCTATCCAAAAAACATGTTGGAAACTTCATAAAAATAATCATAGGATTGGAAGGGACTCACAAGGATTGAAGTCCAACTCCTGTCCCTGCACAGGACACCCCAACAATCCCACCCTGTCCCTGAGAGCATTGTCCAAACACTCCTTGAGCTCTGTCAGCCTTGTGACCACTGCCCTGGGGAGCCTGTGCCAGTGCCCGACCACCCTCTGCAGGAAGAGCCTTTTCCTAATATCCAACCTAGATGTATCTCAACAGTCATTCTGTTGATATTTGCACTGATTTCTGTGACTTTCTGTGATGCTCAGCACTAGGATGTGACAGGACATCAAGCTGTGATACTTGCACTACCATCACATTCATTTTTAGGAGTTCTTGCAGGATAAAAGAGCAGTTGATACTGAAATGTCCCATTCACTTACATTTGCCTTTCAGCTGCATAGCAACCACAGACTACCTTTCTTAGACTTACTAGACTATTTTTAGTTCAATTACCCTGCAGTCTGGGTCAGGGAAACAAGTAAACCTGAAATACTTTTCATGCAAGATGTGCAAATGAACTTCATTGCTTGCACTCATCCCGACCCATGCACCTCATTAACAGGAAATTATTTTAGTATTTTAGCCCTGCTGCAAGAGCTCCAAGTGTGGTTAAGACAAGGTCTGGGAGCAAAGCTATAGTAGCTTTGGAGCATCATCCAGAGTAGGATCTGCTCCTTGTCACTGGATGGCTGATCAGAGACTGAAGAGATGATGTGGATCTGTGCACAGGCATTGTTTAAGTGTAAATTATTCACCATGTTCTCATTTCACCAAACGTAATGGCATTTAAGCTGACATCTCAGAATAGCTGGCATCCAGACTCAGCATCAGAGAACTAGAGTTCTCTGCAGGTTTATTTGCAGAAGCACCGTTTGCTCTCTAACCTCAATGACTGCCCATGTGGTTAATTTCAAACTTCAACAGGATGAGAACAAAGATTGGTGATGAAACCTGAAAAATATTTGCATGTAATCTTGACTTTTGAAGAATCTGCATGGATATTCCAGAATGCAAAGACATGAGGGAAACCCAAATCTGATTTGGAAACAACGTTGTGCCAATATTAATTTTTTGCTCCCACAAATGGCTTCCATTAAAGAACCTTTCCAGTACTGAATTTTACAGCTGTTCTCAGGAAAAAACATTCCAGATTGCTTAGCTCTCCCTCAGAAATTAAGTTTGGTTTGGGTTGGAAGTGACCTAAAAGATTGTCTCATTCCAAATCTCCTGCTGTGGGCAGGAACACCTTTCACTAGACCAGGTTGCTCAGAACTCCATCCAACCTGGCTCTCTTCAGGTTCTGGATTATCTTTTTTTGTGACAATTGGGTAACATCTATAAAGTATATGAAATGTTTCAACATCCATTCTGCTGTTAACTGTTAGGTTTCCTATCTCTTCAGTAAGATTGCCTGGTTAGCTCTTCTTTTCCTGGTTATCCTCTTTATCTGTAATACCCTTAGTAAATCATGTTCTCTCTTTTCCTTGCTTAATGGATTCAATTGTGGGTTTGCCTCTTTAGTGCTGTCCCTTCCTATTTGTAATATTCTTTTATATTTAATCCTTCAGACGAATTTCCATTTCTTCTTCCAAGTTTAACAATTGATGAAACTGGGATCTATTTAAAGTAGGTCACATCCTACCTTCCTCCTCTGAGGGGACACAAACTACAGATTTACTTTTGAACCAGGCTGTGCTCCACAGCTGCCCTTACCAGCTGCTCCTTTAAACCATTAAACTCAAATAATCTCACTGATGTTGGAACTTTGTATCTCCTTGCATTTCTCTTAAGGAGCTCACTGAACCACAAAGATGTTTAGCTCCACTGGGATCAAATCATTTTGTTCACTTGTTTTCAGAGCAGAAATGACCTAGCAGGGAGAAGACTGTGCCTAAAACCTGGTGAAATAAATGATTAGCTGGAAACAGCAGGGAGAGGTTGAAGGATGGGACAGGAACAAGGCTGTGTTGAGTGGAAGGAGCAGAGGATGAAAGGCAGAGTCTGCAGGCAGCTGAGCATTGGGCTCTTGCCTTCTGTTTTGCAGAAGAAATTACCTTTTCCTTCCTGTGTCTTTGTAGTAGCCATTCAAGCATTACCAAAATCCATTAACTCAAAGGAAGGTCTCCCTGCTCCCCTTGTCACAGCACAGAAATCCTTTCTCTCAGCTTTCAGAAATGCAAAAATGAGTGTCTCTCACCTATTAAGGTGGTTATCCAAACTGAGTACCTCCAGAAAGTCATTCTCCTTTTTGTCTCCATTAACCACAGAGGGAAGCTAGAGCACTGTATTACAGTAGGTGCCAAATTATTAGATGGCCAAAATTAGGTGGGAAAAATCTCGGTCCATCCAATGGTTACAGTGGAAGAAGGAGCAGAGCTAAACTGGAGGAGGGTTGATGAAGAGCCAAAGCAGTGCTGGATGCACTTCTGTGGGAATATTTTTGTGTACAAGCATTTTGACTCTGTGGTTGGATTTACTCACAGATGCAGGGGTTTATATAGGTTTATACATGCATATAAATATATGAATATAATATATGAAGATTTAATTTTTAAGTAGATGCTGTTTATGAAAACATTGGTGCAAGGAATTTTTCTTTGCTTGAGGTTATGCTTTCATGGTGTGGCCTCCAATTTTCTTCTTATTATTTCTTGTGATCTAATATTTAACAGTCTGTTACATCATCATTGCATATGGATACAGTAGCACAGATATTGATAGTAAATCCTGGTTTTTTTAGATACCTTTCCTTAGTCTCCCCAGTATTTTCAAAGTGATCTTCCTTTTGGGGAGGAACTGAGAAAGACCAGTCTTGCCAAAAAGAATTCTCTCTTCTGTCTCTAAATCATGTACAATGCTAATGACTGATAATGGCTGATAGTGACTTCTTAATTGCAATAAAAAAGTAATCCAAAACCATTTAGATTTGAACTGCTGTTAATGTTGCATTGTATCTAAAAGGTGAAAAAAAAGAAAAGAAGAAAAAAAAATCTGTTCACAAAAGAAAATCTATTCTTTTCTTTGTTCCAAGAAAGAATGACTTCTCTTTCTTGAGTAGGAAGGCTCAGAGCATTTTGCAGCTCACAAGGCATTATATCAGCCTGTGAAACAAACCAGTCGATCAGATGAGGTGACTGACCCATGTCTCTCCCAGAATCGACTCAGCTGTCCTGAAAGCCACAAAATCCTCCAGATGAAGACACTGAAGCTGTCATTGATGTTCTGCCAACAATACTTTAGCCAGCACATTCAATCTAGAAAACAGAGAGGCCTCTTACCCAGCCCCTCTCCACACAACAGCACCCTGGCCTGTAGTGACTCTCCCGGTGATTTTGTACAGCGCAGACTCAAGAACTGAGTAGGTTTTATAGAAAACCAGGATCCACTTGGGAAAGTGAGGAAAACAACACTACCTTTGGGAACCCCTGTCTAGGTTTTAAGAGTTTTAAATCCTGGAGGTGATAATGGTTCCAATTTAGGAGCCTAGGACATGCCTCCATTCAGCCTTTCTCAGAGTCTGAGGGGATTCAAATTGCCATCTCTGCTTCAAAACTGAAAGCTGTACAGTCCAAGAGCTGTTCTGTAGAATAAGACTTTAGAGCCAGCACACAAACTTTGGTAACTCACAGAAGGTGACACTCATATTTATTTGTATGAAACCTGTATCTCATTCCTCTGAGTTAGTGTGACTGATTTCCTATGTTGGTTAGGAGAGGCAAGCACTTGGAGGTTCATTTACCCTTGGACACCAATTTGGGCCTGGAAAAGAGCACTTTCCCCAGGTACAGACTGCAGAAAGTGGCTGCATGACAAATGCAGACCCAATGCCTCAATTTTTGTTCCTGCCAGTGAAAGATTTGGTTGAATTTAAGTAAACAAAGCCCACTGTAAGGACTTTCTTAAAAACTGTAGTCAGCTAAAAATGCAGATACATCATAAGCCTTCTTAAGTGGTAATTTTTTTTATTTCTCCTAAGAGAAAGCAGCTTAGGGATTTCTACAGTCCCCAGTTGTGTCTGAGCATCCTTACACTCACGGCTGTCTTCTCAAATCTAGCCCCTAAGCTTTCCAAGTGGTCTTATTTTTATCCCAGAAATAAGGGAAAGAGGGAGATTTACTGGGTTAAACCTTTAATACCTAGATAAAGGACTTCTTTCCCCCTTTCTTTCTTAACCCCTAATACTTTCTTTCCATTATTCTCCCATCCTGCTCATCAGTCCAAGTGAGAGGCATTTAATCCCGCCTGTTTGCTTTGTGGAGAGAGCTGCTTCGGGCATTTTACCTTTGCTTTGTTTTCCAGGAACAGTGGTATTTGTTTTGAACATGGCTTTATGCAGACATCAAAAACGGTGTGAATTCCATCCTGTCCAATTACTGCTCCTTTCATTTCAGATGGCGAAAGGTCTGGGCCATCAGCCCACCCAGTGCTGCTCCAAGAAATACCCTGGAGCTGCATAGGAAGTCTCACAGCACTGCCTACTTGTGTGTGTGCACAGACAGAGCATCCTGCTCTGTGACTCAGCATTACAGCCTTTGTTTTCCCATTTCAGAGAAGACACAGCATAAATTGCCAACAGCATAGTGGAAAATACTTTTTGAGGCAGCTAATAAGTCCAAGTCCACCCTTACACATTTAATATCTCCATGTTGTACAGGTCTTAGCATTCAGTGCTGCCTAAGAACACTTTGCCCATGGCTTGTTTAGGCAGCCTTTTAGTGACTTGGATCATTTGAAAATGATTCAATACAGAAATTCATGATCAGAAGTCTTCCAGCAGTACTGTAGAATGCTGTTCTCCATAGCCAGCTCAGCTTGACTAAGCTATCTGGGGTTCACCCTTCTGTTCCTGTGATGAATGGAGTTACACCCAGCTGATGTGGTGGGTCACCAGTGGCAATCTCAAAGTCTTAGTATTGAGAGAGCCTGGAGGTTCTGGTCAACAATGACTGAACATAAGCCAGCATGTGCCCAGGTGGAAAAGAAGGCCACAGGCACAGTTTGTATCAGAAATGGTGTGGCCAGCAGAGCCAGGGCAGTGATTATCCCTCTGTGCTCAGCACTGGTGAGGCTGCACCTCAAGTCCTGTGTTCAGTTTTTGGCCTCACATGGCAAGAAAGACAGATCACAATAAAACAGTAATGTTGCACCATGGTAAGAAAACCAACCTCAAACTAAAATACAGAGTCTGTGAGAACCTTGAACTATTTCTGTTCACTCCTGGAAAAGCTTTAGCTGGAGTTGTCTGTGCTTACAGTTTTGCACTACAGATAAAAGACATGAATCAAGTGGAGAGAGTGCAGAAGCAAACAAATACAGCCTAAAGGCTAGAAAAATCCAATCTTGAACAAAAGATTAATGTGCATAAAGGAAAAAATTGAGAGAATATTACAGGCTTCAAATACTGAAGAGAGCTCCAGTAACAAAAGAACAATCTATTTGTATTTGTGCAGCAAGGACAAGAATTAGCTCAAATTACTGCAAGATGTTTTGGGTTAGGTTTTAGGAAAAGCTTTCGATAGGTAGTAAAGCTTCAGAAAAGACTTCCTGCAGAGGCTGTGAAGAATTCATTGCCGAATGACCTTCAGCAACAGGCAAACAGAAATCTGCCAGGAGAGACAGAGGTATAACTAATCCTGCTTTGAGACAGGAGGATGGATTATGTAATAATTCGGAGTCTTTTCAGCCCTAACTGTATGATTATCAAATTCAACAATGGAATTTTTAGGTGAATACATGTTTCCATTATCTATCTGTGTTCTCCCCCCTATTTCCCCCCTGGCTTTTCCATCTTACAGACCTCTTAATCATTTTTTTAATCCCTGACCTTTCCTTTTAGAAATTCTCTGCTCAAACTGGTTGATTACTGAACTCATCCTAGAAAAATTTTGATTCTTTAACATGGTTCAGGTATGAATCGCAGTTCAAGACCCTGCAATTAGTCACAGTAATTCTTCCCCTCCCTGCAAGCAGAGTAAATCCTTACAGAACCTCATGATGGCTCTCTACCTCATGTATAGTCAAGCAAGGGCTCCATCTTTCCATGTTCACCTCCCACACAGAGCTGATTTTAACATTGTGAGATAGGAAAAGCAATGATCAGCTGAATACCCAGCAAATCTGCTCTTGTTTCTGAACTGTGTATATCAGAGTAACCCTTCCCTTCCTCCACTGCTCTGCTGTGATTAACTGACCTTGCCCTGGTGCCTGTCAACTGCAAGATGGGATTTAGATAATTTTATGTAGCTGAATAGCAGAAATTGAGCTTGAAGCCCAGACAACATTGCCTTTACTCATGTGTTTGTGCAAATGTCTCTGCTGTACTCTGGAAGCAATCTCAGCCTGCCTCATAGTGCAAAGATGATACACATTTAATCTTGTAGCTTATTACATTTTCACTAGATACAGTGATGTTGCTATCAACAGATGTTGTTAAAGTGGTGTGGTTTTTTTTTTTTTAATATATTTTCCTCCTTATGTGTTTATCTCCCTTTATTATGTGGCTCGGAAGGTCAGATTCATTTTCTTGAGCTCTTTCCGGATTCGATTTAGGGACACTTCACATTTTTGATCAGGCAGGAATGTCCTCCTACCTGTGACCACATCACTCCCTCAATTGCCCTCGCCATGAGGCTGCCTGGGCTGAATATAAAATACCTAATACCCATCCTTAAGCTGTCTCTTTTACTGGTCACACTTGGAAGTTCAATTCTTAGCCATTGCCCTTTCTGCTCTTTCTGGAGGAGTTGGCATCACCAATTTTACCACATGTTTTGTCAGCTGATTTGCCTGAGTAGTGCCCAGTTCTCATTCAATACCAGGTCTGGAACCAGTCAATGAGACATTTAAAATGGTCTTTTTTTCCTGACATTTAATAGCAGGTAAAAGTTTTCTTCCTCACTTATCTGCCAGTTCACATGACTATGTCTATGAGATAAAAATTAAGAGGAATTTGAATATCCTCCCAGGCTGATTGCAACCAGTGAACACTTCTGCAAACAGTGCATTTATTCCTCATGCAGACACTTACGATTCAAGCCCATCAGTATCAGCAGAAAGACTCATCCTGAACAAAGTCTTCAATGTGAAGGTTCACAGACTACCAGATTTATATGCTCAGCTACCCTCAACACTTTTAAGGCATGTTTTCCCAGCTCTTCATAGTAATGTGTCTCAGATACTGTGTACTCAGTGTATATTTTAGAGGAGCTCAGACATATTGGGCTGCATCTGCTGGTTTATTTTTAGGAAGATGAGCTCCAATAGATTTGCTTAGAAACAGCACATAAAGAAGTATGTGAACTTTGCAAACAGCAGGATATTTCAAGTTCTGTGCCTGTGAACCCCGACAGCGCTTGTTCAAATAAATTACTTGTTGTAAAACTCATGCTGACCTCTTCTCCCTGAAGGCTGAAATCCAAAAGTCATCCCAATGGTGTGAAAGGTCTATCTTGAACCAATTTAAGCCTCCAGGAAACACAGAATTAAGACTGACATCAGCTTTTCTTTCTATCTTTGACTGTGACAGTTCAGGGATGATGTTTGCATGCAGCAGAAAAACAGAGGGGGCATATTATGAATGACTCAATGGCTCTGAATGCAAACGTGTACATCATGAAAGAAAGAGTTCAATGCAAATAGATCTCACTATCAGTTTTATGTCAGCAGGTTAATAGATAATACAGAAGCTGATAGGATTTTGAAAGCAGCTTAAGTAGTAGGTACCCTGTTCCTACCACAACAGGAGCTGGAGGCCTGACTCAAACTCTGGTCTTGCAAGGGTTTATGTATGTATTTGCCTTCAAGGTCTGCACAAAAAACCAACATCTTAGAAATGTATTAGAGCAAATACCAGAGCCAGACAGCCCTGAAAATTCAGCTGCTGGCTTTACTAGTTTGTTATAATCCATCCTGCCTGTAAAGCATTTCACTACAAGCCTGTGAACTAAGATGAACTGCACTTGTTTGGAACTTAACTTTGCTTATTCAGAGATTAAGCCCTGTTGTCAACTTGCAAAATCTATATTGCAAAAGCAGTGGTAAAGAACACTTCCTTCTGCCACACAGCAGTTTTGTCAATCCATCTCTGCTTTGGCCAGATAAATCATGTTTCACAGGGAGAAGGCAAATCTACCCAACTACCACACAAATCTAGCTAGATTTTCAAGACTGCCAAGGTGCTTTGAAGATGGAGGAGCTGGACTGTGACAAGTAATATTTATTTCTCTCTGAAGAAAATAAAAAAATCAATGGTATGCAAGGGTCCTTGTGAATGCAAGACAAGGAGCCACTGGCCCGTTCTCACATACATCTCAATGCATCTCACAGTGAAGAGCTGTAAAGGACCTCAGAGGAGACACCTGCCTTTGGGTATCTGTGGGCCTAATCAGAAGAACATTTTTTGGCAGAAATATAGGTCTAATTGCACAGGCTGATTCTAGTAGCATGTTTTCATCTAGCATAATAAACTAGTTTTACTTTAAAGACTGAGCTGCCTGCAAATCACAGTTCCTCTTGGAGTTGAACTAATCTAATTAGATTTTGTTTTGTGCTATTACTGATTAAACATACTTAGAGGATGTTTCATAAACATGTTTCCCTTCCTGCTTGAACAAATCAGAATTTAAAGACATATATCCAGGACATCCAGTATGTGTAGTCATGTCTTGCTGAAGTATAGACACAATGGTTCTATCGTTGCTCACACTTGTCTTTTAACAGAATAGCTCATGAAGCCTGGCAGCTTGAAAATGTGAAGCTTTGCAGCACTACCTGTAGGTACTGAGGGCCCCAGAGCTGCTGTAGGGCTCAGGCAGGTACCCAGGTACCAGCTGGGCAGCGTTTTTCTTGGGGAAGGAGATCTCTAGCTCCATCTTTTGGCAAACCTGAATTCCACATCGTTTTTCTCCCGATTCATCCAGTGAGAACCGGAGACTCACCTAGCAAAGCTGCATGCTGAACTGACGTTAGGAACTGGGACAGACCCTCTCATAGCACCAGGTGGTATTTTCCAGAGGAGGGACTGGACATACACTGTTTTCTCTGCAGATGGTCACTGGAGAGAGGTTTCATTAGTGAAACATAGCCCAGACACAGCTCTGTTGTTGCCTTTTGGAAATGCATTGAGACCTTTCCTAGCCAGTTACTCCCTATACCTTAAAGTATCCGTTGTTTGAGTCCTTTATTTACTGATGAACCAGTACTAAACTGGTGAGAGAGCAGGCAGCTGCCACCTCAGAAGTTCTTTGTACCAGCATAACAATTTACAGCAACAAATCAACTGTGTGTTATGGCATATTTAGGCATGTACCACTTCCTTGTAACAGCACTGTTGGGGGGGGACAAATCAGGTGAGAAGATGCAGCTTAGTGCCCAGATGGTGCCATTATTAATTTCTCATTAGGTGTGTTTCAAAGCACTCCAGACTGAGGGAAAGGTGCAACATGGGGTGCAGCAGGTACAGCATTGGAGCCCTTGTGCTGAGGACTGGAAACTGAATACAGTGATTTATGGTGGGAAGGAGCAGGAAGTTGCAGTGAGTGCAGAGAGGCTGATGCTTGGCTGCCAGCAGGGGAAAAGGGGAGCTGAGAATATATTAAGAGCTCTAGCATGGGGAAAGGTGTGATGGAGGCTGGTATATATGGTCAGCCCTGTTTCTAAGAGGAGGTGGGTATATATTAATGTCTGTGTTTGCAGCAGGAAAATAATGTGGACAGACCAAACCAGCTACAAGAACAAGAGGGAAGATTACTGTTCACTCACATCTCCTGTTTCTGCAGGAGTGTGCTGAGGGCAAGCTTGTGAAGGATTAAGGCAATACACAAAAGAGACAGAAAAGGTGTGGGACAACCATCTCTCACATCACCTGAAGCCATCATGAAGCCCCAGCTCTGCCAGGCAGACAGAGGATTATCTTATCTGGGCTGGGGCAGGGGCCATCTCCTCTCAGACGTGGCTGCCAAGCAGTTGGCTGGGGAGGAAAGGAAATTGCTGGTGCTCAGAGTGAGTGCCCAGGACAACTTTCCCAGCCAGGCTTGAAACGAAGCCAGTGTGTCAGATAAAGTGACCAGCTGAGAAGCAAAACAAGGTAAAAATAAGAAAACTATCCCTATCAGGAGAGAGAACAGTGGGCAGCTCTTGTTTCTGCTGCTATTAATAATGCATGGAGACTGGTAACAAACCTACCATTTTCACACCACTAATTGCAGAAGTGTTTGCCACCTCCCCAGGGCATTTCTCACACTATCCTGACACTTTATTATTTTTTTCTTCTCCTTGGCTGCTTCTCTTTTACCTCTTCCATGAGGATTTTTAAAATGGCAGTCACTCATCAATTCGAAGAGGGATTAACCACCACCAAAAAAAATTTAAACACTGAAGTGGAATGTACTGTCCACCAATGCAAGTTAATGGCATGAAAAAGATTTATCTAATTATTCAATGAGGACTTGCACAGCATCCTTTCTGCATTTAAATACCTATTAAGTTCAAATATTCAATATAAATTCTTGGTTCCACTACAAGTCCTTGAATCTCAAATTCAAGAAATCTCCTCAGGGCTTTCAGGATTTCACTGCCTTTCCCTCTAAAAAGTGTACCACCTTATCAAAACTCCTGAGCATCATTGAATACAACAGCTTTGCAGCTACTCTCTGCTTATCACCTGCAAATAAGACTTTGCTGCAAAGGCATATTGATTTTGAGAGAAAAGACAGTAAAAATGTAAAATATAGTTCCAGAAAACTCTGGTGCTGGTTTAATGCTTTTAGGAGCAGAAGTGAAATGGAATGCTGATACGCCAACTAAGGTTTCTGTTTTGTGTTACCTACATAACATGGTGAAGGAGAAATCATGAGAAAGAAATCTGCATGCAGTCCACCACTACTGGCCAGACAGATAAATAGTAAGGCCAGTACATGTTTCACCTCTTACATCCCATGACTAATAAAACCAGGATTGGTATATTTTACATCTAAAAGCAGAGCAGAACTGAGCAAACCACACAAATCAATGTTCAGTTGCTCCATGGAAGGAAATGGCCTCTCCCAGATCAGAGGATACTGAAACATATAAAACCTTACATTTTCTGCGTGATGCCTCTTGTATTTTGAGGCATCTCTATGTGGTGATTTGAGGGCACGATTAAATTATCGGGTGTATCTAATAATGTGTACTTGTAGCTGCTTTAGGAAAAGAACTCATGAATCAATTAAGTGCTGATATAAAGCCCCATCAGAGTCAACAGGAAAATTGCCATTGACTTTGCATCAGATCAGAAAAGCTGAATGAAAAGCCACAAAGAAAGGATAAGCAGTAGCAGAACCGTCTCTGAAATAATCAGCAGGATTTCAGAGTAAAACTTGCAGCTTTAAAAAACAGCTATTTTTTAAGTTCAAACAATTTTCTCAGAGAGCTCCCAGGACATTACCCCATCTGAAACACCCCAGCTGTTTGGGTTCCCCGGGAGATACCTGGGGTGTCAGTGACCCTGGAGGGATGGCAGCTCTCAGTGTAGAATGTTCATCCTGACTTGTTCTGCTCTCACTTTCTGATAAGGTTGCCATCTATTTTCCCTGCAAGCCACACCTGGAGATGGCTCCACAGGGAAGAACCAGGCGAATCCATTCCTTAAAGGACCTGATTTACAGAGGGCTATGTCAGAGATGCAGCAAGTGCTTTACATCAGCATGGGACTGGTAAAAGGAATGAAGAATCAGGCCTCATGTCACTGGACATGTTCAGTGGTTTTCTGTTGTATCAAACAGTTAAACATAAGAGGTCATCTTTGTTTCTTGAACTGTCTTTATTTCTTTAGTCAAATTCAAGAAGTAAAGCAGCAGTGATTTGAAGTCTGCTCACTAAATAACTCTATCCAATGAATTTCAAACACGGAGCTGGATATCCAGACTGAGGAGCAGTTAACAGATGGGAAACCACAAACAGTGGATTTATCAGTACTACACACTGATCCTGTGAAGTACAGTCTTTCTAGGGCAGCCTGGAGAAAAAGGTTCTTGCACAGTTTGAGAGCAGAAAACCACTGATTCTCCCCATCTGAAAGATAAAAAGTTTGGTTTTTTGTCAGTGTGAGTCCAACAGGCAGCTGCAAAGAGCAATGGGTAGATAAAAGGCATCTGTATGGCAGCTCTGCCTAATCTGCTTGTTGCTGGAGGCAATAGTGAGGGAAACTGAGGCTAACTAATTCTTGAAAAAAAACCAAACCTTTTTAGTTTTGTTCTGAAATGTGCTGTTTTCCCCAAATTAAGTGGTTATGCAAGAAGTCTCTCAACTTGTGAACGTAACAGATATTTTTCAGATTTCTCAGAGGCAAAGAAAATGAAACAGAGTTTTCCTTTCCTTGCTTTCCCTGAAATAGAAGAAAATAACTAAAGTTCAGGAATATAGTGAGATTCCTGTAAATGGAGACAGCCCAACCCTCTTGGCCATTCCCCTCCTGTGGTTTGACTTATGTGCTGAGAGTTGATCATCAGTCATCATCCCATGTGAGATAACATCTTACATGTTGGTCTTGGAGACATCTGAGTGTACATTATATAGGAAGATAAAATAGCATCCACATGCTTAAGTTGCCCAGAGCGATGCACGCAGAGCATACATTCTGCAAGTAGAACTACACGATGCCAAAATTCATATTTAAATCTGTTTACTTATGGCTATATTCTTTCTCATCCTGGGAATATAAAGGTCACTAGCAGTCCCTTCATGTGCTGCATGTCCTTGGATTTTCCCCCCTACTCGTTCCTTCATCCCTGCAATTTGCCTTTCCAAGTGAGGTTATTGGACAAAGAATGATCTTCCAAAGCTGTGATGGACAAATTAAAATAATTCATTCTGAGATCAATGTAGTGTGAATTTGTTTACTGGATCACTTCAGTCGAACATGCTTCAGAATTCTTACTCAGGGAGGAATTTTTCCTTCTATGACACACAATTCCAAGAGTGATTATATCAGCTCCATGCTTTGAGCCCCAGTGATTGTACTCTGAACCCATTAGGCTGCCAGAATTGCTCTCCCTCCCACTCTCTGTTCAGTTTCTGCCTGTGGGGAATGGCCAGTTGACATGTACCTTCAGCTTTTTATACAGTCTATTCTTTCAGGGTGATTCTGGTCTTTTCCCTGCTGTGGTAAAAGCAGTACATGTGTTTTAGGGATCCCAAAGCAACTCTTTTTACTGCAATGCACTGGGAACTTCACCTCCCAGGGAGCAGCAAAGAAAGAATGAATTATTCCCAGGCCAGCTGCAAAAGGGGTGCTAACTAAAAAAGTCACGGAGTAGAGACCTGATGTCTCACTGTGCTTGCTATTAAAGTTATTTACTATTGCCTTCTTTCAGTCTCCATAAATCTCAGCAGAAAGGCCTTAGTTAAGATATGATTAGGTTGGGATTATTACATATGAGGTTCTTGCTATGGCTTATAAATGTGACAAACTCTGAAATACGGTTTCCACAAAAAAGGAGAGGGAAGGGAGGAAAGTGGTGCTTTTACTGAAATATACTGCAATTCCCTAATTACTCCTCTACTCTAGTGACTTTGAGTAGTGGAGAAAAACAATTAAAGAAACATTCACTGTTCTGCCCTTTTATGCCTCCAAAACTTATATTCTCTTCAGGGACTCAATTTAACAGCAGCTGTAGAGTAAGACTTGAATGAAATTAAGGCTGATTTAAGAGCTTGTGTGGAGCTCTGTAGCAAAGGGACACAGCACTGTACAATTCTAGAGATTAATTCCCATTGCTAGTGCTTCACTAGAAGGAACCATTAAGAAGCTAGAACTGACCAACCATTCCTTAGTGAAGTATCTTTGGACACAGAAGACATCCAACACAAGAGCCTTTGGAGCATGTTCATTGTCTCTCCAAAGTCTGCACTAAGCACCAGGTCCATGTCTTTCATTCCACTGTACAAAGTGTGCTTGGAGGTCTGAAGACAAATTATATACTTTTTCTGTTAACCATTATTGTTGCTTCAGCTTGAGAAGTATCAGTTGTTACTCCAGTTCATCTGGACAATGCTTAAATGCCTTAACATGGAATAAATGTTAATCTACCTCTAAAAGATGAAGTGACAGTACTTTCAGAGGAGATTGATAGAATTACAGAATGGGCTGATTGGAAGGGACCTTAAAAACCATTTAGTTCCCTGCCATGGGGAGGGACACCTTCCACTATCCCAGGTTGCTCCAAGCCCCATCCAACCTGGCCTTGAACACTTCCAGGGATGGGGCAGTCACAACTTCTCTGAGCAGCCTGTGCCAGGGCCTCACCACCCTTACAGGGAAAAATTGTACTGTTTAATATCAACAACGACTCTCCTCAAATCCCATCTTGGCCTAAGCAGCAGCAAAGGGCTGTAAGAATATATGCTCATAAAAGAAATACAGCAAAGCAATAGTGTATGTATTGATAATGTGGATGGAGATAACTTTCTTTTCTCCTAGAGCTGTGACAGTGCCAGCTCCTCCTATGTCTTCTCCTTAGAGGTATTTTTTTAACAACACTAAAAGAACATAATAAGCAGGTGTTTAAGATGTGCAAATCTGTCTCCACCAGCTCCTTTTGATCACAGTGACCTCAGTTTGCTACATTGCATTTAACATCCCCACCCCCTTAACCCCCTGTTGTTTTGAAATATTAGGCACTGGCATCCTGGGATTAAAACACAAAGTTTTTTGCTTTGACTTCTTGCCAAAACCATTAAAATATTCTCTGCACTGTCACAGCTTGTGCCACCTCCCAGGGGAGTTGATTTAAAAGTAAATTACATGTAAGTGTCAGATGAAAAGAGCTTCATTATCTAATTCTTTCTACACCAGCATTTCTTTAAATTGCTTACTAGGGACAGGAGACAATTAGTCCTGTGTTTGAAATGAGAAGTAATAAGTATCTGTCACTCTCATTTATCACTTTTTTCTTTTTTTTTACAGTATGCAAATACAAATGCTCTCTAAAGAAGTTAGATGGGACAGCCATGTGTACATGGGCCCAGGGGCCAAGTGTGCTTTGGCCAACTCTGAGCTCACTCAGTCACCTTGAGTTTCAGAGGCTGTGGACTGGACTAAGTATCTTACAGTCCAGCCTGCTGATTGAATCAACACTGAAACAGTGGCAGAAAATTCGAGAGTCCTTCATCCCTTTGCAGTAGCTACAAGTACATGAATGTTTCCATGGTATCAAGGAGCTTCCAAAAAGACTTCAGAAACGCCAATGAGAGTCAGTAAGAGAATTCCTCAATAATTGGATTGACACAAATTTTCCAGTCTTCCATCAAGACGTGGGAGCTGATGCCAAAAGATCGTTATTAGCAGAGGCTGAATCAAAACCCCACTTGTCTCAGGCAGGCTGAGAAATCCCCATTCTGTCCATTATTTAGGTCCCAGTGTGGTCACCCTTTCAGAGAGGCTCTCACTTGACCCTTACTATGAGGTTTAGTTTAAATCTGTACAGTATCTAAGATATTCCCACTCTTATCCATTCTCATAGGTGAAATTCTCATCGTGCTGGATCAGGATCAAAGAACAAATTCAACTAATACAAGCACAGAGAGTCCTGCCCAGTTCATATGAACCCAAATCTTACTGCAAGGGCTCTTAGCCTGCCCTTTGAATCATATCACCTGTATTCTTTATATCTCTTCATTTGCTTCCTCCTCCTCTTGGATCAAAAGTAACTTTGAACTACTGAGAAGATAAAAAGGCTTCCCTGGGATAGCAGACAAGTTCAGTGCAGAAGTTAACAGCCTTGTTCTCTTTTGCAGAGGAGCTAAGGTGTCCCTTAGGCTCCCGACTTGGATATGGGATCTTCTCTACAGAGCTCGGCACATGTTACTCACTTATCTGGTCTGTATGAGACATTTTTCTCAAGTTTGTAGGTGCTGTCATGGTTAGAAATGACCTTTCCACAATCAGTATTTAAAATGTAATAAACCCAAATCCTTTTAAATCTTTATATTGTGCACATGGAGTCTCTAGAACAGACATTGGAACTGAGGGCAAGTCTGGGCACCTGATTGACACCTGGTTCTCACAAGCAGCACATGGGCATCTGAGCAACTAGGACATAGAGTTACAGGGGCGATTTAGACACATTTTACTGCCTCTCTGCTTCCTGCTCTGTTTCTGCTTTGCTTTCTTCAGCATTCAGGGTTACAAGATTACTGCTTCCATACAAATCATTCTGCATAAAATACTTTAAACAGGAGTCTGATATTTTATGAGATGCAGAACAGCCTTTGGTGAACTGATGACATATCTAATTCCATGGTCAGTTATTAAACACACAGATCATAAACCCAACAGAGAATCAGTGGTGAGAAATACAGCTCAAAGCACTAACTTTAAAGTGAACTCACCAACCAGCAGTATCTGCCGGGAGATACTGCTAAGAACCCAGGCACATTGCATTTATTTTTGGCTCACCCAAATATACATGTGAAGCTTTTGCAAGGTCATTAGGGTTCATTAAACAAAACACTTAAGAATGAACGTAAATGATCTATCTAATGGCAATAAACTTGTTTGTGCTTACAGTTACTTACAGAGGTACAGAATTACACCCACCTTTACCCTTAAGAACATTAATATTTAAGGGTGGCAAGACCGGGTTGGGTGCCAATGCCACTCTGAGACACGGCAAAAGTCAGAATTAATAGAAAGGACCTTTGAACAGAGCAGGACAAATAAGGAAAGCAGCAGTTTGCATTTGTCAGCTCTGCTATTGCATGGTATTTACTTCTTTTTCATAAATAAAACTAACCCCGTTTCCAGGCCAAAGGTGGCTGAAGCCCAGAATGTAATCTCCGCTTTCACACAAATCTCTGCTCTGCACTCACTGTCAGTGTGTGTTTCGGAGGTGACATGCAAGTATGAATGTGGTCGTTCTATATAAAAGCCACTTGTAAATTCTACAGCTCCTAAGTACAGTGAGTAAAAGCCTCAGTCACAACAATTATGCTTAATATGGGCACTGATATTAAAGTTACCTCAGTTCTAATACAGAAATTTTGATGTCAAGTGGAAAAGTAATATTCAGTAGTCAGTTTTCATTTCCTTTAATGCCCCGGTATAACCTTTAGAAATACATTTCACTCTCTTTTTCTGTTTCTAAAGCTCCAAAATTTTGGACTTTGTATTTGACTAGTAAGTTTATTTCCCGTGTCTCTCAACCAATTTCTCTGAAAACAAGGTTTATGCCTTTATGCTCTGATAAAGTCCCCAAAAACAAAGGGAAGGAGGTCTTAGAGATATTGAGGTCTTCCAGGTTGCATAAGAAATGACTAAAGGAAAAGCTGCAGTATTAGCCTACAGAAAGCAAGCAATAGAAAACTATTTATCCATGTCAAGGGTCTACCAGCAAGTAAATAGCACCAGCTCTGCCAGCATATATCCAGTGTTATATCTGCCCTAATTCTGCCCTCCCTCATTGCAGACACAAGGGTTGCTTCAACAGACTGAGTCATCTGCTGGTTTTATGAAGCCCACACAGGTACTGAGATAACATGAACAAGATTTTTTTATTTGTGATTTGAAGCTAAGATCTGAAGAGATGTCTCTGAGATGAGCATCCGTTGTTATACTCCTCTGTATTACATAGGTGTCACGGGAAGGCATATTTTGAGGAAAGAACTCAAACCACAACTTTTAATAGTTTTTTAGAAATAGGACAGGTAGCTCCTTTGTGTCTTCCCTTCTCCCTACTCCTTCCCACAAGGAAGACCTTTAATCCTGCCTCCCTGCCCCTTAACTTCATTGCCTGGAAAAAGTTAATTTTCCTGAATGACAGAAAATACACTTCATGTTGCAGATTCAGACACAAACTTGACTCCTGTGTTTCACAGCTAAAACTGGGCCAACTCTGCACACAAGTGTGTGTATTTTCTAGTTCACACCATTCATCTGTGTGGGAGTGTGTAAATCTTGGGTGTCAAGCTCCTGCCTCATGGATGCAAGAATTCAGTATTGGAAAACACTCAGGAGTGAATGTTCTTTTAATAAATGACAGTTTTCATCACAAACTCAAGAAAAATTGTGTGGCTTTACACAGACACAGGCTACTCTGATATTTCATCTATAAAATAATTAATTTCCACTTTAGTAGCTATTTTAAAGAACTGCTATAGCCTGCTGATAAAAGGTATGCATAAGTAAAATCTGTGAAGAAATTGTATTTGGGAAATCACTCAGGGGAAAGAATCTATACCAAAGCAAAGCTGACTGGATAACCTGGTCTGTTATGGGCACATTCACCCAGGGAGCCCCTCTGCTGACATCCCATCACAGAGAACCAGCACACTCCATCCCTGCGTGCTACAAATTTCTTACCAAGAGTTTGCTCAGCTGTTATCTCTGGTTTCCACAAAAGCTTGAAAGAAGGCTGTTGAAAGCTCGTTCTGTTATCTGTGCTTTACACAGCCTGGTTGCTCAGCCAGCTTACCTATTCCTTCCCCTCTCTCAAAATAGAGCTCAAGTTGATATGAAAATAGAGTCCCTTTTTCAGAGGGGGTGCAGGATTGGAAACACATGGGGAACGAATAAGGAAAGCTGAAATTACAGTGAACTGGCTGTATAGTTGTGTTTGAAAGGTTTCAAGTAGAGACTAATTAATCCCATTGTTGATGCTATTGTAGTTCTTTTTCAAGGTTTACAATTCAGTGCTCCAAGCAAATTTCCCTTTAATCTTTAGCTCAGATGACTGAAGTTTTTATCAAAATGCATTTGCCTGTCCTTCAGCTCATGCAGGGACTGGGGCAGGGCAAGTAAACATGCAAAGTATCACTGTAGCAAAAGGGAACTAGAGGAGCCGTGACCAGACTGGCACATGACTGCTTGTTTAGGTCTGAAATGGCTCAGGAAGAAAGCTGTCAAGATAGTTGCAATGACTGCAGAGCCCAGTGGTCTTTTTGGTATCACCTCTGTCCAGCCAGGACTGCCCTAGATTTGTCCTGGTGTCCTGCAGTAGAAGTCTGTGCTTATTTTCCAGGGGGAAGGTTGAGATGGGGGGGTGGGGGAAGAAAAAAGAAAAGCAGAATAAGGCAGAGATGAAACATGAAGCTTCTTTGCAGAAATAAATCAGCTCATTGGGGCCGAGTTAGAGGAGTTGATTATGGATTATTTATTAAAGTGCAAAGAGGTGACAAGTAAAAAATGCCCATGATGTCAAAGACTGTAGATACATTATTTATACTGTAGATAAGTTATCTTGGGGTGATTAATTATGAGAAATCTACTGCCAGGCTTGCAAATTTTCTGCTGCTTTATGGGCTCAGTCACTCACAGCCTCTTCCGGACCTTGGCTCTCTGTCTGCACTTTGGGATGCATTAGAAGACATTGTAACACTGTAGATGCCCAGCAGAATCAGACCTTAAACTGTGATCCCAGCTCGGGGAAAACAGCATTTTGAGCTAAGCTGAATAAATAGCATGAAGAATACAGCACTTGGGAAATGGATTTACTGGTGGAAAGGAAACAGGAGTGCTTTAACAGACTGGATTGAAAGAATGATAGATATGGGACAGTGTTTAGTAGATGAGATTTTCACTAGCCTGGCTCTCAAGTGTACCACTACTACAGGCCATGATTAGGGAAGTTTATACCTTAAGTTGCAAAGCTTTAAAAAACAGATGAAAATTCGGTCAAACTTATGGGAAAATAATGAGCAATAACAAAATAGGCAAATCTTTAGCAGCTTTGATGTTACTTCCCCTGAATGTCTGTGCTGTCTGCAAAGGCACAGTCTCATGCCTAAGATGCAATGAGGTGACTTGTTGATGCTGGACAGACTTTGGGAGAGAGAGATTTTGATTAATTCAGGACTATCTTACCAATATTATAGAAATTGGACACATTCAGAGAGATGAAATGCAGAACAGATGCACTAAATCCAGGAGAAGAGCGGGATTTCCCTGCAAGTACCTACATTTCTTGGTGAAAATTGTGAACCAATGAACAGTAACATTGAAGATCTTTAGTTCTGCAGAGCTGAAGACTGAACTATATCTTGCACCTATTTAATGGGGGGGTGAGGGCTGGTCATTGCCTTCACCAGAACATTTCAAATGCTCAGTCCTTGATGTCTTTGATTTTTCACTGCCTACCCTGAACACACTTTGGAAGCACAATGATTAAGTGATACTTTTATGTGTGATACAGACACACAAAGGGAAGGCATCCTAGGATCTGAGTCCTATTGATGTGAACACCTAAATCTTTCAGACAGCTTCAAAAAGAAACTGAAGGCTAAATACCTAGTTACTCAGATCTGGAGTACAGACTGAGATCACAAGGGGATACATTCCCATCCTTGTGGTCTTTCTGCTAGACCACACTGCCTCCCAGTTAATTAATTCTATTGATTTGTTTGTTTTTATTGGCCTTTCCACACTCAGCAGTTATTTAGGACTTACATGAGTAATGCATTTTCCAGTTAAATTGATTCAACTTTTTGTGTCCTTTTATGCACTATTTGAAATTTCCCTGACAAGTATTTTAATGTTTTCAAGCTGAATGTTGATTCATATTATTTAAAATACCTTGCAAGAGGGGGGAAAACTATGGAGCAGAGTAACTAATCAAAATGGTTCTTTAAACCTTATTAGTGGCCAGTGAGGGTAAAACACTTCCCTCCAGCAAAATAAACAAAACAACCTAGAGCATTAGATCTATTAGTACCCACTGAGATTGAATTAAATTTACTTCCACAGGGCAATAACAAAACCCCTATCTGCCTCCCTGCCCCTTTTCTAAGCTGTTCAATTTGGTATCTAACCAATTTAGGTCAATGAACTCATTTTTTGAGTGGTATGTCACAGTGACTGTCACAGAAACCACTGTACCTTGCAACACAGACCAAGTCACTGCTAATAGCTGGGCTAAAAGTGAGAAGCTTTGTGCTCAGCAGTGGCATTGGCCTGCAGCTGAATCTTGATGAGCTTGGAGTAAGGGATTCTGTCTCCATTATTAACATGCTTCTGATGGCAGCTATTGTGAGAAGTCTCCAGTCATAATTTAGCAGGGGAGTATTCAAGGGCCAAGAAATATCACAGGGTAGCTTTGTGTGGGTGGTTTGGTTTGGAGTTTCTGTTGGTGGGTTTCATTACCTTAACTACAGCTATTGCTAATAGGTACATTATAAACCTTGAGGGAGAGGGAAATCAAAGGAGACATGAGAGTTAATCTCATATTTACACTAATAGCAAAGTTAATACATTAAGCTGTTGTCATGCTTTGGAGAGAAGTCTTTCATCAATTCATGTTTATCCATGCATATTAGGGTGAATATAAGATGTATTTAGGTGGCACTGGCCAAAGTTTGAACTTAAATATGAAAATCATTTGGTTGTAAGTTAACCAGGAAATCCCTTTTGCTCTAGACTCAAAGCATCCCTTCTCACAGAATACAGCTGTCCTTTAGTCAGTTCTCATGCCCCACAGCCTGGACATTGCTCATCTGCTTACCAGAAACCAGCCCCAGCTGGTCTAGGCCTGCCTGTAGACAGCCACATTAAATTCTGGATGGGACTAAGCAATTCTGGAAGTAACTCTAGGCAGCTGCCATTCACAAGGACTTTTAGAGGCAGACCATGCTGTCCTTCAGTGATGTCTTTAAGATGGGAATTAATGATCCTTGTGAGTCCCAACTAAGAATATTCTGTGAAAACTTACCTGACAGAATTTGAAGCCTAACCATTTCAAACCTCCTACTCTCTGCTTATTGGATGGGATTCTTCAAGGGCTACTGGATTGCCCTTATTTGGTTAGTTTATACACTTCCTAATTTCCTAGTATTCTGCTTTCTTTTTTTTTCTTTAAATCAAGTGATCCTTAAACAAGGTGTCAGGCTGATAACTCCTTCTAGCTTTTGACTCCCGGGCTGTGATGGCCAACTTGAAATGGCTCCACGTTTGAGAACGATATCAGGTCAGTGGCTCCAACAATATCACCTGCTTGGGAATGGTCACCTCTTCACTTCGAGAGACCACGGTACAGCCCATGTACAGACATGAGAGCAGAGCTCCCTGCTGTACCTCACACACAGCTAATTGAGGAGGAATATTCGAGATGACAAGATGGACAGTGTGTCAGAGTATCACAGTCCAAAACAACGCCTTTCACTGAACAGCACTGACATCTGTCTCCAAGGAAGTGGCATTAGAAGCAGCCTGTCCCCAAACTGTGCATATCAACGTGCATAAATAAATCCCATGAATACAAGCTTTGTCAATCTTCTTGACAAAGATCACAGCATTTGGATAAGGAACCCAGCCAAAAGCACATTTCTGTTCCTTTCTTCATCATTAAACTTGATAGCTGAATGATAGGCAGCTATTCAATAAGATTAAGGCTTGCAATAAAAAGAAAAGACACAGCCATTGCAAACTTTTCTCCTTCAATTTCTGTACGTAAACATTTTTTGGTTCAGTTTACATTAAGTGAACAAAAGTGCTGCACAGAAGTGCAATCTCCAGTGGAGAAACATCACCGGCCCATTTACAGTGAAATCTATTATCTCAAGTTGTTCAGGCACAGCAAAGATTCTTGACAGGAAGATCTGTGAACAAAGAGCAGTTATCCATGATAGTTTATCAGGTGGGATATCTTTTAAACCTAAATAAGTTTCCAGATATTTTCATGACCACATCTCCCTGGCCTCATGCAGAACACAGATGTAACTGCTCTCCATCTGGCCAGGACTCAAACTAAGCCTGACATTATGATGAGCTTCCTAAGCAAGAGACAATTGGCAAGTCTTAGAAAAACATTTACTGGCCAGGGATAAGAAATCAATTCAAACCTCAGATAACTGCCTCAAATCAATGGGTCTGTGTCACTGACACACCAAATATTTATTTATAAATGCAGGGTAAGTAGGATCAAGGGCACCTTGCTGCCAAGTTATTAACAGTGGTGACTGTGAGACAATATAGATACACATAGTGTAGGGACTCATTTGTCTAATTTTAGACATCTACAAAGTTGACTGGGGAGGGTAGACACATCTGGCCTGCTTTGAAACTCTGTGTTTGATTAAGCTGAACTGTTCCACAGGAGGCTCTTTGCCAGTGATAGCTATGAGGAAGCCCAACATTAGACCTAATGAGCTGTCACACCAGATGAATCCACCTCTACAAATTGATAGCTCCTTCCAAAAGGATCTTCCGGTAGACACATACCTTAGCACTTTTAGACTGATCTATGATGTGCACCAAAAGGTGCACTCCTGTTAGTGCCTCTTTATGAAAACAGACATTTTTCTAAGAGGAGGGCAATTCCTTTGCAGTACAGACAGTTGTACATCACCTCCCCTCCTTCTTCAGGGAAGTTTAAATGACTACTTTGTCTGTCTTTAAAAAAGTCTCTGCTTCAGCCAGGGCAGCCAATGCAGTACAGCTGTGCGGTAGCAACTGCAGAACTGGATGAAAAAGGATGTTCAAACAACTCCACTGCAAATTCCCTAAGGCCTGGTGGTGCATGCCAGCAATCATCTTGCTGCATACTTTAGAAAGGGTCAGATGCATTAAGAACTTCAACCCTAGTCCCACCACAAGGAATTAATCCACCTAGTATAGGACAAATTTATCCCATTATTATCTCTTCCGAATACACCACCTTTAAATCGTACTGGAGCATCAGTCAGTGCAAGCAGAACTCTCAGGACTCATGCTACTCGTGTGAACAGCTTTCTCATCTCAAGCCTCAGTGGGCATAATTAGTAAATCGAGTTGCTTGCTCTGCGCATCTAAACCTTGCTTTTCCCTCAAACTTTAGTGCGGCTTTCACGGCAGTATTTTAAGTGCTAGTAGAATTTCCATGTGCTAAATGCACTGCTCCCAATAGAAGATACAGAAAATGGTGGTAAACTACTCCCCATGTAGGAATTTATGAGCTTAGGGCAGATGATGAGCATTCACAAAGCAGTAGTTAAAGCTGTCCATTTTGTCAAAGGTACTTTAAACAGAGGAGCTTTGTCTCCTCTCTACATCCTCAGGCCTGTGAGAAGCAGAATGACAGAATCCCAGAATGGTTTGGGTTGGAAGGGACCTTAAAGATCATCATTTCACCCTCCTGCCATAGGCAGGGATACCTTCCACTAGATCAGGTGGCTCCAAGCCCCATCCAGCCTGGCATTGAACACTTCCAGGTATGGAGCAACCACAGCTTCTCTGGACAACCTGTGCCAGGGCCTCACCACCTTCACAGGGAAGAATTTCTTATTTATATGCAATGTAAACCTACTCTCTGTCAGTTTGAAGCCATTCCCCCTAGTCCTGTCCAGGCCCTTGTACATAGACTCTCTCCATATTTCTAGTAGGGTCTCTTCAGGTACTGGATGTCCCAAATTAGGTCACCCCAAAGCATTTGTTTTCCAGTTTGAATAATCAAAATTCTCTCGGCTTTCCCTTGTAGCAGGCAGAGGTGTTCCATCCCTCTAATCAACTTATCTACTACTGCATATATGTATCTGGTAGAGGGCAGATTAAATCTTTGGCAGCACTTGCTTGATGGCTCCAGAATGCCACGATACACTGCACATAATACATTCCAAAGGTACAGTTGTGCCTGTGTCTGAGAGAAAAAAGAGCAATGAGGAAGAGCCAGTGGTGAACCTGGCATAACCCATGCTTGCTCTAGCTTTGCTACATCTTGTTTGCAATATGTGACAGATAATGCAATATTTCAAAGACATCCTGGTTTCTGAGTACATTCCAGCCTACATCCATCAGCACTGGGGTAGCTGCAAGCAGTCACTGCTACTTAACATCACAATATAAGTCAAACCATAAATTCCTTCACCAGTAAAACTGAGTATCTCCAGTCAATTTAATTTACTTGAGACCCCTGAGATGAGTGGTCTACCCAGTGTTCATTATGGGTACAATTAAAAGTGACAAGCCCCAAAATTGCAGTGTCTAAGTCTGACCTAGTTTACTGCCACAGAGTACATTCAAATGGGTCCTAGAATGACTTACAAAGAGAAAGCTTATTTTAATAACCAAGCTAATAAACTAATAACCAAGAGGCCCATCAATTTCAGTGCTGTCACCTGGTTACTTATTTTAACACATTCAGCTGCTCACATCTCAGACTTAACATGACACCAGCAAGCCTTTGGGAATGGCTTCTTCAAAGTAATCAAATTCAAATGTCACCTTCAGAGTAAGACCTGGGATAGAACCAGGCCCACTGTAAGACATTTAGGAGTAACTAAAATTTAAAAAAAGGCTGAAAAGGCCTGTTCTCATCACACTTTCTGTGGGAGCCATTAAGGGGGCAGCTGGGCTGCTGCAACACCATTTCAAAGAACCATATTTTATCTTATATCAGTTTGAAAACCCATTACTTTTTAATAGGAGTGTGCCTCAGATAAACTGCAAGCAATCAACACAACTATCTCTAAATGATAACACCTTACATGACCCGGAGTACATTATGCTTTCTTTGCCTTGAGGAGCAGTGAGAAGAGAACAGCACATGCACAGTGACCAATGCTGCTCTTAATCAGGAGACTGCAAATGCAGCACATGTCTGCTGGTTAAACAGGTCCCATTTCTTATTACTGTCTGTTTGCTGTCTAGTTGCCCTTGCCTGAAAAGAGCTGCTCGGTGTCCTTTTAGTGTCCCTGAGTGATTCAGCTCACATAGCAGTCCTGGAAGGCACCACACAACTCAAATAGCGCAAGCACTGAGTGTGTTGGGATGTTGACTCCTTGAGACATCAGATGCAAAAGTCCCTTCTGACTTTATTGGATTAGACCTTCTGAAAAAGATCCCAGTTCCTCTCACCAGAGCTTAATTAGGAATTGGGCCAGGAAAGCTTCTTTTCCAAGCAGTACTTTGAAGAGTTTTTCCACCTTCTTCTTTGGCAGCTTTTACCAGAACTCTGCACTTAAACCTTCTCTGCACATCTCCATGCTGCTGTAATGTTGTTCAAGTTGTTGCTTATTAATATTCCTTAATAAAATTTAGTAGAATAAAATCTTTCCTAATTAGTAGTGTTGAAGTGCCTATTCCATTATTCATTAGAACGAAGAAATGGGTTAGTCCTTTGCAGCAGCTTCCAGAGAGCAGAGTTATTGAGGTTATTCTAATACAGTTCAAGTGTCTCCAGCTGTAGCAGTAAATTTCCACTCAGATTGTCTGTCATTCCCCTTCCTCAGAGATCATGTGCTCTGGCTGCTAATCTTCCCTGCACATTCCTGCTGTGTACTGCCCACTGTGTACACAGGCACAGCACATGCTTGCAGGTGCACATACATAAAGAAAACTTCTCCTGCAACATAGCAAAGCACACTCAAATACAAGTATTTTCACACCAGTATGTAGCCTGTCATGTACTTGCATTTTCCTTTTAGGAGCAATTTGAAGGAAAAGATAAACAGCAATTTGTTCATATAGGAATTAGCATCCTACACTCAACATTTAACACACCTAAAGAGAGTGCTCTATTGCTTTGGCATTATGTTCTTAGGTAACAGGTGTTTTGTCATGGGACAAGGCATTAGAAAAGAATTAAGGATGGTAACAAGAAACATCAGACTTCCACAGGCAAAAATAAAGTCTTTAGGATAATTCCCCGAATTCCCATTCCTTAATTTCTAATTAGGCAATTACCTAATTCCCATTCCATCCATAGCTGAAGAGAACAAAACTATAATTCTACTTTGTGATAAACACACTAATTGATGTGAGGGGTTTTCAATGTTCTTCACATGCAGAGAATATGACGGTGGAGAAAGATATGTTTTCTTTCAGCTCACACATTAGATATTCAGACAAGTCAGATGCAGAGAGGTAAGAGAAAAGATGGGGAGGGACTAAGAATTTTGGAAAATACATCTTCTAGCAAGATGAATAAATTGGTTTTTGATACATTGAGTCTTTTGATGGAAGTAATCCACAGGAATAAGAAATACCAACAGTGGCCATGAGCATTGGGATGTTCTCTGCCTATTAAGTCCAATATGATTTAAGTAAAGATTTTGACTCACAATAAAAAAGCACTGAGAGAGAAAGGATATTTAAAAGGCAATGTATTTTTTTCTTTGCTTCAAATCATGGGAATCTTCTGCCATTTTCCATTTCATCTGTTGCATCACAGTGCAAACCTGCCCAGAGCTAAGAAGTGGTAGAACTGCAGCAGTATTTATTTGAAGGACCTCAATACTCTTTCACTTTTTTTACCAGAGAAGCTGCCTCTTTGAAGGCAATGGGCATTAACAAATCCCTGGGAGATTTCATGACAAGGCAGAGTTTCCTCCTGAAGCCCTAAACCACAGCAAGTTAAGCATATGCTCTGATGGTCTCAACTGCTATAGCAGCCTCCCAGTGCCTTCTTTTCATTGGGAGGGGCAGGTTTGCAGTTTGGTGGTCAGCCCATGGGCTCCTTGGGTCTTGTCTGAAATACTATGGGCTTGACTGAACTGATCAGAAATTCACAAATTGTTTTTGTCCAAATTGCACCTATGTCTGATGGCTCCTATCCCTAGGTTGGGGGGAGTTAGTAGTTTGATGTTAGGCAGCTCAGCACAGTCATTCTGCCCCTACAAGGGGTTTGGGCACTTGACACTCTGCTTTTGTTCCCAATGCAGATGCCAAAAATAGCCTGGAGTCAACTGCTTCAAGTCCTTCAGCGTTTCCCTGGAGCAAAGGGCCTGAGCAGCCACCGGCATCCTCTGCTTGTCATGTAATTATCAAAGAACTTCTCCCCTTAGGCTTCCTCATTTTCCACAAACATGTAGTTTTCCATGTAATCATGGAAGTGGGACAGTTTCTTGACCTTACTTCAACACTTGAGAGATTTACAGAGCTGTACAGTCAAAAAGCTTCCTTTGCAGTCCCCAGTCACTCCTTGGTTTAACAAAACTTACTGAAATCCATATATGTTTTGAGTGAGAAAGAACAAAGGAGTGCAGAATACATTTAAAAGAAATTAAAATTGTTTTTCTGCCCCAGGCTAAAACAAAAAAAATTCCCTTCCTTTGGGCTTTGAGTTTGATTTGTATTTCAATAAAAATAAATCAAAGTGGACAGATTAGTGTGTTTTGAAATGCAAATGCTTTGAAGACATTAAAGGACAAATAACAAGGTGGCATGTTCTCAGTTTATTTTTGGTTATTATTTTTATTTACTCTTTGTTCTTCAATGATCATGTGTATCCTGTGTGCCCAATGGAAATTTTTACTCTATGCAGCAAACCAGCTGAAAGAAGCAGTGGGAGTTTCTTCTGCAATATTTCCTTATGACTGAACAATGCAAAGGAGCTCTGTAATTTAAATATTGTTCCCAAGGCAGATCCTAAAGCCTCAGAAAACTACTGGATTGTTTTGGCTCAACCTGAATACAAGTAAATAACAGCAAAGGGTTTTTCAAGTGATACTCAGACGCTGGGGTTTGAGAGCTTGTTTCTGATCTCACTTAAACAAATAAAACACAAAAGAAGAACCTGAGTCAGTGCTGGAGTTACCTCCATGCCAAAAGGGAAGGACTTGAATTTGACCCAGACATGATCCTTAATTTATATGATGTCATTGTGGCTCCAATGGACAATTAAAAAGTACTTGCAGGGGCTGCTTAGGACACACTGACCTAAGCTTAACCGAAGGCAGGAGAATAGATGTGACCTTCATGAATTTCCTCAGAAAAGCAATTTGACACATATAAACATTTAATATTTTATTTACATTTGTTTGAGGGAGCTTCAACCCTGAATATTCCTCAATGGTGCCACCAGAACCCAACTGACATCCAAATAGAGGTGACCCCACACAGAGCATCTCATGTGAGGAATGTCAGCTGTGCCCTAACACCAACCTCCCACTCACAGCAGGTCTCCATCCCTTGCTGCAAAGGTCTCAACGCACATAAGAAGCAAATCCCAAACATCATCTACTCAAGTGCAACTGAGCCAAACATGATGAACTTTTCTTTTTCATGCAGAAAACTGAACAAACAGAACTTTTAAACTCTTTGCTTTTATTTCTTGAAACAGGTTTTTTTAAGGGACTAAAGGAGCACATTTTCTCTTTGCAATGGATCAGATCATCTTATGCAAGCAAAACAAAGTGAAGGAAGAGAGAGAAAAAGGCTTTCAAGTGCTGAGAAAGAAAGATCTTCCTAAATTCCTTGGACCACTCTGTGCTTCCCCTAAGCTAATTTCACATTAACATTAGAGCCTCAAGTCAAAGCTTCAAATTCTTCCAAACCTCAAATATCTCTAGAGCCTGGCTCTGGGATCCAGTCTCACACGAAGGACAGATATTTCAAAAATTGCAGACCTGGATTAAGTGTGAGGTTCAGTTTGAGGCTGTCTAGCAATAGAGATTTGTCTGGTATCATCTGCCCATACTCCAAAGCAGATGACAAATTTCAGTGGGCTGTTCTAAGAGACTTCACTAATTTCACAGAATATTTGAAATACTTCACAGGCAATAGGAGACAGTAAAGTTCTGAAATCAGGTCTAAGGAGGAAGAAGAAACAGCAGGAAAATGTGGTCACAATTTTCCCAAATTTGGGATATTCTGTCCTGGCAAGTGGTATAGTAAGGAATAGGATATGCATTACTGCATTGTTTATTAAGGTATATTAAATCTCCCTATGAAAAGTGCCTGATGTACATAAACCACCATTGACTTCTCTTACCATTGTTTGCTCTTGCCAGGGAAGCTCAGAGAAAAATGTGCTCTAGCGGGAGATACCAAGAAGGAATTTTGCCCATTCTGTGCCATCTGCACGCTCACTAAGTTAATTTGTTTGTCAAGATAAAGACAGTAAGCAGATTTCCATAGTAAAGTCACCATCCCTGCAGCCTCATTTCACAAAGCAGAGCAGTAGTGGGCATCCAGTCTGTCCCCCAGGAACTTCCTTCTCTGAGATAAGAGACTCACTCCTATCTATGAGGACCTTAAGTACTTGGTACCAGCTTCAGAACTATGGTCAACTTAGATGTGTTTGGGACAAGTTATTTAGGCAGGTCTTAAATGATCTTTTATCACCCTATTTGCATACTCAGAATATATAATATCAACATATCTGAAACTTGCTATGCAGCACACATTTTTCTAATATAAATGAAATTTATATAGAAATTGAGAGTGCATTTTTCGTTGCAGGTATATAGCATTTCTTATCCATCTTAAGTGACATGAGAGGGCCAGAAGACTGCATGTTTTGTATTATAGCTTCACAAAACACTAAAGGAGGCAGCCTTACAGTGCACAGTGCAAGCTCAGATGTGCCCACACTCAGCCCTGGGCAAATCCACAGCCACAAAGAACTCTGGTATCCATGAAGGTCCAGATCCCTACTAATTACAGTCAGATTGGCATTTGTAGGTGCCAAGACCCTTGCTTCAAGTAACCACAGCCATTACAGTCACCAGAGTGACACTGATATAAAGGTGCTGTTCAGCTGAAATAGTACATATTTCATATCTATAATTTCTCTCATCACTGAGGACATGGCACATCCCCAAGTGGTATTGAATACCGTGTTCTTAAAATTCAGAAATACGCTCTTTACTGCATGGACTAGGAGACACTGTCCCCCTTTATTTAGACAAAGAATTTAGAAATGCAGCTATGAAAACTAAATTAAAGGCCAAATCAGGGTTTTCACTCTGTACAACAGCACAGCACTCCCAGCTCTTACAGCACCAGGCTCTGCACCATAGCAAAGCCCTTTCACGTCACTTGAAGCATACACCAAAGCATCATTTTTAATGAGGAAAACACATTTTAAAAGTTCTTCAGGTACACAGTGGACTTGACTCTTTTTCTTTTATGTATCTTTAAGTGGTGCTAGGATGGGCACAATCCATCTACCAAGAGCAACACACTGACTTTGAACTGCAGCCCTCAAGAATTAAATGTATGCACTATGACATCCTGCACTGAAGAATGAGCTAGAAATAGAGGAGCCTCTATCCTCTGCCACTGGAGCATAGCAGGGACTGTGTCACACTGAAGTACAATTGTGTTTTATAATCTCTTTTCACAGATGTAAATACCACACCGGCATGAAAATTGCCCAGTAGATTAATATACCAACAAAGCTGAGATGATAAATATGTTTTATAACATTAACGTTTAATCCATTACCTTTTAGCATAATGCAGCATCACAAGCAGCAGTAGTTCTTACAGCACATACTTTCTGAACACTAAATCTTTTGGGAGGCAGCCCCTGTAGATTTTTTCTTTCCAAATATATTTTCTCTTTATGAATTCAGTAGAGAGTATCACTTGCCCAGTTTCAGCAAAACTGCAGCCAGATGTCAGCTTTGATCTCATCACCACATAACGAGGAGAGATAAAGGACAAATAGGTTACCCTGCACTTCAGCAAGAGGGAGAATTAACTTTGCTGTTCCTTGCAGCACCATCTGGGTTTGGCAAAGTTAATTCTCATCCATGTCAAGAGTTCATTCAAGGAAATAATTTTGTTTTCCAAATGCTATTCCTTCCTGTTTCTTCTGGATACGTAATGCCTGATCCCTTGACCTACTCCTTCTGTCCTCGTTATTCATACTTTAAGCATCTTAAAACAAAAAAATACTGAAGACAACTGCTAGAATTAGTGCTAGGCATTGAAGGCATATTTTTAATACATAAAGTAACATGCTGGGATATACTTCTCATCAAGACTGAAATGAAAGGAGAAAACCACAACTCCCTAGTCAAAGCTGCAGGCCAGGAAAATCAGAATCCTACATTTCAGATGAGTTTTTTGATGGATGCTAAACACCTGGCAGACCTCAGCCTCTGTCCTACTGAGGGGAGCCAGCCACAAACCACATCCTAACATCCCAAAGATAGAAATTGCCTGACAGCGCTTGATAATCAAGCACTAGAGAAACAGAAGGCACAACCAGACATAGCACAAACTGTAAAGAAAATCAGTCAGAGCCGCTCCAGCCACTTCTCAGTTTTCTCCTCCAGAAGAACAATGGATCACTAACCCAACCTTAGATGAATTGCAGAGTCTCCAAAAGCCAAAAGGCTTCCCCCACCATAACCCCCCCATCCTAATGCCCTCAAGCAGTGTCTCTCTCTTTCTCTGTTTCCATGCAAACAGCAGAGCAGTCCTTGATAGTGCAGCAATCCCTCATCCCAGAGCATCTCCTGCACCATCTCAAGGCTTGATCAATTGCCCTGGGCCACTTCGCTGGCTTCTACAGAGTGAAGCTGGAGAGCTGGAGTTTCCCTTAAAGGGCCTCTTGCAACAAAAAATCCCTCCCTTTCAGCAGGGTCATGAGGCCTTGCATCAGACCCTTCCAAAAGTATTTTGCTACCAGCTTAAAAAAAAATAAGAAAATTATATGGAAATTGGTTGCATTTCTCATTATCATTATTATCAGTAATATTATTTTTGAATTATGCATTTTTAAAATACTATTCTTGGTCATAGCAAGATCTTATTTCTAGGTGACTAACCAATTGTTACAGATTGTAGGGTTTTATTTTCACTTTCATAATTCTAATTTTTTTGTTTCAAAATATACTGCACTATGTAGTGTACGTCTAGATGATATGCCCTATCATGTCAAATAAATGTTCTATGCTCTTCTTATACTAAGCACACAGTAGGCATGACAGATTATAATATCATTTCCTCTCAAATTTATTGTAAAAATCTTTAAGGACAGCTGCTAATTAGCAGAGATCTGAACCACCTTATTTTTGAGATCAAAGTGTCCCCTGTTTGAGTTTGTAATGAAATAGCCCAACACGTTGAAGAAGGATATTAATTAGAGAAAAAAAAAAAAAAAGTAATCAGTGTCTGTGGACTAGTCTGCAATCTTTTCTTTTTGTACAATTCTATGAACTTTTAATTTCACTGGAAGTGCTGACATATCCAAATTTCCAGGGAAATAGGTTTCAAAGTTTCAAGTTGCTGTCGTAACTTGCTGTAACTTACTCCACTTGTGGTTGCTCCATCCTTATTGGTTCCAGACATCAAAGCACTTCATCCAAAAATGCCAGTGACAACCATGTCTCCTGCACTGTCATTTCTACCAAGTACCCAAAAGGTTTAGTGAACACTCCTCATGTCACTCATAAGGACTTAAAACATGACAGCACCAGGGACATCCTCTCCTGGGTTATGTCTCATTGCATCAGTTGAAATAAATGGAGAGAAAACAGGACTAAGGCAAATCTAAAGTTACATTCCCTTGATTGGATCTGGAGCGCTTGGCAAGGCATGAAGATCATGTTTGTGGTTTCTGGAAAACTGTGGGAGCCCTACTGCCTAGAACTTGACCCGATGCACTTAATGTAGTTGGAGACATATGTTTCATCTCTCCTACTGTGAGCTTGATGGCTTGGTGTGGATTTGCATCTTTTCTCTCTCTCACTTGCCGTCACGAGGAATATCTACAATAGCTTACAAAGTGTTCCTTGTTACAATGTAGGAGTGTGTGTGACAACACCCAAACCCAATGGGAAATCACAAATCTTAGCAGGAAGGGGGAAAAAAAAGATCCTCTGTAGATATTTTAAATGCATTCATTGAGGATGTCAATCCACACACAGAGGTGTCATTTCTGAAACTGATTCTGACAGTGCTGTGAGGTTTCCCCTTAAAGTGCGGGAGTTTTGCAAGATGAGATGATATAAAGCAGCTCAGGATTTTAGGAGATTGTACAGATTTTGACTCAGAAATAGTTCCATAATATTCGAGATGGCTGCACTGTAAAGGGTGAGCAATTTATGATGAGAAAGTGTGCTTCTCTGTAGTCAAAGGAGGGGGTTTAGCACTGGAGCTATGTTTGATCTCACTTCTATTGATATTAACTGCTTTTATAGGTCATTTCATTATTGCCTCATTGTAGAAGATTGGACTCATTAATATGCAGCAGCTGAAATCCTTTGCATTTTAACATGCTCATTTTTGGGCTGTCCATATGGCAATAAAAGCAGGCTTTGAGCCATCCATCCATATCCTTATATGTCTGTCCATATAAGAAACAATTTTGTGGTCTAGTGAGTAGGGCACTAAACTGGGAGTTGAAACTGGGTCTGTTGCTGTGTTTGCCATTGACTTTGGAAACAGGAACATGAATGGATTGTTACGGGCTACACTAAGCTGTGAACTTCCCATATGCCATTTACTCTTGAGTAATGCCCCACAAAATAAACTTGTATTCAACCCTTTAATGAAAAGTAGGGGCTGCTGGTTGGTGTTCATTGGGAGGTACCACTGCTGACCATGGCTGAGCTACAGCCCTGGGCTGGTTATTGCATTCGAGTTTCACATTCCCGAGTGGAGTTTTTCACACAGCTACTGCATTTCTCTGCCTTTTGCAAAAGCTGTGTGGGATCTCTGTGCATCCTTTTTATTCTGACTTTTTTGTTGGTACTGCTACTTGCCTTTTCCCAGGCTAAAATCTCTCACTGTATATGAGTGAGGGGGTGAGGGAAAGGAAGGAGGCTGGGGGGGATGGAGACTCTTCCAGGGATCCTATGTGGAGCCACATATAAATTATAAAAGCAGTGAATGCCATCCCTGACATTTAGAAAGCAGCTTCCTTGCAAGTGAGTAAAGACATTTACAGCATCTTCAGATACCATAAAATGGTACTACTGGACTCATACAGACAAATGCAGATGCAGCCTCTCTGTTGCTTTTCCTCAGCTCTTATTATCAAATTTCTACTCCTCTATATTCACTTTCTTGTGATATTTTCCCTGTTGGATTTCAAATTTGTTTTCAAACAGATAAATGAGCATGTACTTTCTTTAGCTGAATACTTTGGATGACACTAGAACTGCTCTACCTGGTGGGATAGAACAACACGTTCTGGCTCAGACACTGAAGAAGGTTCCTGTTGGGATAGCTTAATTGCCTTTCTGCTCATTATCTTTCTGTCTAAGTCTTATTAATTTTGCTTTAGCAAAGTTGCTCCAAGTCAAAACCTGCTAAATTAGTATTTCTAAATTCTGCCTTTCATCTCTGTCTCTAGTACTTATTCAGCCTGAGGTTGGAAGAGATGGAAAGATCCAAGTCTGTAGCTCTTCTCAGAAAGAATCAGTGAATCACAGGACACTTACATAGGTTTGTGTTCCAAGAACATCACCCAAACTGGCCTCTGTTCCCAAGGTGAAATGGACTCATCTGTACCACTCCTTGCAGAAAGGCTTCTTGGAAAGTGGTAAACTTGTTATATTCCACTCCAAATCAACAATCTCTAAATTACTTTTGCTGCTGTAGGGAACATTTTGCCATGGGCGAAGAACATGGGCTATGTAGCCTGCAAAAGGCTATTTTTGAATCACTGTTATCTCTGAAAACGGTTTGAGGTCAGTCAAAAGATCAGTCAACATGTACTGACTGAATGAGTGGTTGTTTCTTTCTCATCTGAAGGGCTCTTCTAAACTGAAGCCCTGTTCAACAGAAAGGTCTTCTATTCCTGGGCAAACAAATGAATAAGAAATTTCATCTGCTTATTAATTCTTTTTTTCCCTCAAAACAAAAATATTATCTGTAACCATTGCATCTAATAAATGACATGAATAATTCATTTTAATTTCACACCATTTAAGTTACTTTACTAGCTTCTAATTAACATATGTAGGTTATTTAAGGACCTTTGAAATGCAGGTAAGAGTAAACTGACTATCCCCATGCATTATGTGATTTGATACCTTCTCAGAATCCAGCTGATGAATATCCTAGGGTTATAGCAGCTGAAGATGAAAGCTTATTTTATGAAGAATGGGCTAATGACTTCACTGGAGATACCATGAAATATCTAGGATTCCATGCAGATTGGAATTTTTAAATACAGTATTTAACTGCAATTTCCCCAGCCTGCTATGTCAGCAGAGAAATCAGCAGTTACCTTGGCTAACACTTTCTGTGTCTTCTTCTATTTTGGAGTTGGAAATAATTTTTGTGGTCTCCTCCTTTGTCATCAGGAGGGAACATGAGGAGAATAAATGAAATCAAGCTTTGCAGAACACTGGGCTTGTAAATAGGCATTGCAAGTGGTCTCTGCAATTCAAGCTTCTCTCTTTTGTGTTCTTGAGATTTTTATTTTTTTCTCTTTGAATGCCCAGCCATAAGTCAGTTCATCAGAACAAAGAGCTGCCCTTCCAGGCAGCATGTGACATCTACAATGTTCCCCCTGAACGTGTTCAAGGCCAGGTTGAACAGGGCTCTGGGCAACCTGGTCTAACAAAAGGTGTCCCCGCCCATGGCAGAGGGTTGGAACAAGATGGTCTATAAGGCCCCTTCTAACCCAAACCATTCTATGATGCAGCGAGGACAGACCTGGCTGCAAAGGTATTTAATCCATTTTTTCCAGATCATGGAGACAATCTGAGACTCCTTGAAATCAGTCAAGGTGTGTACCTTGACCTGATTCTCTCTTCCATCTTTGAGGCTGGCTGGGAAACACGCCCATGTTTCCAGCTCCTGTTTACCCTAAAAGCAGCTGTCAGGACTTGGAGAATAAACCAGAACTCCGGCTGCTCCAGCCAGAAACCTGCTGTTCCCTGAGGACAGGCAGCTGCCAGAGGCAGGAGTATTCAAAGCGGAGCTCAGTGCTGCATCCTACCAACAGGAAAGTTCCACTTCAGTTTACAAATGCAACACAAGCACCTAAATATCCTAATGTGAATTATAAGTGCTTAGGTATTACAGGCAGATGCTTCTAAACATTTTGCCAACTGAATAATTTCTGACACTCGGGTTTTACACTGGGATGTTCCCCTTCTCTTGTGGACATTTGTCATCTACCTCCTGTGAGCAGGTCTGTGAATGCACAGTGTCACTAGAATGCTTAAGACTCCTGTGGCTTCCAGGAAAGAAACAAGAAAATGAAAGTCCAAAGCAGTATGGTCACTTTATCTTCTAAATTGGAAAGAGATTAATACAGAGAACTGGCTTGAGTGTTGGCTGCAGCAAATAGTGAACCCACCTTAAACTCAGTAAATAGGGTAATTATACCTAAATTTTCTTTCATAATTAAAAAGATACAATAAATAAATCAGATCTTATCATCAAATAATGTTAATCTGAACACCAGGGTTTGATCATTTCTTAAGGAAACTGTGGTTATGAGATTAATGGCAAATGCATTTTCAAGCTGCTTAGTTAAAAGCCTAAGAAAATGGAAAAAGAAATAGGATGCTATTTATGCAGCACAAGCTGAGCATTTCTATACCAGTAAATAAGAGGTAGGATAATAAAACTCCAATTAAGCTGCAGAGGCCTATTTGGTTTTGTTTGCTTTTTAAGGAAATGTCTTAACTCTGCAAACAAGCAGAAGCAAAACTTGGGTTCATGGAGGCTTTAATTGCCTGGTAATGCTTTGCCAAGTCCAAATGCTTCTGAAAAGTTTCTACTTGTCACATGCCCTGAATCTGGCTGATCCTTATGGATAGATCAGAGAGGCATTCTGGTGTGTGTTTTGGCAAGCATTACCCTGATAAAACCCATGATTTTATTTCAATTTTGGATCGCTGAGGGGGGACTGTGCTGAATTAATTTCAGTGTGTGGAGGCAAATGGCTGAGAAACTGAGGGCACCTTTGTAACCAACACCTATCCTTTGGTATCTGCAGCAGGAGGAGCTTTGATTGTCAGCTGGTGCTGATGTTGCTGACAATGATTTAATACTTCGGGACCTAGAAGTCTCAGCTGGAATGGCACAGTGGTTGCTGCATAAAAATATGCTGAGAAACAGCCCTTCACGTGAAGGTTTGCAGTCGTGGGCCCCAGCTCTGCAGAAAATCTGTGCCTTGCTTATTTTTACAAATCTATCTAAAATTAAACATGGATAAATATTTGCAGGGTTGAAATGCAAATGTACAGAACGGGCAGAAGAATGAAGGAGGGGAAGAATTATCCTCGTTTCACAGCTGCCCTGATCTGCTGGCTCTGAGTTTATCTGTGCATAAAGCCAGCATAAATCACTCCTGATCTGGATCAGATGTGTCCTGCTGGGCAAGCAGCAGAGCACAGATCGAAGATTAATGATCACCAAAGCAAAGACCTGGGCCCTTCTGCCAGGAGAAGATGAAGCATCCTCTGGGGAACTCTGTCTCTCTCTGACAACAGTGGGAGCCTATGCAGAAAGCTTGGACTAGACATCTAATTTTAGATAGCTGAAGTTAGATTAGATGAATTTCCCTCCTGAGAAGGTAAGTGACTTGACCAAAATCAAACATGACATATTTAGCATAAATAGATTCTGTGCTAGGGAAAATACAGGAATAAGAACTCCATTGAGGGGCAGTATTTGGGATTTTGGATGGACAGTGTTGGTTTGTGAGTTTGGGGTATTTTTTTGATCAAGTTTAGTTTTTTCAGAAAGACAAAGTAGGGAAACAGTGCGATTTGCAGGGCATGTGGTAGCAGCAGTGTAGGTTTCCCAGCTAAAATGGCAAAGCCTGTACAGTGAGAGAACACAGACATCATGAGCTAGAATTAATTGATCATTAACTTTTTGCTTATCTGCCAGTATTGCTTCCTGAAGTTACGTGCTGCTGGAGAGCACTGGTGTAAATGAGCAAACATTTCATGTCATAATCATCCATTTTAGCCCCCTAGGAAATGGATAGGAAAAAAAGACCAGTTATTTTTGGTAGCATATCCCAAACTTTCGGGGGCACTTAAGAAGCATGAATTTTGGCTCAGTCCCCTGTGCCCTTTGGCTGAAGCCAGTAGAAGACATCAGCCATGTCATTCCTTGGCACCTGTATTTAGGAAAAAAATAAATGGAGGAGAAAACTGACATTCCTGGTGTCCTCATGACACTGCTGCTGTATGGGGACATCTGTCATCCATTCTTCCTTCCCTCCACAATCCGGCCAGAGGGAAAACTGTGTTATATTTCCATTGAATCCTCCAGTTCTCAAACAAAACAACATTTGAATCCAGTGGACACTAGAAAGGTCCTAATTTACTCTATATTGGATCTACACTGCACTGGCATAAATTCAGGCCCTTTGCCAAATGAACGAGGAACATTGTTTACCTCCAGTCCCCCCAAGCCAGTTGTTTTCCACAATGCTGCCATCAGGCAGTAACAGGTAATGTGATGTTTTACACTCAGCCCTGCTATTCCCTCCTTGCTCTACCTTTATAGTCTGAGCATTCAGATAGAGATGAAACCCATTATACTTCACGGCAGTTTGAACACAAGTCCTTGAGTTGATTTATCTCCTTTATCCCTGTGCAGTTGGGTTCTCTCCACTACTTCACTCATATCTCCCTGATTTTTTAGCTACAGGATGTGACTAGTGTCTGAATTGTAATTTCCCATGCTTTCAGAAATGGTTAAGGTACAATAAAATCCTCATAATGTGTTTGGATCAAGGTAGGTGAAGCTAAAAATAGTGGTGTTTAAAAGATAAGCATTTTTTCTTTTGATTTACAGTGCTGAGCATGTTTAAATTTTGCTGAGGTTTTGAATGCAGTTTTAATTTGGTACAGTGCTTTATAACTTTTACACTCTTTCTTCTCCAGCACTAAATGTGTCTCCAAATAAAAATATACAGGCAAGATTCACTCTTGAAGTAAGCTGCAGCTTGATTGATGCCACAAGGCAGCTGTTCACAAGCATGCAAGATTGTTTTCTCACTGTATTCAGTGGAGGGCTGTTTGCTTTGTCGTATTGAACCTGATGCCTTTCCTTTTCTTTTCAGAGTGAAAAGTTCTACCTGATAATGTCCCCCTGTCACAGGAGGGTAACACAAAACCCTCTTTTCTCAGGAGTCTGAGCACTCATAGAATCATAGAATATCCTAAATTGGAAGAGGATCATTGAGTCCACCTCCTGGCCCTGCACAGGACACTCCAATAATTCCACCATGTGCCTGAGGGTGTTGTCCAAAAACTCCTTGAGCAGGTTTGAGGCCATGACCACTTTCCTGGGGAGCCTGTTCTAATGCTTGATCACCCTCTCTTTAGGACCCGCAGGAATTTTTTTCACTTGGTTGGAGAAACAAACCTATCAGTAAGGTAGAATTGGGTACCCTCACCCAGTATATTCTCCACCAGCTCCCTGCCTACTCCATGCAGAGCACTTAGGTGCACACAAGGAAAGAGCCATGCCACAATAATGGACTAGGATTGCACTTGGCACCGAGAGCCCTGCCTTGTGTTTGAGGTGTGACAGTCACTCATGGAGTGGGCAGCCACTTATCAGGGTGGCCAGGTCAGCTCTGGGCTGTGTGTTGAGGTTGTTTCATGCTCCTGTGCCTCATGCCAGTGGAGCTGCAATGTGTGGCTGCCAGAGAAGTTGGATCGTGTCTTCTGAAGGTCACAGACGGGATCTGCTCAAGATGTCCCTTGCAAAATGTAAAGTCAACAGCTGCAGAGTGTGGAAAAACCAAGGAAAAAGCCCTCTGGAGTTTACAATTGCACACGGTGCAGTGAAGCCCAGAGTTATTATTAGCCAGCAGTGTTTCGGGCCATTATCTGTCTTGACAGCTCCAGGCTTCCAGGCAGCCCTTCTAAATGCTGCTGATGATTTGTTGCAAATGTTAAACAGACACATTGCAATTATTTGTCAGCAATATAAGTCTCCCTTTTTGCCCTCTGGCCTTCAGACACATCCAGTGTTGTGTGTGTTCCATGAGAAATGATCCACTCCTGCACTAGGGAGCAGAGAGCTCCCGGTATCTTCATGACTGAGTCATTAGATGACACATCTACATTAGAGAGAAGCTATTGCCCACCACAGAGCCCTCTCAACCCAGTGGCAGATGTGACTGCAATCTTCTTTTAAAATTGGTGCAAGGTGCTCTCTCTGGTCAGGACTGTTTGTGCTCTCATGGCTGGGGTTCCATGGCAGGCACTACCAGTAGGAAGGGTGTTACCATGACTGGTCTTACTGAAGTCAGGAATAACAGCTAAACTGATGAATTGTTTGGCTGCTTAAAGATAAGCACATGCTTAAATGCTTCACCAAGTTGATTTAGATTCTTGTACACGATTTAGAACTTTAATTTTGGTGAAAGCATAACAGAGGAAATAAACATTTATTAGTGAGATTTGTATGTTTTTTAAGTAACACCCCAAAGCCTTTCTTTGTTTCCTCTGGTTATTTTTTGTATGGATAAGGTACACAAGACCTGAGCTGGTTTTTGATAAATAATGATGTTTTAGTCATAAGTAAATACTGTTATCCATAACAAAGAGTTTTCCTAACTCAGTTTTTAGCTATGTTCAAGGAGAGCTGTTCGGAACAGCTACTATGATAAACTGAGGGTTTTAATGCCTGGAAAAATGCAGAAATCAGCATAATGGGACTGGGACAGGACACTGCAGAGAGCAAAAACAAAAAAGGAGAAAATTATACTAAAGACAGTCTGAGTTTGGTTTCATAAGCTTTCACTAAATGAGGACTAGAATGCTATTAAACTAAAACCACCTTAAAAGAAAGAAAAACACCCCACACTTTTGGATAACTCTTGAGCACACAAGGAAAGGATAATTTGCCTCTCAGACTGAGTTTCTAAGCTACAGAAATCCTCCAAAGCTGAGTTGTGGATCCATCTCTTCCTGCCCGCTGTTGAGAAGATTGGGGGACCTTTCTGGTGTGCAGAAGCCAGCACATATCCTATACTCGGTGTCTGCAAGGCAAAGCACCAGCATCCACCTTCCCAGAACAGCTATGGAGAGTAACAGCCCGTTGATCCATCAGTTAGGCATGGGCTGCTTTGAGTTGCTAAACTAAATCAGTCATTAAATGGGTAGCAGAATCTTTCTGCCTCACTGAAAGATCAATACAGTCAGAGATGCTGGAAGGATCCTATGCCTTTTTCGTGTTGCTAAAATTTCATTTTAGTAACAAATAAATTAGAGTTTCTGCCCAGCCCTCAGGCTTGACATGATTGGGCTGCCTTCATGTATTTGGTGAATCTCCTACTAATTTTACTGGGAGCTGAGTTACATCCATGATGAGTGTTTTATGCAGATCCCACCCAGAAGTCCTACAGTTTTCAATTATTAGGAGGATCTTATGGCAATTTCTGAGTGAGAAATGATCTTTTTACTGAAAGGGGAAAGCAGATGAAGAAACTCAACTATGGCTTTCAATGCTTTTGTAGCCACCAACTAGTGTCTGAATAATGACTTGCCATTATTATTCCAGAAACACATCTACAAACAAATGGAAAGCCAATGAGTGGTGCTTTGGTAACATTTCCCAGTATTGATTTTTTGAATTAAATTAGTCTTATCGGTTTATAAATGTCATCTGTGTACAATGGGCAACAGAACTCCCTTTTCTTCCTGTTTCAGGTGTGCCATATACTGAAATTTCAGTAAACCCCTTTTTCTTCCCAATTTTACACATGCACAAACTTTTTTTTTTTTTTTAATCAGCTTCTCCTTATGAAAAATGCTCACAAAAGCTTCACAGAGGGAAAAATGAAGGTTTAAGTCAGGACTTTGAAATTAACGAGTCAATGCTGTCTTTCATCTCATTTCTTCTGCCCCAGTCCATCAACAGTCACCTCAAGAAACAGTACATGAAATTAGGCCAGTAGTAGGTTTTAGATGAATTAGAAAGATCTGGATCAGGTGTTATCTGGTGCTGAGCCATCTCTGAATAAAGTCAAATTATCCATTTCAGAGCTGCTCATTATCTGATCACATTTTTGAGTGGATGATGATGGTTTTTCACTTGGAACACAGTAACCTCCACTTAGATTCTGGCATTGTTGATGTACATAACGTGTGGTCATGCACCCACAACACGGCACTTATTTGAATAAAATTACCTTTGGAAAACCTACCACTGAAATTAAGCAGATATATTTTCTGTTCCTCTGCCATGACATAATTTGGCTATTTTATGCTCAGTAAATAACATCTAAATTCAGATGAAAGAGGAGACAATAGGCCAGACTCTGATCTCATTCCTTGTATCACAAAATACCACATTCAGGAATACCATTCTGAGACGGGCATGGAAAAAAGTGCTGGCCAACAGATATAGAAAGTTCCTCCTTTCCCGACATTCAGATTCATTAATTACACCTGGAGCTCAGCTGTATATGGACCATAAAAAGCTCATCTCCGGGGTTGCCTGTCACACAGGGAAGAGCTGGTCTTGCTCACATGACACATCCCCTCCAGAGTCAATGGTTCTGATGTTCAAATCACACTGCCTTGCATGATTTCACAGGAGCAAAACTGCTCTGAAACTCTCTGCCAGCAGCATCTCTTCAGGCAGGATGGACCCTGAATCAAAGATATGTATTCCCAAAAGAGGTCCACGACTGGAGTAAGGCATTTAAAAGGAGGATGACAGAATAGGATTTAAAGGCTGAAATATATAAGGACAGTTTCCAGCCATCTGGGAATAACTCATTATTCAACTTTTTAATTCTTATAAACAACCGTATCAACCCTCCACCATTAATTTAAGAAAATGGCAAGAAAGAATAATTTTTGTTCCAATGTTGAAATGACACATTGCTTGTTTCTTCTTGTTTTCCATGCCTGTTTCAGACCACCCTTCTCCCCATGACTTTTGTGCATATTCTGAAAGGATTGAGCCGTATTTGGTTTTTTAGCTCCCCCCACCAAATAAAAAGGGCACCTTGAACTATGACAGAATATTTTATGTAACTGCAAGGTAAAGGAGACTTCAGTTTCATGGATTAGCCATGTCCACCTTTTTAATTCAAGGACAAAAGATGAACTCTAACTGTACTTGTTCCCTAATAGCAGAGTTTTTACGACTATGATTAGATTTTTCTCTTTTTTTTTTTCTCTCTCTATCTATCTATCCTGTTCTTCTTGTATTTTAAAAGATTTCTTTGTTTAGAATTGTAATGATTCCTGTTAGAAATTATATTCATTTCAGCTCCTGTCTTTTAGAGTATTGATGGGTAGTGTTAGAGGACAGCTCTGCTTTAAGCAGAACTGGCTGAATTTTAATAGTACATAAAAGAATTTCTGCATAATGGTAGACTTGAGAAGGGGTGATAGAGGGAGTAATTTTTGTAATCACCCCGAGGACATGCAGGAAGCTCCCCTTGGCAGCTTTTCATCTTTCTCATGGCAGGGTTAGATGGGGATCGGAGCAACTTCGTGGTGTTGATGTCCCTGCCCATGGGATATAAAACGGGTGAGGTTCCCTTTGCATATTCACATTACCTCAGGGGAGGTTTCAAGCTGGAAGCTGTGTCCCACTGAGGAAAAGAGAGGAAGAACAACCACTATCAAGATAGCAAAAAGCCATGTGGCAAATCTCAGATAGATTTTAAGGGCTGGCTTGCCGAAGGCATAAAAATAATAATGCAAACTCTCCTGAGCACATCAGGGACCAGAAGCCTTCCTGTGAGTCTGAAGGGCAGGTAAGTGTGGTGGAGCCTGCAGAGGAGATGAATTATCTACCAACGATCACAGCTCCAGAATTCAAGTAAGGTTCCTTAGCAGAGCCTTTCTCTACAGGGTCCAAGGCAGAAGAGCTGCCTCAGACTGAACCGCTGGTAGGAAGGGTCTAGGGATGAATCAGTGAGATGGATAATAACAAATTCCCAGGAGCAGATGGGTTTCGCTCATAAATTCTAAAGAAACTGATACAAAATTGCTCAGCTGTTAATGGGGGGGATGTAAATCTGAGGTTTACATAATCCTCGGCACAAAAGAAGAGAAGGTTGCAACTGATGCACTGATTTCTTTAAAGGCTGAAGGGAAAGGGAGGCTGGAAAGCTGCAGGCTTAGCAGGACTTTAGGGTGCAAAGGGCAAATGAATGTACTAAAGAGTAGAATTAGAAGACAGGGGAAAGATGATAAAATAGGAAAGAACAAGGCTTTGCAGAGAGAAGCTGTGCCTCACAAATATTTTTCTGTTTTTGAGAAATCAGTATGTAGGTAAGGTTGAACTGGTTGCTACAACACTCTAGGGTTCTCCAGAGCTTTTAACAAGTTCTCTCCCCAGAAGTTCTTAAGAAAAATAACCTGACAGGGGATAAGGGAGAAGGTCCTTTTGTGATTTAGTAAATGGGTAAAAGCTATGAACAGTGGTCTCAGTGCAGGGATGTTACTCTGTGTCAGGCCTGTGCCTGGGGCTGTGTCATTCAGGGTGGTCACAAACAATATGTAAAGAGCTGGGGTAAGACCATTTCCTAATGAGAAGTGCTTGTTCAGGGCACAAAAATCTAAAATGAATATAAGGACCTGCAGAAGCTTCTCATGGGATTGAGAGACTGGGTGGTAAAAGAGATGAAATTCACATATTAAGAAATGCAGGATAATGACCATTGCAAAAAAACAACATTAATTATAACTTACACAGTGATGAACTGTAGATTAGCTATTAGCATTCAGGGAAGAAATTGTGGGCTTGCTTTGAACAGTACTATGAAAACATTAGCTCAAGGCTCAGTAGGAATGAGTAAGAAGGTACAGAGAATTTTAGAAATTATTAGGGAAGGAATAGAGAACATACCAGGAAATGTAATTAAGCACTGTTCATGAAAAGCTATGTATAGCTTTGGTTCCCCTGTGATGTAGGACACGAAAAAGCACACAGAAAGGCAACGACCATGCCTGAAAGCCCAAAAAAGCTTCCTCGTCGAGAGGATGAACAAGGGGTGATACTTAATTCCTTACTGTATAAAAAGCTGCAGGCCTCAACCAAAACAGGCCCAAAATATTTTGAAACAAATTAAGGGAAATTTTTTATGACACATCTCTGAACTGTAGGACTCACTTCTGTGGGATTTTGTCGATACCATATTCATCCATGCTAAAAATTGATAGATAAATTAGCTCAGGGAAAGTGTACCATGGACATTCTGTGAAAAGGGGCTAGTGAATCCTAGGATGGGTACCAAAACCGAAAGTTGGAAACCTGTTCTTGAACCTTTTCTCTGAACCTCTGGAAGGCACAAAAATCAGAAAATGGACACAGGGCAGCAGAGACCTTAGTGTTGTCCTGACTGCAGCAGATATTCTGCTCCTATGTCCAGAGAAATATTATTTACTTAGAAGAAAGAAACTAAACATCACATTACAGAAACTAATCTCGCAGGTAGACTCCAGCAGGCAGCAAACAGATGGATTTTCTGTTGCTTCCTCTGGGTACTGCCTTTTCTGGTTGTGTCCTTTTCTTCTTGTGTCCTTTTTTTATTTGACAGTCTGCTGCCTGCAGTACCATCTGATTGCTCTCCTTAATTACACATGGACAACATGAAGTGCCTCACCAACTAATCTTATTTATTTCTAATTATACTGCTTTTTAAAATGAACCTGGCACTCTGAGTGTAATTCTTCTGTTGTTGTTGACTTTGGTATAACTCTGTGGGATGCCTGTGGCAATAGCTAAGGAAATGGAACATTTTTGAACAGAAAATCTAAAATGAGTCATGAGCTTGTGTTATGATTTTGTCATTCTGACTAATCAGTTTGAAGGCTGTGCTTCTCCTGTTTTTGTTATTTCTTTGCTCCTGACTGAGTGGCACAGACACGGTTACACACTTGGAGAGAATACTGTGGAGTTGTTTCTCATTACATATGATCATAGGTCACTTGTACCACAAACCCTTAGGAACTTGAGGGCACTTCTCCCCTCAACATCAGCCACTCTCTCAAGGATCTTAGAAAGAGATTTTTTTTTCTGCTTATTTTAAAGGTTACTGCCTTCTGGCCTTTCCAAACTAGAACCTCAGACACTTCATTCTCACCCACGCCAGGAAGTATCATATATTCTGTGTTTAGGGCTAGATTGTAGTTGGCAGGTGTTCTTTCCATCTGGCTTTTTATTTTATTTTTTTCTGCACAGGGATCACATAAAGCTTTAGCAATTAAATCGTGTAATTCCCCTCGATGGGTTTCATAGTAGTTCTACTTTATGGTAGGGAAATAGTGGCAGTTGGAGGTGACATGAGAGAGTGTGAAAGGCAGCCAGGTCCTTGAGGTATCTCCCTGATGACATCTTAAAACCTGACCCCCACCTTGTTGGTTTACTGGGACAGCTCAGAGGTGATGCCCTTGGAGGTTACTGGTGTTTGATACTCGGGGGGAAGAGCTTGCTTGAGGACTAATAGGCAGTCTGGGATCAGGCTGAACTGTCTCCAGCAGAACTCTCACATGGTTGTATGGCAGAGCCTGGAAACCAGCTTTGCTTTTTTAGAGTTTCTAGAGCAAATTTCCTCTCCTTGGGGATCTACAGGTTGCGTGATGCACTGATTTAGTTGTAGGAATTATATTGTCAGACTGTGTCATTCCATTAATCAGGTAGGTCATATCCAGAGACCTAACACAATAACATCCCTGTTGCACACACACACACACACACACACACACACACACACACACACAAAGATAAATTGTTGAGTGATTCAGTTTTAATCTGAATTAATGTTTTCATTCAAGCTGTGGCTCTGCTCATGTGAGGAACACTGGTGCATTTCTGATTTCTTTTTCACACTAAATTGTCAGCATAATCTGCTGGCAGAAGCCAGAACTGCTGAAAAGAGGACAAAGGAAAGAGTTTGTGGAGGAGGTGGGAAAAAAACATATATTCTGTCAAACACAGTCAGACTGTCAGTCGGGGGGTTGGTGAAAACAGACGGCTGATCTGTGTGATGTGAAAGTGAGCCCTAATGGGGGCAGGGAAAAGAACCAGGCAGATGGTATGTGGAGCCTGCTGCTGCTTATTGCATTGATCTAGTGTCCCTGTTACCTTGTGCCCCTTATCCCACCCATCCATTTCTTTGTTTTACTGAGATTATTGTGTATTTAGAGCCCCTTGCCCAATCCCCTCTGCAGGTGGAGTTACAGGTGATACTGAAAGAAAAATATTGAATGTTTATAGCTTGTTTAAAAGACTGTAGGGTCCTTTGGTATTTTCATTGTTTTCATTACCTTCATCGCAGGTTATTCCCTATTGCATTCAAAGGAACTTTTGAATAGGCTAGCTACTGCATGGGAAGTAAGATCACTGACCAAATTGGTGTACATACCCAGTTTACATCACAAGAGTGGCTTTTTAGGGTATCCTTTGTCTCTAGGAATATTAATTATAACTAGTTAATTAAAGATGTGTCTGAGCTCAAAGTAGATGTAGAGAACAGAGGTGGAGAAAGTGAGAATTTTATTTTATGAAGACATAACAACAAGGATGGGTTCCTGTTCAACTCCTTGCCTCAGTCACTAACTGAATCATTCATCTAGGAAGAGAAAGGCCTTGTTTGAGCCCAGTCCTCTACCAAATTCTAAGCTAATGTCCGAATCTCCATGTTTCAAGCTATTTCTAAGTAAGTGTCTCTCATATGTGTGATAAGAAATTCCAAAGTAGAGTAATACTCCAAAGGAAAATTGTACAAAATCAAGCAGATCTCCAGAAACACTTGGTTTTGTGATTCAGCACTTTCTGAAAGGTTCAATTCATCAGTGACATGACTGATTGGCTCCACATGAACTTCCTTTCTTAAAGAAATCTCTTGACTGGTACACTGAGCAGATTTAATCTTGATATCTGTAGAAGAAAATCGATACAGTACCTCCAGCCATGATGCCTGGCTGTCTTCAGAGTAACTGCATTATAAACGATTCCAATGAATATTTATGGAGGATGCTTTGCAGTTTTTTATTCACTTCTAATCTCTGAGTGATGATCTAAGAGGACTGGTGTAACTGCTCTTCCATATGTCCTGGTGATAGACATTAATAAGCGTAATAATGCATGAACAAAATCTGTGATAGTAAAGTCTTTTAAGTCTACAGTTGCTACTTCTCTGACTCCATTTCACAACTCTGTAATTCTGCAAGAGAAGAAAAACCCATCTTTCAGAGAAATAATTAAAAAGGGGGTGACATAATCAATAGCTTTCACTAGTATCAGAACTCACCAGGTCTTCATTTAATGATACAGACAGAGAATGTCAAAGCCTGTTCCCAAACACAAGGAACAGCAATTCTTACTGCCTTGTTCACCTGAGAGAGGAGACCCTGAACAGCAGGAGAGTTTTGAGAAAGGACTGCATTGGGAAAGCTCTCAAAAATGAATGTTCATACAATATATCTGTGAGACATGTTTTTGCTTTGTTAATATGACTGACTCAGAGGGAATAATATTTTACTTGTTCTGTGCTTCTGAACAAAAAAACCTGCCTTCATGAGTGCAAATGATGTTAACTATTGGGCTGTTTGTCTTCTGGCACCAGAAATAGGCCATGCAGTTACATGATGTCTTTCTGTGCTGGCTCTGGGGAAAAACTTCCTGAAGGAACTGAGTGTAAGAAAGCCCAATGTTTTGTTTGATACTGATGCTGCTCTTTCATCCTGCATCATTAGGCTGTCCCAGTTTCCTCTACTGGAAAAGGGTCATTTCTCATTTAGTCAAGCAGAAATTTCCCAGCATCTAGCAATGGGAAATGGAAAAAAACAAAACAAAACAAAACCGAAACCGAACCCAAAAAAGGACGGGTATTTATCAGGAGCAATTCAGACAATGGTAGGGGAAAGAAGGTGAAAACTCCTTCCCGAGTCTCCTGAGATGCCACAGTAGGGCTGTGCATCTGCAGTTCACTGCACCAGACTTCCATTCCTGTTTGAGGATATTTGAAATTGAGTATTGTCCTTTCTTGAGCAAGACGCAGCCATGGATAAAGCCCAGCCAATTTCATTGCAATTTCCACCCTCAAGTTAACCCCTCTCCATTGTAGAAATCAGCTTGAACAGAAATTTCTTCATTTTGTAAGTCTGTACATACATAATGGCACAAGATAACACATAAACCCCCGTTACCAAGCCAAACTAGTTGTCCTGATCCAGGTTTTCCTGTGCCACCAAACGGAAACATTCCCAGTGCATCCTTCAGGACATCTCATGTAGATGCAGAGTGTTGTATGCTGAGACAGGATCATGCCCAAGCAGAACATATTTATGCCGTGCAGCCTTGATGAGCAAGATTACATCTGACTTACAGGGATTTCTCACTCTCCTGCAAAGCAATATCAAGTTCCTCATGAACAAAGCCCACAACCAATCTAACGCAGGCCTATGAGCATAGCAGTGTTCACGTGAAATGTGCATTTCCAAATGTAAATTGTACAGTTGTGGCAATGCTTCAGCCTCATGGGACATTTCCATTCTGATGTGGAAAATGCAATCTCATATTTCTCTAGAGAATATGATTTCGTCTTTCATTTTTCTGTTTTGCATTGTCTCAACGAAACAGGAAAATGTAGCAATGCCTTTAATTTTCTTTGGAAACCTGTTTTCATGGGGCATTTTGCTCAGCAGAAAGAATTCCTTTGCCCAGACATGCCCTTGTTTTCTTTCTAACAGCAATTCTTGAAGGCACTACAGCAGAATCCAGAAATTCATCAAAGAGAGGAGACATCTTGCAGTTTCTCAAGAGGTAACTTAAAGTCATCAGAAAAACTCTGACTTTACTCTGTGGGAGCCAACAACTTGGACTAGGGAAAGCCATAGGGACAAAGCAGCATCCAGGTCCAGGGGAGCTCCACTGGCTCTTCATCGTTTCGGCCACCAGAAAGGCATTTGCTTTGCTTCTAGTAACTGGGGTCCATGGAGACACAAACTAACCGGCCATTTTCTAGGTGACTTGTGCTGTTGGCATCTATTTGCAGACAGTGTCTGCTTCTGAAACCACAGGACAAGACTTGGCAAAGTTAGATTTTCATTAATAAGGACAAATGGAGATGCTTTTCTCTTTATGAAAAGGGAAAACACTGGACTGTGAAATCCCACTAGTTGAGAAAGATGCAATCCTGCATGCCTGCTAGCCTGTCTGGAGCATCTCAGAGGTCAGACTATAGGAAAAATCTCTTGCTGGTTTGTTCTTACTTATGTATTATATACAAGGGAGGGAGAAGCAACATTGGTCAGGGCCAAGGTAGAGTAAGTGCAGTACAAGTTATGATGGAAGACGTTCAGCCCTGCCTTCACTGCAGGGTCATTTTTCTCAACCTCTTCATTGCTGCTTAAAACATATGGTGGAACAATCCAATATGTTAAATTAAGTGCAGAAAGAGCCCTCACCCAGCAAGCTGTCCTCTGACAGCTGTGCGAATACAAGTATCTGTAGAAGTTTAACAGGCTGAGAAAGTTGGAGCTGTTCACTGTGGAGAAGAGCAGGTTGTTTGGAGATCTCATAGAACCCTCCAGTATCTGAAGGGGCTGCAAGGAACCTAGAACAGGACTCTGTATCAGGAACTGGAGTGACAGGACCAGGGAGGATGACTTCAAACTAACAGAGGGGAAATTTAGATTAGATAAATGGAAGAAAATCTTCCATGTGAGTGTTGTGAGGCCCTGGCACAGGGTGCCTAGAGAAGCTGTGGCTGCCCCATCCTTGAAAGTGTTCAAGGCCAGGTTGGGCAGGGCTGGGAGCAACCTGGTCTAGTGGAAGGTGTCCCTCCCCATGGCAGGAGGCTGGAAGGGAAAGAGTTTAAAGTCCCTTCCAACCCAGGCCATTCTGTGATTATATGATTCTAAGTTGTTGAACAAAACTGTCTCTCCTTAAAAAAAGGAAACTGTATCTGCTGTTCCCTTTGGGTGTAATTTCTCCCTTTTATATCTGGTGACCTCTAGTTGCAGTGGTACTGACTGCTTTGAGAAGTCCTAAAAACTTGCTATCAACAGGCTGTAGTTATGGAGCCATGTATGTGCATGTCAGGAGGCTGCTCTTCCATTAATTGTAGTCCTGGGCATTGGCACTGACAGATTTTCAAAGGAATATTTAACATATGTGTCTTACACTTTTGTGGTATCTGTCCAAGGTGCAATCTCAGAGGAACCATGGAATATTTGCCATGTAGCAGTTGTTTGCTTTATGCAATCTCAAAAAAATGGGTTTCAGCATGAGAAAGTCATGTAGGAACAGCTGTGTAAGATGTGTAGGAATAATCAGGTCTCCTAACAGACTCCTCTCATTAGCTCAGAGGAGCGAAACATTGCCTGCATACCCCAGGGTATGATAATCTACTCCTGTCTGACTTCAGACTCTCAGGCATCCAGGAGCCCAAATAGTAGGTGAGCTCAGACAGAGAGATTCAATTTGCTTCAGATCAGGAGGAATAGGAATTAAGGTTTCTGCCTTGAACAAATGCGTCTTCACTGGGGCTCTCCTTGCAACTCATGGTCTTGTGAAAAAGCACATGGATTAAACAAAAACCCTGCAGGTCAGAGGGGTGGGGTGGAGGGGAACAACACGGGGCTGAAGTATGGCTATCCATTCTTTTGAACTTTACCCCTAAATACATATTGTGCAAACAGCACCACACACCAGCTAAGGTAGTATAGTCCCTTGTGTTTCATGGTGGCAATAAAAACCTCTTCAAAAACTGTGTCTTTGTTTCCACCTAGAAGTATGTAATGCCCTGCATTATTTATGAGCATACGCACAACAAGCAGTTGAGTGAATTCTCTTTGGGGGCTCATGGTTCAAAGGGAATGGCAGCTTCCTTTGCTTTCCCATATTCTTTATCTGAAGCACAAGAAAGCCTCATAAATTGCAGGTTGCTTAAGCAGTCAGAATCAAAAGGTTGCTGCTGCTGATGGAGAAACCGTTTGTAGGAAATAGGACACAAGGGTCTTCAGGGCAAAGGATTCCACTCAGTTTCCAAAAATACTCACTGTGATTAAAAACAGTTCATGTTTCACGCTGTGTCTCCCAGGGCCGAAGCCACTGGCAGCACAGACTTTGGCAAGGGGTGTAACTGGTGTGAAGGGCATCTGCCTCCCAGAAAAAGAAAGCTGGATGGGACAGTCCCTCCAACTGCCATCCATGGCCAATGGTGTGCATGTGTGTCTTGAGCCCATACCACTCACAAGACACTTTTGCAATGCAGGTCATGGTGCAGACGGGACTGTCAAAATGAGAAGCTACTGTTTGTGCAGAAATGGTTCCCTCCTCTGGGCAAAGTATCAAGGGATGCCAAAGATTTCTGCAGACTGTGTCTGTCTGTCTGTCCTGGAGAAGCTTTTTCTGTTGCTGGCAAGCAGCCAAATGTGGGAAAAAACCTCTGTCATCAGTGTGCAGCAATGCTCCCACAACCAATCCTGAGAAGAGTGATGAATACTGTGTCCAAATGAACCCACTGAGGGAAATTAAACTGCTTGTAATGACCTAGATTGGAATTTAGCTGCAACACTGGGACTAATGACTTTTTCTCCTGTGGAAAATGGCAGGGGAGCTCATCAGAGATGCTTTGGTCACAGCCACCCTGAGAAGGTGCCTCCAACATGGTGCCCCTCTCAGCCCTGTCCTCTGACAGTGCTTACGGCAGGCTGAGGTTTGGGCTTGGTGGGGAGAGCAAGGAAGTTTAGGCACATGGATAAACAAAGGGATGAAGTTAGAGGCTGTAAAGGAATATGGGATCTTTTTTTTGCTGCAGCATGTACAGTGCATTATATTTCACATGAGGCCCTAATAGCTTTTAAATTAGGTGCTTCAGGACACCGTCAAATGACAACAGGTGAAGGAGTTAGTCTGTTTTTAAGAGGCATTTCTCATTACTACAGATTTCCATTGCTCAACTGGGACATGGTAACTGACTGGAAGTGTGCTTCTAGTCCAATGCAATGGGAAATGTGATTATTTTCAGAGAGCTGGTCACCAATTCTTTCCTAAGGACTCTGAAAATAATACTCAACTGACATAAGATTCTTCAGACTTGGAAAAAAATCATGTTCAGCTTGGCTCATTTGTAGGTCATACAATTTAAGCATTAAATCTTATTTAAAGAGAATGGTAGAATCTTCTCCAGGAGGAGATCTGCAAGCAGAGAGATGTGATCATCTGCAGCAAGGATTCTGAAACACCATTGAGTGCAACGAGTGCACAAAGTTAATATAATGTGCAAGCCTCATACTCAGTGTGATCCACTAAGTGAACATTAAAGAACAACAAATCTGATCAGCTGAAGTAATTTCTGGAAGTTCTAGTCTTGGGCCATCTCCCTGTGCATAGGATAACTCAACCACAAATGCCATCATGCATTAGATCCCAGGAAAGATCTAACCAATTTCCAACAAAACCTGTGAGAAAAGAACAGAAAAACCTAAGTACTGACTCTGGTCTGCCCGTAGGAACCATCCTCCCAAGCTAGGCAGGTGGCTGCCAAACTGGCTTGTGTTGAAAGAGTAAAACCTCTTTTAAAACAGCTGAGAACAATTTCCTTGTATTCTTGCTCTTGAATGAGTTTGTAGCTATACAAGGTATCACACAATTGGAGCTGCAGGGCTTAATTCTCACCAGGTGAATAGCACTGATCTGTTCTATGGCTGACTGCTTTTTTCTTAGATTGCACCACTAACTTCCATTAATATTCAGGCTTATTGAATTCAAATGTGTTGTTCCTCCCAAATGCTTGTCAGCAATGGATTTGACTGGAACACTTGCACAAAACAAGCACTACAGGGAATACAAAGAGCCCTTCTTTTTATTCTGCTCAGGCCAGAGAAGGATTCTCTACAATTACCAGTGAGAAACCCCTGACAGACAGACATAATGGAGATGAGAGTTGTGTCCGTGTTTTTGTGCATTGGGTGAAGATGTTGTGTATTCACAGTCACAGGGCTGGGCCTAAACCCAAAATATATGCAGAAATTCTAAATGCTGCACAGCACTTTCTACGCTTAAAGAATGCGCTGGAGCACAGGCAGCTGGGTGGCTGGAGGAGGGGGAAATTACATTTATTTCCTCCTGACAGATCACTCCATTTTATGAGAGTTATCTGCTGCACTAAGCAAATATTTAAATAAGGTGGCCCTGAGAACATCACAGAAGGATTTACTACAATGCAGATCTCATCAGAGATTCATAGATTGTAGGGGCTGAAGATCACATACTGATTGCTGTTATTATTATTAATTCATCTTTATTATTGCAGTAGTGTCTGGAGCCACTGAGAAGCCCCTTGGACAGGTTGGACGCAGCCGATGGAATGGGGCAGGCAAGAGCTACAGTGCTGACTGATCCCTGTCTGTCCCACTCCAAACCATCATGCCCTGCACCAGACTGGCACCAGTAACAGTTCCCTGTACCACCATCCTCTGAGACAAATCCGCACTTGGCATCCAGACACAGATTCGAAGCTTGTGTCTGTCCTCAAGCTGCATATACCCTAAACCAACCTGTTTTTCTGATTTTCTGCGTGCGAAAGGCCACAGATTCCCCTGCTTCATTCACATCTTGTGCACATAGCCACAAGGGAAATGAAGCACTTGGTACCAGGAGTGACACCATCCTCTACTTCGCTGGGGACCACCTTGCTGGTTCTCCATGCAGAGATTGGGCTGAAACAGATATCACTGGTCAGTTTTTCACCTTACCCCAAGAAAAAACAAAACAAACAACAAAAAAACCCCACACCTAAACCTGCTACTGTGAAGAGGAAATATTTGGTGTCTCATATGTGTCTCGAATGCCCTCTAGTGCTGAGCTGCACCCCTGGACGGGATTTTCTCCTTAGGCAGGATTTGGACTTGCCAACAAAATTCAATTCACATTCAGGATTTTATTTTGTTAATTAAAATGCTTATTGATGACTAGAGAGAAGCTGCTGGCTAGCCAAGAAGCAATATCCTGAGTCAAATAGCACGAAAGCAGTCTGAGAGAGTGATTTCATCAGCAGCAGATGGGAAATTGAGCTGTATAATGCAGACTGTTCCATCAGATTGTCCAAGGCAGTTTGTTAAGATTGTAAAGGAGCTGCCTTCTATTTGCAGCATTAAACATACTGCATCCTGGAGAATTCAAAGGTCCTTAATGTGTTAGACCAGTCAATATCAATTTGTTGTCCTATAGAAATACACAGGTTACTGTCTTTATCAGACTCCCTGTTAAATGAAATACTTTTCCCTTCCAAACTCACAGCTCTCCATCTACATTTATAGTGCATTGTTTAATACCCTAGAGCTAATGCAACTTTCTTCTCTTACACTGTCTGGAAGCAGAAAAGAAGTGGCTTTAAATAAATCTTGGTGTCTAAATTGTCTTTATTAGGCTTCATATTTATAACAGGTGAGAAAAACAAAATTTCTTGCTTTTAGGCTGTCAGCTGTAGAATTAATCACTTATATTGCTTCTTGTGATCCTAAATGTTTCCAGAAGAATAAGCTTCAGCTGGAAGGAGACTGTTTGTCCCAGACCTGTTTCATGCTAGGGAGGAAAAAATCTCTCCCCATGCCCGTTTGCAGACTCAAACACATGCTTGGGTGCCCTATGGCAGTCCCACTTTCCTTGCAAAAGTATCCTTTTTAGTCAAGACTTAAATATCTCACTGAAGCCTTGTTTTCTCAAGTTCTTGTACCTAACTAGGCTTAGCAGGTCTATGTGAATGAAATTCATTTTAAGGTATGAATTTTAATAGACAAACTGCAACCCTACAGTTATCCCTGGAAGATTATCCTCCACAAAGGTGAAAATTAATGAATTTTCATGAGGGTGTTTTTATTTTAATCATATTTCTATTCCACAAATCATCTTGTAGTCTCCAAGATATTTACAAAAGCAAATTATTATGATTTTTTTTTTATTTTAATGCCTAATATAACTGAATCATGAAGATGGAGAATGAGAGGTCTGCTTTAGTAAGATCATGCAGTATATGACACTTTCCTGTATTAGATATTCTATTCAAATAAGCCTTGCTAAAATTAGTCAAAAAAATCAAGTTTCAGTTACAGGTTGTCCTCTTTTTCTTAATTTAGTTATATTCACATATATCTGTGCCAAGAGACAGTGGTTTTCCAGTATGTGCTGTGCTTTCTTGATTGCTATCTGTTGGCTTATGATAAAGAGGGATAAATATATGTGTGGTCCAGAAATAATCTTCCTGGTTTCTTAAAACGAGTAGGTGGCAAAAGAAAGCCCTAAAATCCCAAGAGATGCCTCTTGCATTTGCCATGCTGTGAGTGGACAATCTGTGCATTGCACACCCTAAAATCCCCACATATATTTAACAACAGTGGCCTCTGGTGGAGTTTTGGCTAAGTAAGGGATATATTCACTAGAGGGTTAGGACATCTGGGCTCTGTGGTTATGGATTGAAGCTCAGTAACACGGCTTTAAGCATTGGTGCTTCCAAATAAGTCGTATTTTAGCCTTTCATTAATACTGACCCAATTTTATCATGTGTTTAATACTGCTGCATTCTTAATCACTTAGAGTTTCATGGGTGACACTCTCTCAATGTGTTCCTTCTTCTGCTTTCCTTCAAATGTATTCTAAAGGTAGTTCTTGGGACATGGGAGTCCAATCTGTGCTTTTCTTTTGGCCTGGACATTGATTTAAACCTACCAGATAGGAATTTAACTCTCCCTCGGTTTTTTGCTGTTACATTTGGTCAAAATTCAAAAGTTACTGGGAGATGCAAGCAGCAAACTGCCAAAGACAAGGATAGAGAGAAGAGTAGTTGCCTTTTTATTTCACTAAAACTCTTCTAGGATAAGTGAGTCACTCCAGCTACTTTCTTAGGCTTTGGTTTAGCAACCTGTTCTCATTTAATAAGCATGTAAAGCATATGTTTACCCTAAAGTACCAGTTTACATCCCATCTGGCCCAAGTCAATTGCTCGTGTATGTGCTTTTCTAAGGGCAACCTATGCATCTGCTAAAATTCCTTGCCAAATTGCAGCCTCTGATTCTTGTTTGGATATCCAGACTGATTTCTGTGACTTAGATCCATGTCTTGCAAGGCTTAGTCCAGAAATTAAACCATTAGGTCATGTTGCTTATAACACTTACCCACACCCTTCTACATTTTTAAAACACATTATGATAGTATAAGAGTTTCATTTGATCTTATCGCTGCAATATGGTTGTAAGTAGCTGATCCAAGTGAAATGTGCTCTGTTTAATTAGCTTTCCCAGTGACCTGAGTGTGCTTCCATGAGAAATCCCCCTGCGTCACTAAGGTCTTGTGGATTTCTGAAAGGACACATACCCCTCCCAGCATTAAGGACACCGTCAGCATGTGCCCTCCAGTCTGGCAGATATCTGGGACATGAAATACATTTCATGATATGTTATTCTTTACTCAGCCAGCACTTAATGACTGGAGCTTCAGGCCAAATACAGGATCCTAAAATGAGGCCGTCAACATCACCCAATTACTGCTGTTATTAAAAATGCCAAGTGTAATCATAATAATAATTAGACTCTTATTATGCAGTGCTGCCTAAGGAATATACTCTATGTGTGTAAGATGTCATGTAAGCCCTATTAGTAGAGCTGGGCAATCTCACCACCTCCACATTACTGCATAAGATAAAATTGCACTTGAATATGAAATGCCTGTATAAATCCAGTCCTTCAGCCCACCATCTTCTGAGGATTTATTTTTTTAGTTTTTCTGTTGGTTGTGGGTTTGGGTTCTCTTAATATTGCAGCTGGTTATACTATCTTTAAGTTTATGTCCTGCCACTAATGCCCTCCCAGAGCCTCTGAGCATTCAGAGAAATATCTCCCTTTGATCTCTTATTTATTATCAAACAATTATCCAGACAGACAGGTTACACCCACATTTGGTGTCTCATATGCCAGAAAAGCAGAGATCCAGAAGAGCAGGAACACGCTCAGTATCAAATGCTTTTTATTGAAAAAATGCTTCTCCTTCCTTGAACTTCTGTTGGCTTATCTGTAAAATGGGCCTAAACTCCATAGTCTTTGTGAAAACACTTGAGCAAAAGTCCCACAGAAATGTGTTAATTAGAAATATCATAAGTGTGCTAATTATGTTAAAGATTACCATGTCCACGGTTGATCTGTTCCCAACCTGCCATTTGAAAGGCAAGCTTCCAGGTCCTTCCAAATGTATAGAGAGAAAGCAGATAAGTCTTCTTTGTCCCAATCTACTGCGCTGCGTCCTAAATGTAATCTCTCTGGTTTTGCAACATTCTAACAAAATCACAGCTTTTGAAAGAGATTAGGTGGTGTAACTTGGCTCCAGTGATCGTTCAATCCTGGCATCTGTTTTATTGCTTTATGTATTGTGGAATTGAGGGAGATTATCTTCTAATTATTCCCTGTAGTCTGCAAAACAGATGGGGGAAAAAAAAAACAAACTGTGTTTCATCAACGTGTAGCCATCATGTGCTCAAACTTCAGTCTCCTTCCTGGTCGTTGTCCCAGAAGTGACAGAAGTATGAGACTCACCTGCAGATGAGATGGATCTCTAAGACAAGAATTGATACAGTGTTCACAGACATTATACTTGCATGACATGGTGGCCACAGCATATTAATTCTTCAATAATTTTTACGTTAACTTTCTTTTTCCAGCACAGGTCTAATGCTCAGGAAAGAAAACCTGTTGAATCCAGAATGATCACACAATCAATTTCACCCGACAATCACCTCCAGCAGAAACTCTCAAGAAAGCTTAAAAACTACATCTGAGATAACACCTCAACTCAGAACTGTTATATTTTCCCATGTGTTATCAGGCCAGGTTAAAGTTATCTCTTTCCCCAGAGCCTGCCTATTAAATATTGGCTGAAGGCAAGGCCAAGGGAGGCCTGAATTTTGGAATTCATATCCCCCCAGAAGGCACACAGAGGATAACTTTGGAAAAAGCACTGACCTCTGGAGGAGAAAAAAAGGAAAAAGGAATCCCTGGTGAGATTACTTACCATCCTAGTGGACAACACTGGTATGCCATGACCAGCCATGGACAAGCCATGAACTCAGTGAGTCCATAGAACTTTTTCAATATGAGCTCTGAGTCCCTTATCATGAGATGTGTGCAAATCTTCATAGCAAAGGTGGGTTGTCATGATAAATGACTTTTCCCACAAGTGTAAAGAGCAAAACGGGTCCTTCCTTCCTCCCCTCCCTCACGACCTCCTGGCTCCAAGCCCCTGGGGCTCCTGTCAGGTGCCAGAGCACTGCCTCTGTGCAATATCCACACTCTTTAGTGGGTCACACTTCCCCTACCTGCACTTATTGCACACAAGCCACCAGTGCCGCTGCAGCTTTGTTCAATGGGAATCAACCTCGCTACTTAATTCTGATATTTATTTTTTCTCCCAGTCACCTGCCTAATTTTCTTTGGATGTTTTCAGCCTGCAGAGTGAATTTAGGCCTATCTTTTTATTTCCTCCTCATCTTTCCATCTGCACAGTCATAATCTCATTGATTTTCCAGATAAGCAAAAGTTCCATAATGATTTGAGGTGGAGGTATCTTCCTTTGCATAATGGCCATTCCAAAGTAGCTCCTACTCTGCTGTGGGTAAGCAAAAGGAAACACTGCTGAGTGGACCGTGAATGAAGAGCAAGGACAGCTTGTATGGTGGCAAGACCCAGATGAATGTAACAGTGAAGAAAATATGGTAGGGAAAAAACCAATCCAAAAAGAGTGCAAGAGGACACAAAGATTCAGCTGGGAAAAATGCTGAGTTTATAATCAAAGCATGTCAGCTATTTCTAGACCTGCTCCAGAATGCAGCTTCAGCTACCATCTACTCTTTTTGGGGTAGGCTGGCCATGGGGTGTCCTGAATCTTCTGTTCAGCCAGTGGCTGTGAGATCTGGGCCCACCCTCCTCAGGTACATCCCCAGAGGGAGGGGAGCTTGTCTGGATGTGCTAATCCCAGAAGTAATGATGCATCCTGTGAGTTTCATGACATCAAACGGAGGGAGGGGAGGGGGTAATTAGTGCTCCAGTGACTGCAGCAAGTCAGTGTCATGCTGGTTCTGAGCAAGTGGCTTTTATTGGGTCATGAGGAAATGGTGTGGGGCTGGTAGAGAAGTCTCTGCTCAGCAGAAACAAGAGAAACAGGACAAATTCAATACTCTAATAAAGTGGCAGCCAGTTTGAGGAGTATTCATATACAGGCCTAAGTGCAGCTTCAGTGAGAATCTGAAAAGATTTCAGTGAAATCTGAAAGCCTGTTTTCCTGAGCTTTGGGGATGAGGTGGAAATGCCACTAATTTTTTTTTAATTTGCATCATTTTTCAAGATCAAAATCTCTTGCAATGTTATTCTGTGACAACCCTGAAAGTATAAATATAGAAATCACAGACAGTTCCCTGGAGACTGAAGGCCTAATATGTGAATAATCTCACCTCCTACTTTGTAACAATATCAGAGGAAAAAAAGGTGTATTATGCATACCCACAGCTCTGCTTCAACAGTGTCTAGTCTGGTGTGTGAAGTGTATGTGTAAATATTTGAAGGGTAGATCTCAAGACCCCATTGTGGGAGAGACTATGCAAATAAGGTGATATAACTGTGCTAGCACTTGGTGAGGTTTTGAATCTGCCCTATATCCAGGGCTTATGCAAGACACCACCTCTTAGACCCTCTTTCTTATAAATCCACACCTATCCTTATCTATGGAGATATTTTTGCATATCCAGGCACATATTCATGTTTAGTCTTCAGTTTTAGAATGGCCCAAAAGATAACTCCCAGGGATCTGGAAGCTGTGGAATGAGCTGGGTTTTGGTATCAAATCCTGTGGCTAGTACCATCTGCAGGAAAATCATGTTTACTCTTCTTTAATCATTGGACAAGATATGTCACTGCAGGTCCTCTCCTTTCTTATTATGGGACCTTCACATACCACAGTCCTGACCAGTGGTTAGAGATAAACATGGAGTCAAGAATGGGGGAGTGACAGAGTGATGGGGGAAAACAAAGTTCAAGAATGAGGGTCAAAAGCTTTTCCAGTCAAAAAAGGAGGAGAACTATGAGGTTGAAAGACACATTGATGCTCAGGAACCCTACAATTCTGCATTCTGGGCAGGGAGCAGTCAAGGCTCGAGCAAGACCAAGGCATGGCCTTTATACTCAGGAGTCAGCAGAGCTCCAGCCAAGGGTGCCATCAACACACAGGAGCAATCAATGGGAGACAGGAGTTAACCCAGCATGGAGGCCAGTGCCTCCCTGGACAGGTTGATCAAGCCCATGGCTTCAAGGGGGTCTGCAGGACTGACAGAGGCTGGAGGTGGTCAGGGAACCACCTGCTGATCCAGATGCAAATTCTCATATAGGCCCAGTGCCATGAAAAACGTGCTGTTGGTGTATCAAGGGCTTTTTTAATATTGTCCCTTTGACTAGAACATTGAGCAACAGTTTACTGGGCCAAGCAAAGGAAAGGACATTGTGATGGCCCGGTTCGGTGATAAAAAATGAGATACATATGAAAATTCCATAACAGCTGAAGTACACACACCACAGTGATCCTTGTCCTCTCCCTTGGCTATTGCTGCCTGCACCCAAAGAATAAGAAGGATCTGTGTGCCAGGCCCTTTCTAATGTCCATTTAGTTTCCTCAGCATCCAGGATCTGAAAGCTCTTTTCTAATCTTTGCACTCCTTTGAAGTGGCAAAACTCCAGGGAATAGCCTGTTCACTGGAGACTTCTGACCACTGTATGATGTGGATTGCTTTAAAGGAAACCTTCACAGACTATGGACCAAACCAGCCCTATTTCTAGAAGAAGACTGACCCACTATAAATTGGCTGGGAAGAAAATAAAAGCACTTCAGAGTACGTGATTAAAGGAAATTGCATCATCTATCCAAGGAAATATTAGGAGGCAGCTTGACCACGATCTATAAGAATTTCTGAGTCTGAGAGATTCTCTGGTCCACCCAAGAGTGATGTCCCCAGCTCTAAGTCCTATGACAGATGTTTGACACCAGTTTCATGAGGAGGTCACACAGGTTTGCCAGGTCCTTCCATTCTGGCAGCTGATGGATTCAGCCTATAGACTACTGAAAGAGCAGCATGGTTTGCAAGAGAGCAGCAAGATGTATGGACAGAAATGTATGCTGTACAAAACCAGTGGCTTGGAAAGCTTCAGGAAAGGGAAGCAGATGTAGGAGGTGGGGGGATTGGAGTGAAGCAAGAGGAGTGAGGGCCATTGGAACATAACAGGGGAATAATATCATGTGAGATTTGAAATCTTTTTACAGAACTCTGTGTAGTACTTTCCAGAGCAAACCCTCTTTTTCAGAACGGGAACCAAGAAATTATTTTCACACCAAACACCATGTTTCATTTATTCTGTATGAATTCTGTTTGAGGGGGGAGAGGGAGTTGTTTAAGATGAAAGATAGTGAACGAAATGAAGTATTATTACATTACCTGCCACAATACTGTGGTGTTCAAAAAGGTATTTGATTTCAAACCACGCTGGTTTTAAGTGTCAATCACAGCCCATGACTTCTGTCTCAGGAGGTTTGTGTCCAAGCTTCAAAAGAGTTGTACCACACAGGACACTGGAGCCCTCCCTGGCTGCTCACTCTGCTGAGGAACAGTATGAGCACAGAAGAAGTACCAACATGATACATACACCTGGCTGGTCTCATCCAACCCTGATGAGTGCAAAAATAATTGACAGGCCCATCTACACATACCAGGCTCAGGCCATCTTCATTTTTTCACTTAGAAATCTAAAACACATTTCTAAGCTTATTTGACTTTCCAGTTGAAGAGATCCTAGCATGTCATCTGTTTTCAGTGGTGCAGCCCAGCATGGAAGACCCCAAACATAGGGCTGCATTGAAACTGTCATCACTGACTTTATGATACATTTATACAACCTTGCACCTCCACTTAAACCAGTCAAATTAATGATAAATCCACAGATTTTAAGGCCAGAAGGAACTTTTTTTTTTAATGTCTTGTCTGATTTCTTGCTCTGGCATAATATAAGCTGGAGAATTGCACCCCAAGGAACATCTGTCTGGCCCAGAGTATCTACTTGGACTAGAAAGAGCATGCCTTCCAGAAATACACCCTTTTCCTGGCTTTAGACCTTCACATGTCTAGATAAGGATATCAATGAAGATTTCATACTCTGTTTCTCAGCTGAATTTGTTGGACTTCAGCTATGAGGAACTACAAAAGGATCAGGCAGACTCATAAATATTGTCCACATATCTCTGTTTTCTATAAAGATTCAAGTTACTCCTTAACCTCATCTCTATTCAAATAACCTTTGTTCTTTTGGATGCTCACAATTTTAGTGGTCTTGAATACAGTTAAGCTTATCAAAGATCCAAAAGAAGTCTCCACCAGCTTATAGAGTAATCAAAATTCCAGATTGTTCTTGCGATTGAGCTGTCTATGATTATGTCATACAAATAAGACATGAACCTCTGATCCAATAAAAAAGAAAATGTCCATCTAATCCATTTCATCTGATTCAATTTTTGGTGGCCCCCACACAAAGGTACCTGTGTTTTTTCTTAGTGAATCAGAATAATTTGTACAACATTGCAAAGAAAGTTGTCCCATATGGTAAACTCCTTCCTGAACAAGAGTGTGTTTATTGTTGCTGTATGATTGCTTAATCCCTTTGTATTGTCCACGATGTGGTACTGGATGAACATAACTGAAACACAATGTTTAATTACCTTCAGAGAATTTTGATATGTTCTTAAGAAAGGAATGAGAAAGACTTGTGGAGTTAAGAACTAGGTCAGCAGCAGGGAGAAAAGGTAGGTATTTTTAAGGCTTCTCTTCCTTGAGCACATGACTTAGATTTCCCCACAGGCAACTCTACTAGAAAATATTAATCTGTCATTCATAGAGACAAGTTATGTGCTGTGGAACAGCAGCAATGGAGTATCAGGTAGTATAATTGAGACCAAATGCCAGCCCCTTGCAAATCAATGGAAATATTTTACTGCATTTTACACTCCAAATATGGAGTATTTCTTTATTTTCCAGTATCAAATATTTAGTGCAAAAAATATTTTGATTCTAAAAGAGAGGTACAAGTAGTGGATTTGGAGTCAGTGCACAGAGTACTTTCTCTTTTGCTATTTCTGAGAGGTATTTCTCTTCACGTTCACACTCACAGCACAGTGCAGCTGTGTTCCCATGACAGTGTAAATGCTCCTTTATTTTCATATAGGACACAAGCAGAGGAAATCATGTCTTGAACCTGTTCATGACTGCATTAAGCACTTTTGAGAATAAAATACAAATTATGTAGCAAAAGCAACTAACAATCAGAAAAATAGAATTACTGTAACAGTTACAGCACTGTCAGATTCTCAGACTTACTTCCACCATCCAAACCATGCTGGTTATACTTGAAGTACGATAAAAGAAATTCAATTTCAATTTCCTATTCTATAATCCATTATTCATCAAAGACTAGCAAGTAATGAAAATAGAAGTGAGAACATCTTTTCAGGTTAGATTTTTTTGAGATTTAATTCCTCTGAAGAACATAAACCCAGAAGTCAAACATTGTAAATAATTAGCCAAAGGGTGCTGAAAATCACAGAACAGTCAGGAGCATCTCCAGTGCCTCTATGTGCATCTTTGATATTCCTTTCATAGGAACACACTGGTTTTCAGGTAGGGATAACATGTAACATAGGCAGCTGCTCTAACATATTTATAATTCCCAAGCAGGTTAATATTTAGACTGCCTGGTGAATTGTGCCTGCTTTTGTACCCTCTTAATTTCAAATAAAAGGCAGTTGCAAAGAGAAAGAGATCTGCAATATTAAATACAGTTTCTTTCACGGAGGTATCCCTCTGCAAAGAGAGAATAGGGCAACTAGCTCAGCTTTTAGTGTCTCACAACAGACATGTATGATAAAGCAAATTAGTTCTGCCTGAGATGTCCACAGTAACCCTCAGCTATCAGAAGAGTAAATCTCTGTGATCTGCACCACATTTCTACACTCCTCAGCAGCTGAAATATAGAGGATAAGTGTATCAAGACACATTAACTCAGCAAGGAAGCAGCTTCAGCCACAATATTTTAATGGTCTAATCGAAGGATGAGATATTATTGGCTAAACTTTTCCTTCAGTAACATCTGTAAATACATGTGGTTTCTTGAAAGAGAACAGAGCACAGCTTTGCCTTGTAAATATTTAGACTATACATTATACCATATGATAGCAATCCATGTGTGACTTGCCACTTGTCCTCTTGAACAGGTGATTTTGCAGATGGTGGGCCCAGTCCCTTGTCATTAAAATTATAAAGAAAAGGACTTGTGGTATTCGACACTAATAGCCCCAGACCCCACATGCCACAGCTGCCAGACTGCAAGGGTGTGGATATATTTAATTGCACTACATTTTTACAAGAGGATCTCTCTTCTTCCTCCTGTGCCATGAAGATCATTGAGGGCTTTATATTGCCACTTAATCTGACACTGAAACGAGTCAAGTCCAGCTCAACTGCTGATGATTTACTTCTGTTTTTCCTCAGCAGAGGGAGCTTGAGTCTGCAGCAAGAGCCACCGCCTTCACTTGAACATGTTCTCCCCAACCTGTCATCATTAGCACTCCTCGATGCCACGGATGTTTGCAGGTAAATGAGAAGACACTTGTGGCATTTGGGAATAGCTCTGAAAAGCCACTCATCCCCCTGTATCAGAACATCATCGAGCAGTGCTGAATGCATCCAACCCACACATCTGTCCCAGAGAGAATCTGTGTAGGGTTCAAGTCAAAGGGCACACTGAGATTGGGGTGAAAACGTGTGAAAACTGGATTTGCACTGATCCTAAGATTGCTGGAGTCAGCAGAGGGTGAAACCAGAGTGAGTTTAAGCAGCTGAAAGACGAGCCTTAATTGTACCAGGGATGGCATTCAGTACCCTTGGTACCACCTAGCACCATCCGTTGGGAATTGGGGCTGAGGATGTAGTTCTTCGTGGAGCGGAAGGAGGGTCATCAGCCGTGCTGAGAAAGGTGGCACAGGGATTCAGTAAAAAAGCAGGTATTTTAGGAAGCTTTTCTCACTGCAAGTTGGCACAGCAGTGCCTGAGGGCTGTCCCGGGAAACGTCTGCAGTGTTTGCACTGTCTTGGAGAACCAGGCAGAGGGGCTCCCATAGTGAGTGCCATGGATGTGCTCACCCTGCTATGAGCCCACAGGTTGCCCCTGAGCATCCTTCCAGCTCTCTCAGCCTCTAGGGTTTAGTAAAGGCATTTCTCCTTCAGTCAAAGCCCCTTGAAGGACAGTTCAAAGCCATCGTTTACAGTGGGCAGTAGCTGCAAAAGGCACTTACGTGTTGCCATTTCAGTGTGAAAAACTTGGCCTTAACATTTTAATGTTTATAAATATAACAGGATGTTGTAACCCATCCCTAAGATAGCTGAGGATGGGAACACACATTTCAGAATAGAAAGTTAAGCATGCAGGTATTAAAATTACTCCAATAAAAATATATGCTGAAAGAATTAGAAACAAAGCCCATAAGATTGAATTCTTAGGCCTTTATCCTATACACTAGAGAAGTAGTTATCTGATTTTGTTCCCCTAACAGGCCATGATCCATGGGAAAATACTTCTATAAAACAGCCATTAACCAATTAATAACTTTCGGGCTTGAGTTGCCTCCTTATAATCCATCTTTTCTAATATATTCAAGGAAGTTAAAGCTGTATAATTCTAATCGCATATTCTTTGGTGGACAGATCATTTCTTGTGATGGAAGAAGCCTTGAAGAAGTGCCTGCTACTCACTTACTTTCATGGCAAATGAAACAAACTGCAAATCAAGGACACCATTAAAACTTGCCCATAAAAAGCAAAGGTCTAATTCAGGTCTGTCTGATTGAATATGCATTGGATCAGGCCCAAATTGCAATTGGTTTGCATATTTCCCAAAGAAATCTCAATACATTAAATGCCCATGAATGCAAATACGTTGGGGTTTTTTCTGATTTGTATAATTTAACAGAGGGTGGCTTAAAAATGAATGCACACAATAGGATTATACAATATTCTCAGGGGTTCAAACAAGTTGCTATTTGCCTCAGGGAAGGCCAATCTAGTGATTAAAGCTTAACCTCCAGGGAGAAGGAAATCATAGTTGTATTCCCCGAATGGCCACATATTTGTGAAGTCACCAAACTTTTCACGCCTCTGCCCTCGGAACAAGGACAGAGCCTATTTAGGCAGCTGCACCCACCCATCCACATTTGGATGTTGATAGGAGAGGAACAAGACAGAGGTGGTGTTGAAAGGCAAATTACCTTCTGACTTGGTTCCATATATGCATTTATATTTGTGCCATGAATAGAGCACTACCCAGTGAACATATGTCTTTGCTTATAATATATATTTTTACCCATCTATGCCTTGCCTTCCCTTCCCCCACTGGTCTCTTTTCTTAGGCATTCATAGTTATCATTCCCAAGAACATCTGAAAAAAGCCAGGATGGCATCGCCCTACAGCTCCCAGCTCTCCGACTCTCTTGAGAATCTCTGAGTCGTATTGTCAGTGTTTTACGTATTTACACCAACAGAGAAGGCCTGGGATGTGGGCTTTTTCGTTTATATGAGTCTCACCGCCACAGGGGGTATTTAACTTTCTGCCCTGGTTGCTGTAATTCTCTCTCCAGTGGATATACAGTTCAGATCAGGTTCCTATTGCTGTGATGACAGGCATTCAGCAGGCACTGTAATTGCAGAGTTAAAACAGCTCATTTTCTTACTGGCAAGCTGTAGTTAAAGAGGTGCTAGGAGGCAGCCTGGCTGTCTGCAGAGGAACTGATCAAAGCACTGAAAGGCATCTGGCTTGTCTCTGTTTTCTTTCACCACCCCCCTTGCTGATGGAGGGGAAAAAGAGAAAGAAGGAGAGAAAAAGCGAATGAAAAAAAAAAAAAAGAGGGGAAAAAGAAGGAAAAAAATATTAAAATAGAATTTATGAAAATGAATACTTGTCCCTTTCCTAAAGGAGAAAGCCACTGTTTTATTAAAGACAGTAAACACAGTTGAGTTAGGTCTATTTTTTTTAACTCTCTGTATTTTTAATGAGAAAATTTGGGCTTGCAAATGTTCATTTTTGTCCAATTCCATTAAGTGTTACCAGTAGGATAGCTGAGCTGTTGGGCAGCACTTTGTACACTGCAGAGAGAGAACTTGCCTCATCTCTGTATCAATGTCATCCGTCCTTATCAGACTCAGCTTTTTCTCCTTCTGACCTCTACCCTTCCCTGAAGGACATACGATTCTGACCTGAATGTGATGGACGATGGGATTCTATACCCTGAATTAACTGCAAAAGTTACGAATGAAACACATTTTTACTTTACTTTTATTTGTTCTAATTTGCTCCAATTCTTCCTGTCATAAATTTCAGCAAATTACTAAGGAAAAGGCAGACGGAGCTGACAAACCACTTGAGGTGTTCATACAAAGGATAAAAAAAGGCAAAGAACTCCAATAACAGGGGAAGATGTCCATCGAAAATTGAGATCAATGATCCAAAACCCACTGAGGTGTCACTCAGAACGTTTCTCCCAATGAGATAAAGGAGTTCCTAGGCAAGGAATGGCTCCATTTCTAAGAAAGAGACATTTCATCCTGGGGAGAAGCACCATTGAGGTGAAAATAAATGAAATATAGGAATTTCTTCCTATGAACCAGAGGGAAAAAGGCTATCAGGACAAGAGCCAGCTGAGGACACATCCTCTCCTCCAGCAGTTTGGTGAAATTCCTGCTATTCAAGAGCTCTAAAAGGTCCTGTAATGCAGGAACCTGATCCATTATGCACTAGTTTACAGCATTTTTCAATCAGGTTTCCAGGCTTGCCCAGTGCAAAAGCAATGGGATTTCTCTTGTCTCTCCTGAGCCTTCAGTCATCGGAAACTCATCAGGCAGAGAGTTCATTCTCACTTTTGCTCCTCTCACACTTCATTTTTTTCAACCACTATCTCTGAATGGTGACACCACCATCTTCTCACAGACAAAAGAGGAGTTCAGAGTCTTTGAAAGAAGAAAACAAACTCTGTAACTCAACAAGGAGCCTAGACAGGCAATGTTGCAAATTAAGTTGAAAGAGGCCCAGTTACTGCACCATTATTTGATTTCCCCTTCTCTAATCCCTTGCTTGTAATTAGCATAATTTATTAACATATTAGAGCCATGCATGTGAACCCTCTTTATAGTTGCTGAGTGTTCCCTGAGGCTGCATAGTGAAAGCTTTTCCCCACTGTTTAATAATATGTTACATAAGGAAAACCAGCTTCTGATATAATTTAAATTATGACTTTCCTTTCTGCATCTGAACACTCATTTCCTTTAAATGAGGTTAATTTCCTTAAATAATGAAAATCCTCCAATTTCAGTTTTCCATTCATTAGACCCCCTTAGTTCAACATGAAAAAGTCACACGCCAAGAGGAGGGAAAAAAAAGAAAAAAAAGGAAAAAAAAATTCCATTGAACTTCAAACATAACCATCTTCAGAAGAAGTTTCTTGTGATCCTGTCTCCTCCTCTCCCTTCTGGATTGAGAAGGGCATAACACAGACTGTTAGGAGATAAAAATGGACACCACTTTACATCAAACTGGTTTCTCCCATCTGGCATGTGAACCCCTCAATCCCAAGAGAATTTTCAGCATTGCAAACATGTAGTGCTCCTCTGGGGGATTACACAGTTGTTTCATGGGCCAACAGCTAAACATGGATTGTTTTGTATTCCCTCAGATAGTTTCCTTTCTTTCCATTAATCTGCTGCTGATTTTAGGCAAAAGACCACTCTTGTTATCACTTTAATGATCAGTCTGACGGGAGTCCATCTCTGGGCACAGCACATTGTCAAGGTCACAGGGTTGCACCTCCCTGATTGTTTTAATTAACTTTTACCTTCATTTCTTGCTTTCCTGAACTAAACTTACTGCTCATATAGCCCAGGAATCAACATCATCAGCTCTTTGTCATGGTGATTTTCCCTTGCTGTTCTTCTTCCAGCTCTTCTGCAGCTCTCCAGTGCTGTGATAACCCAAACCAAGGACAGTTGCAAGAAGTAACTCAAAATGTGATGAAATGTGGAATTTCTTCTAGCTCTTCTACATTCTTTGCAGAAATATAAATGCATTATCTTCTTGAATGTTGGCTGAAGAGTTAACTAGCCCTAAGCCCATGGCCAAGTACTAGCTTAGCAGAAGACATGCTCAAGAGAAGCAAAACTGGTGCAGTAGCTCTTGAAATAGCAGCGAAAAGTTGATATTCTGCTGCTGCTTTGACTGCCTCTGTGATGTTTGGCTCACGCATTTTTTTAAGTGGCTTACTCTAGTGGGGTTGCACATGAATTAACTGCTAATACTTTCAAGGATTTAGGCTTCTGTTATATTTCAATAAACTGGGAATAAAGTAATTTCTGCACCTTAAAGAACAGCTGTGAGCTATTAAAATTTGTAGCTGTGTACTCTAGGTAGCTGATACCTCCTCCTGTCACTGTAATGAGCACAGCACAGCAATAGTGGCATTGTGATGCAGAACAGCAGCATCCTTCACGTGGATGATAATTTAAATACTGTGTTACCATGTTAACAAAAAGGGCACTCTGCTCATTTTAAAAATAAGTACTTAATATAAAAACTGTTCTCCATTGTCCTCCCACTGAAAGGCTTTATAACCATTCTGGAAACAATAACAACCGAAACAACACATGAAGAGATCCATATGCTCATTGCTCTGCAGGGAGCTCTGTGGTGGGCACCTACAGATCTCAGCAGTGCTGTGGTGTACAGGCAAGGCTCCTTTAATCAGCAAATAACGACCATGGAATCACAGAATCAATTATGTTGGAAAAGGCCTCCAAGATCATCAAGTCCAACCTATGACCCATCACCACCTTGTCAATCAGATCAGAGCACTAAGTGCCACATCCAGTAAGTTCTGAAACACCTCTGGGAGTGGTTTATCCGCCACCTCCCTGGGCAACTCATTCCAATGTCTGATTTCTTCAGTGAAGAAATTCTTCCTGATGTCCAATCTGAATCTCTGCTATAGCAGCTGGAGGCTATAATGTAGGCAACATTCTGCTGAGTTTGGGGCAAAAGTTTGGGTCAGAGCTTATGTTGCAACCTCAGTTAACCTTTCTATAAGGAAAAACTCAACCTTAATAGAATGAAATGTCAAGAAAATTATGTTAATTTGCAGAGTAAATTTTTTCAGGACCTCAAAGAAGTAAGTGATTGTTATTGTTGTTATTACTTGTTTTTTTTTTCACTGGGGAAACCCAAGGTCAACTAAATGAACTTGCTGAAGATTACAATGCCAGAGAGAAAAGAAAAAGACATACTTCCTGACTGATGTTGGAGGTTTATTGACTTGGGGCTTTTAGGGGTGCTTCTCATGAGAAAAATGCGTTTCCTGAAAACAAAATTTCTCTCATTTGCTGTGCACAGAGACCAAGGCTCAGACAGCAGGTATTGGATTTATCTCCCCTTCCCACCCAAGCTGAATGCCACCTGCCCCCCCAGGGGAGCAGGGCTTGCATAGCTTCATGCTGGAATGGAATAGGAAAACAGGTTCCCCACCCCACTCACTGGTTTTGACGCTCAGCACTTGACTAAACCAGAGTCTGTTCCCCTCTTCTCTCTTCTAAACCTGATTTACTGCGGTATTTATCTGATTTAGGGTTGTTCTTCTTCTGTGCTTCTCAGGAGCACGGATGTCTGGGATGTTGCAACGTATATAAAGCTTTTAGGTGTATTTATGTGTATTGAAATGTACTTTTTGTGGTACAGCTGCACACACCCTTTCCACTATTCAGCCTCCTCTCCTCCCACTTGAAAACAAGCCTTTTGAAAGCAGAAGAGAAGAATAATTTAAAAAATTGTAATCTGCCTCAGGTAATGACATGATTGAAACATCACCATTTTGTCTGGAGGGTCACAGAGTGGCTTTATGAGAAAGCTTCAAAGCTGCTAACTCTAAAGAACCTTTGATATTTCACCTTTTGTTGTTGTTAAAGCATTCACTTTCCCAAGTCTTGGAAACAAAGCCCTTACCAAGGGCCCTGTCGCTTCAACACATTTGGTGCCAAACATATTATGCCATAGGGTGGTTTGACAATCTGAGAAGATTAATTGAGCATATGCATCTGAGATATTCCAAGTCGTTTAAGTAATTTAGATATTTAACATGAAGTAGACATCATGGCCCCATAGTCAGCCTTGGGAATGTGATGGTGGGTCTTATATATTTCTGCTCCGTGTGGTGTGGTCTCTGTGCGGTGATCTGGGTTTTGGCAAGAAAAGATTTATGCTAACGGTGATTTGTGTTTCACCATAACAGCTACAAAGTCAAGGGAAAGCTGAACTGATGTGCTGCAAAGTACTTAAAGTAGCACTAACAGCATAACTGATTGGACAGAATTGTTTTCCCTCAATTGGACAGAATTATTTTCCCCCTCTTTAAAATACAGAATAGTCACTAAGGACTTGGAATGGAGATTTCTATAGCTTTGGTGTTAAGACTTCTTCACTGTTTTTAGATAACCAGAAAATTACCGTTCACTTCCCAGTTCATATCCCACAATTTCCTTGTTAGTCTTGTCTTAGTGATTGGAAACTAATATTTTCTAGATCTTTGTTTTTTACAAATGTGTTCAGATCCCAGAATGCTTAAATCTTGTAGACAGCAAGAGTTCTCCATTGGTATTTTTCTGGTGTTTTATCTAGTATATATTTCTACTGTTGGATACTTGGTTGTTCACGGTGGAACATAAAGTTATTTCTGATCAGACACTGGTAAACAGAAAATGTAAAAAGAAATCTAAAAATTAAAATTCAGTAGAGCATAAACTCTACTCAAGGAACCATAAGAACGTTCTCAGAGTATATTTCTCAGTTATGTTTCACTCAACAGCAGCTCATAGAAAAGTCTGCGAAAAACAAATAAGATGGATTGTGAGAGTAATTGAAAAGAATGTGAGGATTTTACTTGAAAAGACATTAATGGGTAATTTCTAAATCATACTGACATTTCTACTTGTACAAGAGTCTACTTGAGGAAAACGTCTGGTTATTTTGTAAGATGCAAGAGGTTTGGAAAAGATCTAGAATTTTGCACTCTGGCCAAAACCAAATGATGACAAATGAAAACAGAGTGGTAGTAGCCAAATGAAGCCAAGTCAGACCATAGACACAGTTGGGACCTGTCCATCATGGGCTTCTGGCAAAGAATCTTAGCAACTCAAAATGTTTCCACCATTGCTTTTGCAATATGAATGAACTGGGCCTCAGAAAGATCTCTTTCTTGTGGAAATCAGGGGAAACACTTAATCTTTGGGGCCTGGTGGAAAGTTGCCTCTGCTGAGTTTGGCCAGAGACTCCAAGACTTTGCCTAGAGATTGTCTTCACAAGCCATCAAATAAGAAAAATTAGAAGCTGAGGCTTGGAATGTAACTACTGCTGTCTTTTGTGACACCAATAAGATGGCATTGTTCTGCCATATTAGAAGAATAAACAATAATTATTATACATTACATATGTATATATCTGCCATCCTGAGAATAAAGGGTGCTCTACATCCTTTTGATATGGAGCAATGAATTATTTTTCTTGGACACACCCAAACTCCTGGAGGCTATCCCCTGTAAAAGAGGGAGGTGCAGGCAGCTTATGGAATGCATGAATTCTATTTTATATATTGTATTGTATAATATACACTTAGCAGAGATGGATGCAAAACATCTGATGGAACTGGCAGCTTATTTATAGGTAGAGCAGAAGGCTCATAGTCAACATAAAGACAGGGAAAGATCATTCAGCCATTACCTTTACAGATAAAACAAAAGTGATCCCAAAACCTTGCCACACAAACTCAGTGCAGAGAAAGACTGCAATAATAACTGCACTTGTTTGTGGTTTACATATTGTTGTGGACTTTCTTTATGTAGGTCCTCTGGGTATTTTGTTCATTGCTTTAGCCAATGTGTTCCATATAGGCAATGTCTGCCCTCTTTGAGCTCTACCCTGGCTGTGATATAAAGAAAGCAGGAGAAAGAAATCAAATGCTATAGAAAACAAAAGCGGTTTGAAGTATAGCTGCAGCTAGCTCCAGCTGTAACAACAGAGTTGTGGGTTTCCAAATTTTAATCTCCTGAAAGAATCTGTATCAAATTCTTCAGACCAGAGGTCAAAAGGGATTTTAGTAATGAAGTGGGACAACTCAGCTTGTAAACCCTTCGGAGCAGAGGCCTTTTGTAGAATATGGCCCATGATATGTGCTTCCAAGCTATGCGGGAATGAAAATAAATAATAGTGATCATCAAATAATTTTACCCTTTTCCTTCTTCTGCCTCATCACTAATGGCAAAGATGACACAAGAGGCAATGCAGATGGATGATGTAGCAGGCAGCTCAACTTCCACACTGCACAGAGAGGTAAGCAGGTTACTTATGTGCTTGAGAACAGCCAATAGTCATAGCACAAAAACTGTCTCAGGAATGCTCTCTGGGTTTTGTCATTCTAGTGGTATTTGGATACAAAAGTATGTGTGAATTAGAAATATAGTCTGGGCAACTTCAGAGTTTGAGGAAGTCTGCTACTAGTAGCAAGCTGAAATGCAGTTGTCTGCCTAGTTAGAGAAAACGTGGTGTGAATCCCTAGCAACAAAAAAACATGTGGAAAATAAATGATAATTCCAATCTCTCTGAGCTCCTTCTTTAGCGTTCTCCAAGTACGAAGAGAGCATCCAGAAGGACTTTCCAGCACCAGCCCAGCAGTACAAGCCATTCTTCTGGAGCTGCTCACAATCCCAACCCATAGCATAAACTGTTGGTCCAGATGGGTGTGTGTGTGAGAACTGATAGATGACCAACATCACTTCTGTGGTCAGATAAAAAGCTAAGTTTTCCATTTCCCACACAAATGCCTCTCTCTGCATTGCTAGGAAACCTGGGACACATTTCCTGTGCAATACCAGAGAAAGGCAGGGAGAGTAACCAGATATATGCCAGTAAAAGGCAAGGGGTGAAGGGTATGTACTGCTGGGAAATACAGGCTTATATTGACCTGCATTGTGAGCGTGCAATGTCTAGAGACAAGCCTTTGGTTCACACCAGAGCAGGGCAGAGACTTTGGCCCTCTGTTCCCTGCTGGACTCGAACTGCTGACCTGCTCTGGTGATTCATAGGGTTTGGGGGTCAAAGATATTAATTGCTATGTATTTGGAGGAGTCAGAGCTTCTGCAGCCAGGCAAAACCTTGCCTCCCTTCTCTGTTTCCTTAAATTTTCAAAGTCAGTACGTTTACTCAGTGCTCTGACTCTCACAGGACAGAGCCAGAATGTCCCTGTTTAAGTGGAGCAAACGTTTTTCCAAAGGGTCAAAGTTCAGGACGAACTTGTAAGCAGATTATGGAGCTGGTAGAAAGGCCAAAGGCACCCTAAGTCTTTACATTCCCAAAGTGCTGTGTTAAACTCTAGCCCAAGGATGTACTTAACCTCAAAGAGAACGGAGGTCAAGTGAACTTGCAGCATTTCAAACGCAATCAGTTTGGAAGAGTAGCTGTTTATAAAGAAGTATATTACAGACCTAAGCTAATGTTAGCATTCCCTCTTTACAAATAAGCCTGACCTATTGCTAGTCTTGTCAAAGAGCTGCCATGTTTGTTTTATAGTATCAAATAATAAGACTTTATTTCAGTTTAGATTTAATCTCAGGGAGCGTTTTGGCTTAGGGGAATTGAAAATCTAAAGGGAGAATATCTATGCCATCTATCTTTAGGTACTATCTATCTTTTAGTACTTACTTGAGGTACTTAAGACTGGCCCCCTATACAGCTGGGAGAGTGAAGGTGAGGTTTCCAGAGGGCAGCTCAAAAGTTCTTGCAAAGGACCCTGAACTGATACCTGAGTGTTTCCCCTCCTTCCACTGAGTTTGCAAAGTTGAACTGTGCAGAGACATTGCTTTGCACTTCCTTTGTCTTTTCTTTAAGATATTCAGAGCTGTGTGTAAGGTGCAAATTGACCCTGCAGCATTTATGAAGCTTTGCTGTCATATGTGTGCTGGAGCCACAGCAGGACAGGCAGCAGTTAGGAGGGCTCTGGGCACAGGGCAGGTCAGGACTTCTGCAGCCAAACATGTGTCTTGGGCAAAAAACCTGATGTGCAAGTGGGACAGGCTTTGTCCAGCCTCACCAGCCCTTCTGCTTTTCTTGGAGATCCTTCACCAGGCACAAAAATACCCAACAACTGTGCCATGTATGGCAAACAGCCACAGTTGTGCTTCGTTAGTATGATCAGCAGTCCCCATCTGGTTTTTCTTTGGATAAAAAGGAGCCAACATATTATTTGTTATGATCGACTTTGTTTTAAATCATAGAATCATGGAAACATAATGGTTGGAAAAGGCCTCCAATATCATCAAGTCCAACCTGTGACCAATCCTCACATTGTCAACCAGACCAGGGCACTGAATGCCACGTCCAGTCATTCCTTGGCCACCTCCAGGGATGGGGACTCCACCACCTCCCTGGGCAGCCCCTTCCAATGATTGACAACACTTTCAGTGGAGAAATTTTTCCCTGATGTCCAACCTGAATCTTCCCTGGCTCAACTCGACATTGTTTCCTCCTGTCCTGTCCCTCATTCCCTGGGAGCAGAGACTGACCCCCACCTGGATTCACCCTCCTGTCAGGGTATTGGAGAGAGTGAGAAGGTTCCCCTCGAGTCTCCTTTCCTCCAGGCTGAGCCTCCCCAGTTTCTTCAGCCACTCCTCATATGACCGACTCTCCAGATTCTTCCCTATCCCTGTTCCCTTCTCCAGACACACTCTAGAAAATAAGAATTACATAAAAATAGCAAAAGTTAAGGTCTCCTTTAAAATCTTGTAGCTCTTAAAAGCATCTATCCTATGAAGATCATACCCTGTACATGTCGCTACTTTTTATTACTATTTTTGCAACGACTATAATCAATATTACCATAAACATTAGAGAAACATCAGTAAATAGTTCTGAGGAGCCCTCAGAACTGAGAACTCTTTTTTTGAGTGTCAGCAGGACAACATGAAATCCGCATGAGAAGTCAAATATCTTAATTTTTCAGAGTCGGCTCAGCAATATTTTATATAATCAGTGCAAGACATCAGTCAAGGCATGGTGAAAAGCGAGGAATGAATGTCCATTCCTATTAATGCTTTCCCAGCCTACACCTGTATCCACAGTGTCTGCAAGTTCAGGAGCCAAAAATTACTCAGGTGGACATGGGACTTAGACAGGTATTTTATGGGAGAAACGAGTTTTTTCTAGCCCTTTAAGTGTTCTTCAAGAGCCTGTTTGGTTTTGTTTTATGATAATATTAATCTTGTGTGAAACATTTCAAATTCTGAAGCTTAGAAGTTGTTCCTATAAAGCCCAGAAGTGTGCTGTGGAATGTGTAAAGATTTAATATTTCAGAATTTTATAGTAGCTTCAGAAATGTCTCTGTTTTGTTGGGTAGACTGACTATTCATGAGCCAGAAAGCAATTAAAACATGTTATATGGATATTTATTCTTATATGTAGACTTTGTCTCCAAAAAAGGAAGTTTAAGAAAGCCTTTTTTCTTGAGTGAGAATTTAAGAACAATTTAAGCAAGCTTTTCTCATGGCTGACCCAGATACACTTAGAATGGTTTATGAGAAGAGAGACTCTTAAAATACATTTCAAATACAGTGAAATTCTCATTTAGAATAAAAAAATGCTTTCATTTTTCCTAGGATATCATACATCTTGCTTAAGAGCCCTGAGTGTTGAACAACACATTAAGAAATGTCTTCAGTACAGCTCTCTCAGCTCTTTCACACATAATTGCCTAATTGAAACAGTATCATTTATTAGCTTCTTTGCTTGAGGCTTCTTCAGATTCTGCTTCTGCTCTTGGGCATCCTTTGAATTGTAGCATATACCTCAGCTAATTATAATGTGGTATCACTTGATAAAGCCAACTGAGATCATAATGGGAAGACATTGAAACATCTGCCAAGATTTGAAAATTGGGGTTTTCTTTTTACTTATGCCAAAGACAGGTTACCTGTAATTAGTTCTAATTTATAAATAAGTGCAGGCTGTACTTCTAAAAGGTATAATATTATGCCTTGCCCCCCCCTTTTTAGAAACAAGTTAGGAATTATACATCTCAATTAACTTTTCTGTGTCAGGAATGATAGTTTTGCATGAGAACTTAGGGAGGAGAAGGTAATTATACAAGCACCACCTAAATGGTCACAAGGTATCTGTCCCAAGTGACAAAAAAACTATGGCACAAGTCAACCAAAAGAGAAATCACAGGAGTTCCAGAACTCTCAATATGGATTATCTTTGGTTTCACTGAGAATTTTGAATATTTATTATTTAGGTGTTACAAGTCTTCTTCAAACCCCTTAGAATATTTGTTTTTGTTGTTCTTATTTTTTTAAAGCCAGCTGTAATTCTCAACTAATCACAGGACTCCAGGAGCTGGAGATTTATGGACTCATAAATATCCAAAGAGCTGGAAAACAGTGATCAGATCTGTCTGAGTTTATATCACATATGTAATGGAATTTCTTGTTGTTATTTTTATCTGTTTTTGGGAGGTGGGGATTAAGCCTTGTTTGTCCTTAAAGGATCCCAGTATTTTTGCCTGTTTTGACACAAGCTGTGATCCCTAGTCCTGGCCTTCCCATGGGCAGCAGGACTGGGTGGGGAGATGAACAGTCCCTGGGCAGGTACAGCTGTGTTGGAACACCAAGCTGGAACTTCAAAAGATCTGTGCAGAAGGGATGAGATGCATCAGAAAAAAAAAATTGTCTATGGAGTTTAGGAGTGAAATAACTTTGCAGTTTCAGATTTGACACTCTGACTGAGCCAGACATGATGAAGGCTTCTTTCACTGACCCTCATTGTATTCTTCCTGATTATAGTCAGTCCTTCCAAGCAATCTTCTCTGATACATGTTCAGGAAGGAAAGAAAAATCACCTCATGGCTACTAATATAGCTCTAAGTAGGTGCTGTGGAGTAGCTGTGCAGCTTCTGAGTAGGGGCCACTTCTCATTTTGTAGACACCTTCCTATTGTCCAAATCTCTTTTCATTTTCCTGTGCCACCTGATACACTTCCTAGAACACACCCAAGGTTCTGGCCGCCGTGAGTATTTTCCTTCAGATGGCCAAGGATGAACAGGCAGTCACAGACGAAGTGATGACTGCTGCCTCGAGTTTGTGACATCCCCTTTGGTCTGTTTTTAGAAGGCTGTTGAAGATAAGCTGTTAGCAGGCTACTTAGGAGAAAAAGGAAAAGAAAGATGCAAAGGAAGATGGTGAGTGTGCTGAGGAGGACACTGAGCTGAACAGGTTGTTTTCAGAAGTGCTGCTCCCTTTGTGGGCTTTTTTTCTGCCTCTGAACGTCTGCAGTTTTGCACTGAAAATGACAGGTCAGGAGGGATCCTAGTTGCAAGAAGTTTTGATCATCTTACTGTACAACATAATGCTCATGGCAATCCAAGATCCCAGCTTTTGCCCCCACTCACCTTGGACTTGATACACACTTTTTTTATTTCAGACTATATCCCTCATGTTAGAAATTGAACCAGAGAACAAAAAAATAACTACCTTAAGATAAAAACCTTGTCTTCTTGAATTTCTTTACTCACTCTGTAAATGTATTCTATGTGTGTATGTGTGTGGGTTTTCTTCTCTTTTTTCCTTATTTCTAACAACAACTTTGTGTTAAACGTTTCATCACAGACATTTGGTCATCCTTTAAAAGTCTTCTGGTGAATACTTGTTTGTGCTGCAGTTTGTCCACGAAGAGTGAGTAAATAAACTTTTCCCTATGCTACCCTTTCACACTGAATATCATTAGATTAAGATCAAGAAATTTGATAAGAGCCTCCAAGACTACCATTGTGTTCTACAATTTGGTTTAAAACAATAGTGGAATCCTTAGGCAAAAATTGCCCTTGCACTACAAATGAGTTTGAAAATAAGCCACAAACTCAATGTATTTTTGGTCATATTCAGGCAGAAACTTGAATGCTGATTCACAAATATTATAGCTTGTCTGGCTGCAAATCATTGACTCACATCAATTCCTCCAGCTATTTGTAAATTGCTTCCCACTCTAGTACAACACTGAGTTTCTCCAAAATCATGAATGCACCTTGATAAAATACCTAATAAATGTTGATGTTAACTTGAATGTTCCTGTTTCCAGCCCTACATTACTGACAGTAAAGTGCAAGGGATTTTTAATTTTTGTTCAAAAGCACTTAATGTTTGCTCACTTGGAGATCTTGTCACTCTGTATGTGTGTATGTGTGTGTGTGACCATAGATAAGCTTTCTCTGAAGGTTTGGTGATCTCCAAAGGTGTATTATGAAGTCACCTGCTTAACCCAGGACACGAGTCAGAGATTGACAAGGCCTGGTCTTGGTTTCACCGATGACCTCTGATACATCTCTCCATTAGAAGAGTGGAGCACCTCTTCTATGAGGAAAAGCTGAGAGAACTGGAATTGTTCAGCCTGGAGAAGAGAAGACTTTGGGGTGACATAATTGCGGCCTTCCTGTACCTGAAGGGAGCCTACAAGAAAGATAGACAATTTCCAAGGGCCTGGGGTGACAGAACAAGGGGGAAAGGCTTCACACTGACAGAGAGTAGGTTTGGATTGAATATAAGGAAGAAATTCTTCTCTGTGACAGAGATGAGGCCCTGGCACAGGTTGCCCGGAGAAGCTGTGGCTGCCCCATCTCTGGAAGTGTCCAAGGCCAGGTTGGGCAGGGCTTGGAGCAACCTGGGATAGTGGGCAGCATCCCCGCCTGTGGCAGGAATGAGATGGCTTTTAATATCCCTTCCAACCCAAACTATCCTATAACTCTATTCCATGATCTTCTCTTTTCCTTTTTTCCACTTACTCTGTTGGGTCAGTTCCCACCATAACCTCCTCAGGACAGAAGGTTTGCACAGTGCTCACTCATGACTGGCAACTCATCCTGATCCTTGTCTCCTTCCAGCTTATCTCTCTGCAGCTTGATGCCGTGATCCAGATGATATTAATCTTGATGCCAAGAGAACAAACATCCACAAATGACCCAAAAATCTTCCAGGCCTTGGTGCTCAGCTGGCCCTGCCATGGCTATTATCCCTTTGCAGAGGGAGCCGTGGACAGCACCCTGCCCCAGGACAGGAGAGGCAATGTTCCAGTGCCTGCACATCCAGTGCTTCTCAAAGCGCAACGGGAGTCTTGCTGGGATTAACCCAGACACTTGTTTATTCCCTGGGTTAATTTCACACGCCAAGCACCAAGCCTGTGTTAATTATATGATTTACTGTGTTGTGCTTCTCTTTTCATTGCATCGTAAAAAAAGGCCTTGAATAAGAATGCTATGTCTGGTAAATTTTCACTTGTTTGTGAATGGCCTGGAAATAGTTAACAGCAAGCACGTCCTCTGGGCCAAAAGGGACTGGAAGGTTCAGATTATTGCCGTATTTATTTTATTTTATTCCTAATTAACATTTTACAAGCTCTGAATATGTTTACAGAAGTACAGGCAGGAAAGGACATATGAACAAACAGAATTAATAGCCATTGACTGATCCATAGCGTATCTAAATTAAAATATCATGGAGCAGTCTTTTGCCTTTCCTGTTGGAAGCTGGACAGTCTCATTTACAACAAGAACAAAAGTTTACCTTGATGGCTTTACTTTCTAGCCTAAGCCCAAGTGTTTAGGAGAGACGAAGACCTGATCTGCTGGTGGAGAAATTCACCAAGCAGCATTTTCAGAGGCTGCTTGTGCTCCTTTTGTTGTAGGAGGTTGTTCACTCATCTCAGTTCCTTGTGGATTTATCAGAGGCTGAGCAGTAAAACTAAATGTTAGGCAATTCTTACAGCTGGCTCCAAAAATGGTCTCCTGAGATCAAAGGAAGTGCAAAGATGGTTGAACTCAGATACCACCAGATCTAGCTAAATGGAGTGGGGAGAGGCTTCAGTCTGACCTCTCTGAAGAACAGGGCTGGGTTTGTCTCTTTGCTCTGATCTTGTCCTGTTCAAGGTTACAGATTGAAATAATCACTGTCTGGGAATAATCAGGGTTGTTTTTAATTTGAGTTTATGAATAAATCTCTGAAAAAGTTAATGTTTTTAAACTGACCAGGATGAACTCAGAGTCTGGATCAGCTTTTTTAAAACCTCTATCACTCAGAACTGCTGAGGAATTTCCACCTTTTCTCTGAGCCCAGGAGGAGCATGACATTCCCCTTCTGCCTACTGCGATAGAAATATTGAGTCCTTTTCAAGAAATTACCTCTCTTTTCACCGAGATTTGTCAGCTGCTTGCATTGGTAAATACAAGAGCTCTGGGTTCTATCAACCAATTGCCCAAGGAGAGTTTTATTGCCATTTTTTTAGCTGCAAAAGGAAAAAATAAAGTTGTCTATCAGAGAACTGCAAACACTCAGTCCTCCAAGAAATGTTAATATAATGCTCTTGAGACAAACATTACTTCACTGGTGTGTTTTTAAGTTATCCATTACCTTCCTTTTGAGAAATAAAAAGAAAGCTATTACCAAGAAACAGAATTATTGTATTGCATGGTTAAAATCAGAAATAATCTGGTGATGGGAAAAAAAATCCCATTTTTCTCCAAAAATAAGTTGTTAATTAGGTACAGATCAGTACTAAAGTCTAGGTACAGATAAATTAACTTTTTCTGCCTATCTAGGGTGCAATATAAAGAGTTTCTACTTGGTTAACATGTTTTAGTGCTTCAGTTACCAGGATAGAAAAGAGAATGTGCTTCATTCCTCATTGTAACAGTTTGTTCCACAGTCTTGAACAAAATAAAAACCTAGGTGAATTATCCATCTACATTATCTGAATTTCAGGGGGATAAATTTGTGAGAGGAGTTATACTTGCATTCATATTGAAACCTGGATGGATGTTGAAATCCTTGAGAATTGCAAGTCCAAATTGCTTGGGTGTCCCTGAGTAGCTCAGTGAATACTTCTCAGCTCCTTGTGATTCCCTTGTGAATCTCAGTTTTAGGACCAGACTCTCACCATATTTCCCAAACATGAATATATTACTTACTGCTTAGTATTATTTGCATGGCTTTTCCCTCCCTACACATTCTCACGGTCTCCAGTGTCAGCATAGCTCTGCCGGGAGGAAGGTGGGAATGTCCTTGTAAGCAAGTTGTTGCTTCTCAGCATTATTTTTACTACCTACTTGCCTTTGCTGACTCAGAAGAGCCTCATAATTCCGCCTTTTCCAGTCAACCACCGTCCCTGCAGTCAGAGCTGCCTTGCAGAGCAGCAGCAGCAGCAGCAGAAGGAGATTACAGGGAAAAGAGCACCATCAGAAGACACAGGGAAGATACAGGATCCTGGTCAGCAATGGACACAGGCAGCTATCTGAAGCAGCCACGAGGTTTAGCCACAGCAGTAACCATTTTGACTGGAGACAAATGAAAGCTGATTCCTATCTTTACCCAGAGGACAGCACAGCAGTTCTGTGGCAGCAGTTGCACATACTGGTAGTCCTTGTTGCTTTATCATCACGACCATGATCTCAGCAAAATATTCAGCTACTGGCCAATATTCTGCCATTACTGTAATCTAATTATGCAGGGAAACCTGCAGGTGATGTTTGATTCCCAGACAAGAAGAGGGGACAAAAAAATCACTTGTAACTGTTTTATGTCAAAGGGTGAATTACGGTGTGGCATAAACAAACAGCCCAACACATTATCCTCTTTACATGGGATCAGAGAATGTTTCTAAGTCTGAGTCCTGAGGGAGACACTTATAGTAATAATGTCCAGACTTCCTTTGCACAAAGTCCAGAACTGTAGGAGAAAGGGAGCGGAAAAATGAGTTCTAAGTGTTTTCTGAGAAAGAAATTGTGTAATAGGAAATTGGTGTTATTCCACTTTGCACCGTCTTGTGCAAATGTGCTGATGTGAGATTTTATTTGTCTTTGTAAAGACGGTTCAGCCCACTGCTGGAGGTTTGTGTACCTCCATAAAGGTAAAGGAGATTCTGTAGCTGTCCTGGATTTGTTTCAATTTTTTTTTTTCTCTTGGATTCTCAGTCTCATGAAGAAAAAGTTCAGCTTTTTACAAAAGAGTAATTTAATAACAGCAAGCTTTTACCAGGTGGAAGCGAGCTCCTCCTGCTTCTGTGGTAAAATGGCTGTCTGGGATTGTATTCTTGAAGGAATTTCTTGTCCTACTGGTCTGCCTTGCTTTGTGGAGATATCAGGATAATTCATCCATGAATTCCATGAATCAATCCTATGAGGTTCCACCATCACAAATTCAAAATCCAGACAAAGTGGCTTCCTTCTGTAATGAGATCTAAAGATCTGACAGACAGCTCTTGCTCAAGAAGTACTCAGGTATTTTAGGCAGCCAAAAGTAGATTAATTAAGAATGGTATGAGGCTGATGCCTATAATGTTATGGCAGGAAACAGTCCCTGATTCTGCCTGGTTTTCACACAAACAAAATCTGACTGAGAGACACTCCTGTACAGGATTGAAGTCCTGCCTGCTTTCCACTGACCACACTGTGGAGTTGGAGAACTCCACTCATCTTCTGGCCTGGAATACAGTTCAGGTGCTGGGCTATGTCCCATGACTGCTGAATTTGGATGGGAGGAGTAGAAATTTGTGGAGTTCTGGGTAACTGAACTGTTGTGCAAGCAAAGCCAGATTTGGCTTGAATGGTCGTGCTGCCTCATGAGACCTGAATGTGGTTTGGGCACTTGTCCTCATGTGGTCATGTGCTTCCATAAGTTCAGCATTTTCTGTCAGGTCCTACAGCCTTCCTCCAGTTCCTTGTCGCATGTAACCCAGCTGGGAACTAAGACTGTGATTTCCATTGTATGGATAAATACGGAACCTCACTGAATAAAATTTTTTCACATGGAAATGGCAAAATGCAAAATTTGAAATAACTGAAAGTAATCTAAACCTTTTTTGTGAAACTTTCTAACCAGTAATAACTGTTCATCTTTCATCCTGGATTGGGAGATGAGAGGTTCAGCTAGATCAAAGAAATAGTTACATTCTTGGAGACATCTAGAGGCTGAAAACCGTCTTAAATAAACTTAATCATAAATTGCTCCAGATAATTTAGCAATTCTTAGAAGTCAGAAGTAAAAACTTCTCTTAGAAGGAGAAATAAAACTACTTTTGCTAGAGCATTTTACTTCAATTGCTGCTACTTTTAACACAGATTGTGATTTTTAAGTGTGCTTTTATCATATTGGTAATATCCCATTTTCGTCTAACTCTCCTCCCACGGAGGACACAATTTGATTCTGGCTTCTTGCTTGTGCAGGGGCAGATATAAAGAGCCATTTCATCGTTTTCTCTATATTAATATCAGGGAGGGAGAAGAAACCTTTTTGTCTGGTTCTCTGTCTTCTGCAAGGGGTCAGCCAAGTGTCCAGTCCTCTGGGAGCTGCATATTTCTGTGTTACAGTTTGAGGTAAATTATATTCCTTGAGAGCTGACTCTCATACTCCTCAGTCCAATGCCCTGGACAGCCAAGTAGAGCTGCCCCACTGTGAGAAGAGCTGTGCCAAACACCTTTACTCCTGGCATGGGGCAACCAGAGACTCCAGGAGCAACAGTTTGGCTGTGATCAGCTCCTGAGACAGTCCAAGTAAAATCTCTCTATTCAGGGATTAAATAGAATTTCCAGTGGTTTGTAATTGAGACTGAAATCAGAAATATTGTCTGAAGACAGCCTTTTACTCTTGATTTCATTTGTCGTTCTTGTAGTTTGACATGCAGTACCTGACTCAAGGGTTTAAAACTTCAGCAGAGAATTCAAGGAAACATTTGGAAATGAGAATTCCTTGACTAATGATACTTATTTGGATCCCCTTTGATCAAGTATAATGATGCTTAAAAGACAGAGTATTTGGATAGAGAGTTTTTAAGTGGAAATCATATTTAACGCTCCCATCACTGCTTCGTAAAGGAAAAAAATCGAACACAATAGAGGCTTCAAGGTTTCCTACCCTTCTCCCATTCTGTTTTATGGTAAAGGTGGAATTTTTTTGCTTTGCTATTTATTGACTTGCTTTAGTGCTCTCAGATGGAAACATTATCAGACTCATCACCACAGACTAGATCAAAGACAAGAGATCAGACTCCTCCCTGGAGTGAAGATAAACTGTTGCACTTGACCTGTGCCTGGAATGTCTAATGGGGTCAAAATGTAGAAAAATAATAATACTCATTCCCTTCCATCTCTGCACTAGCCTTCCACAGGATCCTTTAGAAGATCCTGCATTGAACAAGGCAGTGACTTGTATTCTTTTCCGGGATGCCCCATTCCTGCAGGTAAAATGTAGGACAAGCTGGATGACTATTGGTTTTTTTCTCATTCAACAAAGAGCTCCTTTTCTAAAATTCAAGAGGAGACAGACACTAAGCACTTTCAATAGCCTCTTAAATTGCTGTCACCCAGACTTTTCCTTTCAAATAACAAAATAAGCCTCTTTTCCTACTGCAATCTTCCTTTTTTTTTTTTTTTTGAAACTTATATTGCCTTAAAAAAAAAAAAAGAAGAAACCAGTGCTCCAACCTTGTTTTCCTTCTTGGCACTGGAAGAGAAATGGCTGTAGGATTGAAGGGAACTCTCTGTTTTAAGATCAAACAGCAGTCTCTGCTGTCTGAGCAATTTTAGGAGCCTTTTCATTCAACTGCAAAACTGCATATGCCCAAGTGGGTGACCAGTGGCAATGGGAAGCACAGCAGGCAGCTCTGGAACAGCAAGCAGTGGAGACAGCATTCCATCTTCCATCTCCTAATGACACCTCAATTTCATTTGCAAAACTGCCACTCCAGCAGCTGCCTCTGACGACGTGCAAAGTGCTCCTGACTTTTGCTGTGATTATGAGCTCCAGGGTTCTGTTAGTTTGCAGTTAATCACTCACAGCAGCCCTCAAAATTAATAATTTGGGCAAGTCATGCACCAGCTGGTGTCCTGTAGAGAGACTGTCTACAGGCACCTTTGAGGGTTGCCTCTTCTACTTCCTAAGCATGGGAAGCACTTATTTCAGATCCTGAGTTTATTGCAGCTTCTGGGTGACTACCATGACCCAATTTATAATGTTGCAGAGCTGCTCTGATTCATCTCTTCAGGAAATATGGTCTCACTACGCTTGTCCAGCAGTATATGGGCATGCTGTGAGTGGCCCTGTGCTCACTAAATAAGCTCTCTGCAAAACATAAATGAACCGTTCCTGGCACTGTCAGTGTTTCTCAAGTACCTCAGAGTTCTTGCAAAGTGAAAAAGTGTTTAATATTGGCGACAGTGGCACGAGAATAATAATAATAAATGTACAATACAGGTAACTTTGAAAGGAAAGCCCTAATAATGTGTGCAGCTGCAAGGTGCCCAGCAAAACCTACACCATTTTAGCTCAACTCTGATCCCAATTTTGTCAGGAATAAAGATAGGCAATGCTATTACAGTTGTGACTTGTCTGCTGAGAGATCCCCAAGATACTTCCAGGGGCTTTCTGTGTAACAGAAACAAGGAATAAACTGATTTCTTATTGTATCTTGAAACTATCTGAATCCAAATTTGTCCAAAGTCAAACACTTCCACACTCTCTGACTCGGGATATTAAGCTACACATGAAGCACATGTTTCTAAACAAAGGATCTGTGTTCTACCACCAGTCATTCCTTCTGAGTATGGTCTGATACCTTAAATCAGAGTGCAGATCTCCCTTGGAAATCACCTTTGGAAAGAGGAATTCATGGGAAGCACAGTGGTGCCTTTTGAAAATTGTGTGGTTTTTACCTGCTCAATAGGCACATTCTGTGTTCAAGCCCATCTTTCTCATCAAAACAGATGCTTAAAGGAATACAATGGGCACAGTGAGCAGCACAACCCACCAGTACAAATACTCCTGGCAACCAGCTGTCAGAACCTGACTTCCATGGCTTAAACACTCATTTGCTATTTGTGTTTTGTTGCAGTCTGGCAAATCCTCACCTGCCCACCTGCAGATATGTGTTGCCTGGGGTATTCAGTAAGTTATATGGCTAAGGGAAAAAAAATCCACTGGTAAGACTGAAATAGCATCAAGGTTAAGAGCAGGAAATATCCTTTCTTCTGTCCCCTGCTGCCCAGCTTTATATGGAGGCCAAGTCATCATGTCCTGCAGGGCACTGACAGCTTAGGATGGGCATGTACAGGAAGATGGTTGATATCATGGAAAGGAAAGCCTGTCCCTGGCATTAGCCTTTGAAACACAGTTGATTTATTTGGATTACCTTTGATCTTTTAATTACACTGTTTTCATTCTCAAAGCCATGGGTCCAGTTTATCTTGCTATAATTCACATGTATTATTTTCCTGATTCTTGGCACCTCAGTGCTACAAGTCTGTGCCTCTCCTGTAGGACAGGGAGAGGTGAATCTTGAATCTTGGCTTAGGAGCACTGCTGCCAGGGCTGTTATGGACAATCTGAGGTGATTCATTACTTAAAGACTTTTGGCCCCATTCTCCAAACTTGGAAGGAATTCTGGACAATCCGCCTGGTCTACCCAAATTTGCTGGTGGTTTCCCAGAATGTATGCAAAACTGAGCACGAGGTATATCAGGGAGTGCTTTGAAAGGACAAGTGAATTGGAAGGCAAGGATTGTCTTTTGTTTCCTAATTTCTTTTGTTTTATATTTTTTGACAAGTGCTGGAAGTAAACTAGAGTTTACTGTAACCTTGCATAGGAGTTGAAGAGTTTTGTTCCTGCGATGGTAGCTCATTGTGGCCTTAAAGAACCTTTTTGCTTTCATGGACTTGTATAAAAATTCCTAACTGGAATGGGGTTAGAGATGAAGAGGGTTGTCTGCTGCAGCTATTGTGGACATAACTACTTACTAGTTATATTCTCTTAGATCTTAACTGTACCTCTCTAAAACTCAAGTATGAAGGCATTCAGAAGGAAACTTTGTTCATTTGTTTGGCTCAGGGTTATCTTCTTCAAGGTAAAAGTAAAATATAACCTTCAGGAGAAGAAAAAGCCTTCAAGAAAGTAAAATATATTTTTATAGAGAGAGATATAGCTAAAAAACTAGCAGCCTGTGGAACTATTTGCTTGTAGATAAGGAAAATTTGCTGATGGTATTAACAGACATGGGCTGAGAAGAGTAGCTTTTGAGTAAACAAAATTGGAATTAGTTTGGAGCAGAGCACTTGCTTACCTGAGCCATTGACATTCACTAGTTTGTTGGGAACAAAAGAGGTGCTGAATGACTTTGAGGTTTAGCATATTTCTAGTTATGGATTGTCACTTCATTAATTAAAAAGCAAGCTGAATATTAAAAGGTTTGGGGTTCAGTGTTTTTCCTTAATTCACAAGTGACAGATCCCAGCAGATCATCAGTTTATTAATGGACACACCTGGACAAAAACTTCCTGAAAGGACCTCTGATGAACTCTGATTATTTTATCAGGTGTTTATTCTCCATTTGTCATAGCATACAGGAAAGAAAGGGAACATTTGACTACACATGTAACACTCAGCTACAAGCAACCTCTCACCAGTCAAATACAAGTGAAAAAATATAAACTCTTTGGTAATAAAGCACCCAGATTCAAGCATATATGAGCTTGCTCAGATTATTTTTCTACATTTTGAAATTACTATGGCCTTTTGTTTAATATTACATCTGTTTTATCTTTCTTTACTTCAAAAACAACCCAGTGATCTTTTAAAACCCTAGTACTGCATCATCACTTTCTAGCTGTATCTGAAGACCATATTCATCACAGCTCACAGTGACATTATAAGGAGTGATATTCCTGTCTTGGGTGTGATCAGGTATGATTAGTTTTGAAATATATTTCAAAACAATTAATTGTGTTGTGGAAAATTTGCCACAAAACTTTTCCCTTCATAATAAGCATTTTCACTTGAAGAGTTCCTTTTTCATCTTGTGCTTGTCTTCTGTAAATTGTTATGAGGGAAAAAAAAGGCAATTCCAAGCAAACAATTCTTGGAATTGTGTTAATTGTCAATGGTGGCATCAAAGAGAAAATGCAATAATTTTTAATGTATTTAGATCAGTAGTTTTCAAATGGAAAGTGACATCTTGCTAAGAAAGAGCGTAACGTTATTCCTTTAGTCAGGCAAAAGTCATCAGCTTATACAAAATCTATTTTGCTAGAAGGAAAGGGATACTGTAATGCAGGAAGTTCTCGCACAAATTAAGGAAAAGAGCAAGTAATTGTCTTTAGCCAGAATTTGTGTGCTATGGAAAAGTTGTATGGAAGTCAGAAAGCATTTTTATTGTCACTGTTCAGTTCAATAAAGGCAAGGTGTCCTCCTCTCTTACCAGGAGGAATCTGACTAAATGTAATCACAGACTCTCTGCTCTGTGTACTTTCATTTCCATTCTTCTCAATATTAACTAGGATTTTACATAAACCATTTTTAAAAGAGGTGATTTTCCTGGTCCATGAACTGCTGAGAAGTTTCTCCTAAATATCAGGAGAATAAATTTTCATGTTTGAATTCTAAATCAAACTTCAAATGCCCTTTCATCTCTGTATTCACTTAAAAGCATGAACTTCCACTTAAACACCTCCCACTCATTAAAAACCCATCTGAAAATTGCAAATTAAGATGAAAATGTCAAAACCAAGCTGAACCTTCCTTTCAAGAAAGCCTATTTAGAAGGGTTTGCTTAAACCCCAAAATTCCATAAGGATTCTGAGGAATCTGAGGTCTGGATCTCAACTGAATGACACCTCTAAAACATTATCTCAAAGGAAACTGTAGGATTCCTTATGTTCTCATTTGGAGAATTTGTTTGAACTGGTCAGATGAAGTTTGCAAATATGAGTAGCCATGTTTTTCTTTAAAATTTAGGTTCTCTCTCCCAATACTGAGATGAGGCTCACTGAGTAATGCAAAACAGTTAAACTAACAAGTGCAAAAGCCATTTATATTTTATATGAGCACCAAAAAACTACTTTTAATTTCCTTTCTTTCTTTCTTTCTTTCTTTCTTTCTTTCTTTCTTTCTTTCTTTCTTTCTTTCTTTCTTTCTTTCTTTCTTTCTTTCTTTCTTTCTTTCTTTCTTTCTTTCTTTCTTTCTTTCTTTCTTTCTTTCTTTCTTTCTTTCTTTCTTTCTTTCTCTCTCTCTCTCTCTCTCTCTCTCTCTCTCTCTCTCTCTCTCTCTCAGAAACATGACCTTTGAGACACAGTAATAAGAAGAACAGAACAAACAGCCCCACAATGCATTGACAGTTTTGAAAAGAAAAATAACATTCTAAGTCTTGGGGACAGCTTTCACTGTAAATAAAAATAAAAAAGAACAGAAATTAATGTTTGTGGTCAGTCCCCAGCAACCACACTCTCTAATGCAAACCAATTGCATTTTTACCTGAAATATATGACAGATAGCTAAGGCACTAATGTTTTTCTCTGTTAATAAGCTCGATATGGAACAGAGCTCCTTTAGAATATGTACGGTAAAGTGGAAATGCATGCTTTGGTGACTGTTATAAAGCAGGCCAAAGATATGTCAAGTCCAATTAATGTCAATAAGGAACATCTGTATTTAGGCACCCAAGTTACTTAATGCAAACATTTCATAATTATATACTATAGCACACATGGAGCATTATGAGATGTGGTGTCCCAGTGTGAATAATATTCACATTTTTCAGATCAGTCAGCAGTCTCGGTCTGGCTTTGGCTCAGCTTGCCGTCTCCCTGTAAGAGCATTTCTTTATAATATTGAATTAAGTACAATCCACATTTTTTCTCTTATCTGTGAAATCTTGTGGTTGTGGCTTGACTGTTTTTATAAAATGAAAGATCCAAGTGCATGTAAAGCTAGGGGTTTGGGGGATCTTTTTTTTTTTTATTCCTGAGACATCTGGGTTTTTTCTTATATGCCTCAAGTCTGGGAAGGAAAGGTTCAAGTGGATGAAGCATAGCATGAAAGACTCCATGTCTAAAGGATTCTTCATCTTACAGGAAAAAAACAGCCAAGGAGCAGAGCAGGAACCCTATTCCCCACCTGAATAATTGGATGCACTGTGAAACAACATCTTCAAGTCTGCAGAGGGTGGAATAGATACCAGAATTTCTAGTCTGTGAATATCAAAACTTCCTAAATACTTGTAAATCCAAAACCAGCCATGCAACAATTGTTTAAACAAATGGAGCAGACACTGGTAACTCAGCTGCTACCCACACGTTGTTCTCTGCAGTACAGGATGGGTTTCTTGAACTTGATGAGTCTGCTGAGATGGGGCTCTGGAGTTGTGCATTTGGAGATTTTAGTCCTCACTTTAGAGGAGCTACTAAAAAAAGATGGAAAATTCGTCTGGTGCTTAATGTGAAACAGATCACACACAGCAGAACAGTCTCTGTCACTGGAAGAGCTTTCGCCAGATGTTCCCTCAAGCCACCCAAGTCTCAGGGGACATCAGTCGAGACAGAATGGGCTGAAAATGCTGGGGTACCAGCTGGTCCAATCAATTAAAGCCCAAAAATTAGACAACTGGCAGGGAAAATCTGACAAAGATGCCATAATAAAACCAGACGTGTAGATAACTGGACATCTTCACCTAATCCGGCAAGTGGAGCTTAATCCAGTCCGAGAAGAAACAGGTGTCAATATGTGATTAGAGAAAATGGAAAATCTGCCATTCACTTACAATTTTGCCCAAGCATCAGTCACAAGTACTTGTGTCTCCTTCATCCACATACCTTGGCAGCCTTTCCCAGCCCCACCTCATGGTCTGCCAAAAGCAGAGCTACTATGAGCTAAGCTCACACACTGTTTTTAGCAAGCTGCCATTGACACCCCACCTATTTCAAGAAACATTCAAGCCTGAATACCCACTTCCCACTCTTTATGTGTTCTGTCTTGTCTGACTTTTTTCTCTTCACTTGTGCCTTTGGAATATAATCACTGCAGGGCAGGGTCTAGTCATTTCTTTGGCGCTTGACCTGTTCTCCCTCATGTATTTACTATTCAGAGCTTCTGTATGAATTTCAGCGAGATCATGCCTTGATCTTCTGTGATTAATGTTCTAACTAATACTCAAATCAATCATTTTGGCTTGTGTTCAGAAGAGAGGAATGCATAGACACACAAAAATTTAGCCACATATTTTAAAAAATCTAAAAGAGCATAGATCCCTATAGGATGAGAAGTTCTATTATTAGCTTCTTTTCCTTTAACTCCAAGAAGGAGTTTTCTGGTTTGCATCTGAAAATTGAAAGTTTTGGACAGGGAGAATTAGTTAGAAACCATCAATCAGGATTGAAAGAGAGTCTGTACCGATCATGGTCCTGCTGCAGAGCTCAAAGCAGGGCCTTAACACAAATGTTGCTGCTTCATTCTTTTGTAGTAAATAACAGTGATGGCAAATTTTTGCTAACAGAGATGAATTTTGCATGATTCAAAGCAGAAATAAAAGGAAGTCTGTGCTGCAATGGAGGAAGAGGAGATGTAATAACCCAATGTGCTGGGTCGTTCATACAAGTCTGACTGGCCATGGAGTGCTGGGGCAATGGAAGACCTAGATATCACCTGAGCAGGAAGCCAGGAGGAGATTTTCCAAGTGTTGCCCAGGGAATCCGTTCTAAAATCTTGCTTATGGCTGATGAGATTCCAGTATCTATCTCCCACATTCCACTCAGAACCTACAAATAACAGGATTTGTGCGATTGCCCTCCTATGCACTCCTCCCTCTAACCCACCAGTAAGACCTTGGGGATAAAACAAACTTCAATGTGTGCACATTCTAATTATAAGCAGACAGAAGGAGAGCTCACATCTAAGCTGGCTGAGGTCCAGGGATACCAGCAGAGGGATAAAGAGAGTGGAAGTGGGCCTCATGCCAGAAGAACAGGAGAGGTTTCTGACAAGTTTGAAGGGAAGAGTAATGGCAGAAAAAAATTGCACATCCTTTACTGCCTTTGAGTGGGAGTGAAAGATAATCATGTAGCTAAACCATAAGATTAGGAAGTAGAGTGAGTTCTGGAGCCCCAGGTCTTCTGATAGAGATTTCCAGTTTGACCTAGATAAGACTTACTCCACCAGTGCAGGTGAGAAGAGAAAAAGGGATGAGGAGAGCATTCACCAAAGCTCCCACAAGTTATGTGGCAGGCTGATCTCACACCTAACCTATCGCTTTGCTCAACCTTGGACAGAATGGGTCCCTTTCTTCGCAGATATCCAGTTTGGAGTTTCATCCAAACCCAGCATATGGGGCAGATGACCCACCAGAAGGTTGCCACATTCCCATTGATTTTCTTATTAAATATTGGGGCAGAAAGATGTGTAACACAAGATGTCCTCTGTATCTCAGTACATCAGGCTCTCAGCACAGCTTCATGGGATGCAAGGACTCGTTTTGCTATCTGACAGCAACAGGGAGGATAACTGGGAATTAATTTCAGTGCTTTGAGATTCTCACTACAAACCAATCACCTGGACTAAAGAACACAACAACAAACAGTGGTAAATTTTCCTATGTTCAGGTTTATCTGTTGAGATGTAAGTTGCTTTGCTTACTTCCTGTAAAACTGTTTTAAGCTTTCTACCAATGTGTTTTTTAATATCAGTGTTGTTTTGTTTTGGTTTTTAATAGCTATTAAAATATCCAAATAGCTTTTAATAGTATCTCTGGGGACTTGCCCTTCCAACTCATTTATCTTAATTTCTAAGATGGAGACAAACTTCTTATTTATGTTTCAAAGATGACATGACATCAAAGAGTTTAAGTATTAAATGCCTTAATTGCAGATAATAGGCCGATAAAACGAGATCACCTCTGGAGTTTTATTAAACAGGAATTACAACTACATTCATATAGATTTAGGATTGTACCAGTCTAACCCCATGTATCAAAAGATTATTTTATGTGAGGAAGAATAGCACTTTTCTCACTTATGTAACTGCAATGTACAACTTCAAATTACTACCTTCAAAACCAACAGCTTTACCACCACTTTGAAATGACCTATGACACTGACCATGTTGCTTTACTTGCTGAGCTCTCCATGGATTGTGAGTTTAAGAAGACTTTTGCCACCACCAGAGTGTCACAGACAGGATTCAGAGACATGAGAGTGTTTCCCAAAGGAGTCTCAGATTTCCTTGAGCAGGTTAAGAAGAAGGTTTTATCTACCTTTCTTTTTTACCCTCACTCACTACAATGGTGTACTTCCATTCTGACAGAATTGTAGCTGCTGAATTTGCAGGGGGACACCAGAGAAAAAACTAGTGCCAATTCTTGAGACTGTAAACAGTGGTTTTCAGTAGAGGGAACACCATGAGGAAACTTATCACAAAACCTCAATGATTTTCCTTGGTTGTGTGGGAGTCATTAAATAAGCTGAGGAAGTGTTCCTTATTTAGGACAGAACTTTCTATCAGGAGAGGACTGAGGGGGATCATGTTTGTGGTAAGGTTTTGTTTTTTTAAAGTCCCAGATGACATACACCCATATGTAATTAGCAGAGTCTATGTCAATATTCATGTTACACTGGATTCATCATTTGGGGGTTTGGCTTGTCCATTACTGAATAGGGTATGAAACCAGCATGTTAAGGGAGTCTCCTTAAGGCAGCCAATCTGTGTATTTAAGAGGCTTTGATTATGTGCAAACCACCCTTTTACAGCAAAAGTATTTAGAAAAGTTCCTGTAGTAATTTCCTTTAAGAACATAGAGGTATCCAAGGATCCTTTCCAAAACACTGCAGAATCAAGTTTGGTAACTCCCCTTCCTGGTGAGGAGGTAAGTTATAATTGTACCCCTTTAAAGTTGATGAAACTTCAGCAAAGAGACACTTTATACTCCCCACTTTTAAAAGTCTGTTCAGCCTCAGGTGAGGGGATGTGAGAGCAAATGTCCCATTGCATGTGCATAGCTCAGTGCTCCACAGACAACTCACAAACACAGAAGTAAATGACAACAAAATCTGAAGACTCGGTTGTTTGTTGAAGATCACAAAGAACATAGGTGGGAGGACTTGGACCAGCAAAAAAAAAAAAAAAAAAAAAATATCTGTCTTCTTCCTGTTCTCTAATGACTTGCATTCTCTCTTTAGTAACTGGTACCCAAAGGGCTGAGCTCTGATCTCCTGCTATAACAGGGGGACCCACCCAGTGCTGAAGAGTGTCCGGGGACAGGCAACAGAGCAGGGGAAGGACACAGAGAGCAAGTTTTATGAGGAGTGGCTGAGGGAGCTGATGGGGCTCAGACTAGAGAAAAGGAGGCTCAGTGGGGACCTTCTCTATCTCTACAACTCCCTGATAGGAGGGTATAGCAAGATGGGGATCAAACTCTTCTGGCAAGTAACAAGTGATAGGACAAGAAGAAATTACCTCAGGTCATGCTAGGAGGGGTTTAGATTGGATATTAGGCAAAATTTCTACATGGAAATGGTGTAACAGGCTGCCCAGGGAAGCGGTTGAGTTGCCATCCCTGGATGTTATTTAAAAGACATACAGATGTGGCACTTACAGCCATGGTTTAGTGGTGGGTTTGACAGTGCTGGATTAACGGTTGGACTCGATGATCTTACTTGATGATCCTAAAGGTTTTTTCCAACCCAGATGACTCTATGATTCTGTGACTGTGGAAAATTATATAAAGCACAAAAGCACAGATCATAGAGGCAGCAATAGATGGCTTGGACAGCCTAATTTTCATCAGCATTTTAAGATTTGGAAATCTCATTTTGTTTTTCCTACTTTCAGCTGGAGTAAGAAGCTGAAGTTTCACTGACCTTTACTCATATCTATGTGTGAAATTCCCTGCTCTATTAGCATTGTTCCAAAAAAGCCAAACCACCGAGGAAGTTTTTTCCTGTATTTGCTCTTTTATTCTGCACTTTACACAGTAGCAAGGGCATTTCAGCAATGAACATGGATGTAATGCTTAGTTTTAACTTGCTGATGACTAATTTTAACCACATATGATGATAACAATTACTTTCAGCACATATTAACCCATATTTATGAGCTTAAGGAGTTGCTATCCATTCCCTCTAATTTAAGGTAGCTATGAAGTCACCTTTCATGAATTTTTTTCTTCAAAACTCAGAAATGTTCGGAAGAGAGTTCATCTGCATGGTTGAACACCAAGTTAGCAGCTCCGGGAATAGTGCAGGAGTTATACCAAAAACAACATCCAGAGATGACAACCACAAGTGTGTTTTCTTTCTGGTAAGAAACCAGGTTTCCAGTGTAGCCTATTTCTCTATAAACAGCAGCATTTGCATTTGGATAGAGTCAGGTGGTGCAAAGCCCTTTAAATCTGCCTGGGCACAGACATGAAAACACTTGAGACCTTTCTTCCAAGCAACTAAGCCAAGTCCTGCCTGGCTCACTAGCAGCACATTTGTTTTTCTTTTCCTTCTTGCCATTGGGTTTCTTGTCCTGCAAGCTAAGGCAAAGTCTTCTTTGTCCTTCAGTCCCTTTACCATGATGAAGAAAGAAATGAGGACGAGGACCACAGGTACCCAAGGGACTGATCCTGGTCTGCCCTGTGGAGCCTGAGGTGGTGACTGTTCACGCTCTCATGGTGCTGAGGCTCCTGTGCTCCCAGCAGTGGCGTCTCCCAGGTACAGGCAGTGGCAAATCCCAGGAATGGCTGCCCCACTCCCCAGGCACACTCCTACCCGTGGCACGCTTTGCTAAAGTAAATGGCTCTAGCCTGAGTAATCCCGTTCCAATTGCAATTTGCATAATTGCCTTCTGCTTTCATATCTCCTGCAGTTCCTTTTAGGTAAAGTCTGTTGTCTTCTTATCCCAGGTAGTTGCTTAATGCTATAACTTGCTTTAAAACAGCAACCATTAACCACCCCCCCCCACTCCCCCTCAAGGTGCGTTACCAAGGGTGGGGACACATATTCCAGTACATTTGAAAATTAAGCTATTTTGGAAAGGAGGTACTGCAAACTTGCTATCAACATGCACAGTAATAAATCAGGGCCAACATCTATCCCTCACACCTAAGGACAGTTCATAATGCAATTCAGAGTTGCCATTACAGCAATGTTCTTGAGTGAGCTCTAATTTTGCTATCTTTGTAATTGGCAACAGTGACACCCTGGATTTCAGTACAGGCTGTATGCACTCGCCTGGGTCAGCAGGGATGTCTGCCCAGGGTGTGATCACACCTCTTAAGAACTGTCAGCCTTGGCTGGTACCAAGCTGCTCAGCACACAAGGTCAGAGCTAAGCAGGGAGCAAGACAGTGCAGCAAAAGAAAAGTGCAATTGAGCTGACTCAGTCACTTCAATGACCACACTTCATGTGGCATCCGTAAAGCTCTGTATGGGATCCATTTTAGGGCAGATCTTATTGCTGCCCTTTCCAAGGGTCTGTCTGAACCAACCAGGTTCCTCAGTGATGGAGATATAACTCTCTGCTTTCTGCCTGCTGAACTGGCATCACATGGATCTGCTGAGGTTTTTTTAGTCAGTGGTAGCTAAAGGCACAGTCACATCATGGGCTGAAACATTCTGGAAAATAAAACTCCTTGAGCTGCAGCATGTCTCCCCTTTGTGCTGGCATTTGCAAAGTAAACATGCCTTAAGAAAATTGTGAGGCAGAGAAAAATATGGTTCCCTTGCTGCAGCAAATTATTTTGAACCTTTCCTGGTTGTCTGGCATGGTCCTCTCACTTGAGAGGATTGCAAGTCAAGAGCTTCACCATTAAAAGGTAATGATCAAATCTGTACTGAGAGCAGGACGAGTAAAGACATGTTTGATATGTTGGTCTGGGAAAACTCACAGGAGACAAATATATGAATATAAATAAGTTAAAAACAATTCTTTTTCTCTATAGAAAACAACAACAACGAAAACAACAAAAACAAAGATGCCTGTGAGGATAAACAATCAGTTATGTGCAGGCTTTATGCCTGCCTGGCATTTGCCAGTGCTTGGTTCTCGTTTATCTTGCACTCCACCTGGTTGTGCTGTTGACCATGAAGCTCCAGCCTGTGAGGCTATCTGGAAAACAGGAAATAGCTTGTGACTAATACTATCTCCATGTACCATGAGTCAGAAATCCTGGCGACAAAAAAAAAAAAAAAAAAAAAAAAAAAAAAGAAGAAGAGAGTTTCCTGGGACAGAGAAAGGAAAGAAAGGAAATTAATTTCCCCTTTAGAGCCTTTTGTGAATGTCAAAGACAGGTGTCACATAGCTGGCACAAGAAGCCACAAATGACATTTGGAGCTGTATGATTCTCTATTGCTTCTGGTTCAGCTAATTTGACTAATTCATATGTAAAGACCACCTCAATGTGTTGATTTCATCCTTCTTCAGAGAAAGTTTCTAAAGCAGCAGGATTCATGCCAAGCTTTATTTACCCAAGATCCCTCCAGAAAGAAAGAAAGAAAAAAAAAAAAAGAAACAAACTCTCTTTCAAGTCCTGCTTGCTCAAGTTTTGATTCAGATTTAAATTTGCTTTCTCTAGTCTTGCAATTCCCTTTTTTCATTTTCCTTTTTTTACAAGAAATTTTATGAGAGCAATGATTTCTATTTTCCATCAGGGGAGATTCATGAGTTCCCTTTTTCAGCTCTCCCATTTTGTTTTTCTACCCACTTATTCGAATTATAAGATGAAACTCAGTAATATAACATTGTGTGAGGGAGGGACATAGAGCCTTTAACTGTATGAATTGAGAAAATTGATGCTGCAGTTCTGAACTGTTCTGGGGCAAAAGCATTGTTTTGCAGCATAATCACCCTACATCTAATCTGCCACTTGGCTTTACTGAAATCCTCTTCCCAACACGCTTTCCAGCTCTTTTTGCAGTTCTGTCATATGTTATATCTCATAAGGGAAATGCATAAAGCTGTTCATTAGCAGAATCCAGTGACACTTCTGTGCTGATAAAATCTTTCTCCCGGATGACAGTGTGGCTCTTGAAACCTCCCAGACAGGGGAGAGGAAGAGGGAGAGGGAGTTTCTCTCAGGTCTCCCAGGTTCCTTTCACAGCTCTGCCAAGGATGTGGAGTGACTTAAATTAAGTCAATTAACTTTTTAGTGCGTCAGCAGTGGAGGGCATGCATTTACTGCGAAGGGGGAGTTGAAGATTCCTTCTGCAGCTTTGCAAAGTGCTTAAATAGACTGAGGTAGAGGCAGCAGAAGAATGCAAAAAGCAATAATTTTTCTGATCTTAAAGGAGGCGAGTGACTCTACAGGGTGCAAAGAGTCATTTGACATTTGGGCTGATAGCACAGCTCTGCTGGGAGGATCTTTGCCTGCTCTCCAACACACTGTCCAAATGAATGCAGTACACATAGCTCTCCTGTCCCGTGATGGGCTATCAAAAGGCACGAGGAACATCCCAGGACAATGGTAGCCCTTTCCCTTTGGCTGTACAAAAGGATTAACTCCTCCTCGAATCAAATGCCCTAAATACAGAACTCTTTGCTGTGATTTCAGTCCCTTCTATGTCTGGAAGATTCATCTACCTCTGCAGGAGTCTTTTAGGGATATCACAAAATGAAACATTACAAAATTTTGTGTCCCCAGGCAGACAGCAGAAAAAAAGAATCTCACACCATGCTTTGCCTCTGTATTATGCTCATTCTGCAGCAGGTTGCAAGGCTCTGGCAGAGCAGGGTTGTGAAGAAAAGAAAGGGGAAGGGCAGAGGGAGTATACTGAGAAGCCCAACTGCAATTAAAGCCCAGGAACCTGATTTCAGCACCAGCCTCAACAGGGAAAAAATCCGTGCTTATATATGGCTGTCTTGAGAGCAATTTGCTACACACACAAGAACTTGGGACTTGGAAGAGTTAATTACTCTTGTCATTGCATGAATGAATTGTGTGGGTTGTAATTGAGTCCAATATGTCTACGGTTCCTGAAATTCATTTGAATACATTTGATAGAGGCTTTGCCTGCTGGGTAATTTTTGAGGCAATAAAGTCAGTGCTGCTCAGACGCTTGGGATGTTGTTGAGTAAAGAGCTATGACTCTTGTTACTGATTTTAGAGGCAAAACTGACAGCTGCTACATGCTGTTCTTGAGTAGTGTTTGAGCCCATCATCCATCACAGTTGAAGGAGTTTGAAATCCTGACCACTGCTGGAGAATAAAATTAATTCCTCATGTATGCAGGCTCCAGAATTAATATAAAGATTAATTCTATGGTGTAGTTCATGATGCTGGCACCCATCTTCACGTGATTATTCTTATCCCTGGAGAACTGAACTAAGACTTTTACTGAGGGAGTGAAACCAGGGGGACATGGCCAGAACTATCCCCAGCTCCTCCCAGGACAGTAACAGCCTGCACCACGACGAAGAGTGGATGAAGGAATGGTTATGACACAGCTGGTGGAAGGTCATTTCTTGTCCTTTGATGATGCTGGGGAAGTGTCTCACATGTATCTCAGTTTTTCATTTGTCTTGGTAAGTCCTCTGTACAAGGGCAATGCCATGGCATCTGATCTCGCTTCTTGCATGCAAGAAATACCAGAAGATGAGACCTCCCATTCTCACCACCCAGTGAATGAATGACTCATGCTCACTGAGAGAAAACTAGATTTATCTGGATGCTTATGGAATCACACTGCACAATCAAAACAGAAATGAGAGGCCTGACCCACCTACTCAACTGTAAGTCATCATAAGCCCGTTGAAATCAATTAAGTTAAATGTATCAAATTAAGATGAGGCCTGAAGTCAGGAATTTGAGATACTTAGACCTAAACCACTCCAAGGCTTTTAATACAGAAGATTTTCCAACTTCAGAAAACTATAGGTTTCTTATCGTTGCTGTCAAGGAGCTACTCAGGCTTGCAGAATAAATCTTTAAAAAGATCCTTCTTATCATAAACTTCTTTGCACTGCTTCTGTAGTGGATGAAAAGCCTGAGATTGGATATTCTCAGGGCAAAAAGTACCTACTTTATGGAAAAAAAATTTAATTAAGAGTACAAAAATCTATTTTAAAGGATATACTTTAGACACTTTACAGCACTGTAAGAAATTAACAATTAATTATTATAGAGAAAAGGATTTGGAAGCTTCCTTTTTTTTTTGTCACTTTTGCTTTTTTACCTTTAAGAACTTGATCATGACTTACTTCACACAAGGCAGGGTCGCAGGCACTCTAACCACACACAAGGAGAAATCCAAGTCCCTCTGAAGTCAGTGGGAACTTTGCCATTTAAAGTCAACAGTTTTAGCAAGCCAACCGACCAGAAAACCCCAAATCTAAATGGCTCAATGTATTTAGCTCTGTCAATATGTTCAGAACCAGTTTTGGTTTGGAAAATGCTTTATTGTGCCATGGAAATTTTTAATGAGAAAAGGGGTGGGAGGGGAAAGGCTTGTTGTTGCCAGCTCAGTCCTTGATGGAAACGTTTTTTCTAGCCTTCCTCCATGGTGAAGGGAGAGAGAAGACCCAGTCAGGGGCCTGGCAGAATCAGACAGAGTAATACAGTCCCATAGAGTAAGACTTTCAGAAGTTTTCTTAATTAAGATTTTGACATTCACTTTCCACAAGCTTTAACTCACAGGCAGGATGGTATATCCCATTCTTACTTTGCAAATGGCATTAATGAATTTAGTATCATGGGAAGAAAGTTACTTCTCTGGGCAAATAAAAGCATGAGATTATGTCATGAATTTACAGGGCAACAGGAAGCCAGAGGCTGGAGAAAGCAGAGGCATCTCCAAGAAGAGGGGAAAAAAAGGAAATGCAAACAGGCAAGAGGAGAGTCATGGTTAGACATTGAGAAGTAAGTGCAAAGATATAAACAGGAGACCAACTAATGGTAGGGCAGCATGTAGTGAGCAATGGAAATAAAGACAGACTGTTTAGGGGATACACGATCCTAAAATGGGCATTCTGGAATGGAGTAGAAAAGAATATAAGGCCTTAATGTAAAGGAAAAATACTTTCTGTTTTCATTAGAGAAACTGCCAGACTCTTGGCCAGAAAGACAAAAAGGATAAAGAGCATGAAGATAGTTGAAAACAGCAAAAAAATAAAACCCAGCACTGAGGGAAGACGAAGAAGCTCAGGAGACAAAAAAGTGTTTAGTAAGGATGGATGAAAACGAGCATACACAGGAGAAACTTTAAAGTCAAGTGGAAAATACTCCACATGCCTTTATCTTGAAACCCCACATATTCCTGGAGAAAGCTGGTTACCACCAAAAAGACCAGCTGCAGTTTTTAAAAGCACATATTGCTCAGGGTGGGACATGCTTCCTATTTGCCTAACTTTTAACTTGTCGGCCAACATAGAATGGGAAAAGCAGAATTTCCTTTTGGCCCAGTTTTCCTTGAAGCCTGGGAGCTGAATTTCACTTCTGACTTTGAATCATTGAGACTTGCTCTTGGACTACAGTCAAGTCACATCCCTCACCTCCCCATGGTTTGAGAAGCCTGGTTTTTAAGAGAAAAAAGTATGCAGAAACAGCCCGTAAAGGCAGGGTCTGGATCCAAGATGAGTTGCTGTGGATTAATGAAACAGAAGTGTGGAATTCTGCGAAGCAAAATTCACAAAAAGCAGAATGTGGTGCAGCCCCTCTAGTCAGATAGAGCGTTGTCCACTTCCTATGTTTTTTGAGGTATTTCCACTGTCTCATAAGAGGATTTGGTTCCAAAGCAGACTATGGTAATGGTGTATGAAGGTGTGTGAATTCATCCAACTGCCAGCCTGGAACCAGCTAATTACCTAAATGGGTCTGGTGTCTGGTGGCAAACTGAGTAGATACTTCTCCCACCTTGTAAATTCTTTGCATAATAGAGGAAATAAAATGCATTGTTTTTATGAACTTCTAATTAACTAATGTAAATGGGATTCCAATAGGTTCATTATACCCAGTCGGAGTTTGGTAGTGGTGGTTAGTGCAGCTGGCCTGATCCTGACCTGACAAGTGACTTAAAGAAAGATGTGTCATTGTCTGCCTTAGTTTCTCCATCTTGTGGAATAGGGACAATGTCTTCACCTTGCTCATGACAACCCGTGCAAGACTTCACTAATTGCTTCTTGCAACACTATTCGAGTGCTTGGATGAAAGGTTTTAGAGGGGATCATGAATCACAGTTGGCCACATACCAATTTTTCATGGGTTTTTTGGGAAGATTTGAGCATGTTGGGCACAGGGTGGCAGTCACACTTGCCCAGTGTCCTTCAACTAAGATCCACACATTGCCTATCAAGTAACCCTTCAAACTCTTCTCTCTCGAGGGACGGAGAATCCCTGAGCATTTGTATGTATCTTTATTTAATGAAGCAATTATGCGTGCTAACGACATTCTTCGAGAAACATCCTATCTAAAGTTTCCCACCATTCTTACACTGGTAGTTTTCCCCCTTCCCTCCTCCTTTCCCTTATTAATTTATGAAGCAGCTAATTATGATCCCTCCAGGCTAAATAACTGTGCAGTTAGAGATGCACTAGATGAGTGGGTATGGCAAAGCAATGCAGAGCATTTTTCTCTTCGCCTATTACATGTATTGTTTTAGGTAATTAACATCCACTTTGTAGTGGCAACACAGACGCCTTGCTGTCTGTACAGCTTCTTGGCTCAGATCCTTTCAAATACTCCCTGGTACACTCCTTGCAAAACCATGTGAAGTGTTATATAATTCTCTAGGTTGAAAGGCAATTGTGTACATCCAGGTTATTAAAGGGATCTGTATATGTGTACAAAGCTAACATTTCAGGCCTTATTTGAGGTACCTTCAGTTTATGATCAATTCAAATGACTAAAAGCCTTCAAGGAGACTTTCTTCCTTTGCTTGTCCCTCCAGTAGTTTCAAGCTTATACCTAGGAATACCTAGAAAATGCTGTTTCAGGACAATATTTCCTGCATCTTAATATTTTGAATATTGTGTATGTGCTCGGCGCTGGACAGTAGAAAACCCAGAGACTGTAGCCATCCGATATTCACCTCACCTGAAAAAGTAAGAAACATAGAAACTGGTCTGAACTTGGAGATTTAGCTCAGTGTTCTTGTTTCTGCTGCTTCCCAACCTTGGTTTAGTTTGTTCATGTGAAAGCTTTGGGAGGGGAGGGTAGAGGGATTATCTGAGTGGGAAGGGAAAGCCATGCAGCCTACATGGGGCAAGGTCAAAAATGTGCTAAGCTGCGAAGGAGTTTAAATGCCAGAACAGTTCAGGACAAAGACAGTTCTGGAAGGCTTAAGATGTCCAGATTTACTGTTACCATGGAACACTCAGGTACATTGGAATAAACAGTATTTGAGACAGGAACAATTTATGGATGCCTACTGAATAAGAGGATTATTATTATAGATGGGGTCTGTGTGCCTTTTTTGCACTTGTAGGGTTTTCACAGTCCACTGTCTGAGAAAATTGGTGCTGTCTCTAAGCTGAGTGAGTACCCAGAAGTGCAATGAAAGGCCAGGCTAAAGGAGGGGTCTCTTGCTGCTTTGTGTTGGTACAGACTCCTCTTTTCACTCTACTGCTGTTTAGTATCTGCAGAGAAATCGGAACAGCTCTTCTTGGCTCAAATCTGCCTTTGTGAATTAACATACAAAGAAGGATATAGACCAAACCTCTGGCCCAGAATTATTTTAATGAAAGCAACAAACCTGGTCATTTTTTCCCTTCCCTTTCCCTACCAATCAACAATGCGTGTCAGTTTGGTTGCTCATAAAGAATCAGATAGGGCTGTTTAGAGTGTGGGCTGGTGCTTTGCAAGTTTAATTGCACAACTTTTTTCACAGCTTCTCAGCTGCTGACCTGCAGCACCCACAGCATTAGAGCTCGAGCAGGGCCAGCCAGTTCCAGTGTGGGGTGTCAACGGGGCCAGCTGTACTAACAGGAGTGGAGGATCTTGCCTGGCAAGTGGAAGGATAGACACCACTGAGTCAGGGCAGAAGGGCAGCCCCACTCCCACCTGAGACTTCTCTGATGCCCTCCATACCTGCTCAACACCTTCTTCTCCAGCTTGTCACCTGTGCATGAACCCAGTGTTTTGATTTGGATGAAAAAATGCTCATCAGCATTTTTAAGACTTGTGGGTATCATCTGCTACTCATCTTTGCAAGATAGAAATCCATCCCCTCCCAACAGATATGGAATTATTAATTGCTGCTGTAAATCAGAAGAGTGTGCTGTAAGCCAGCCATGACAAATATCTTGGGGAGCAGCTATGCAAACAAGATGGCTGATAAAAACAGAGGAAGGAATACATGTGAAGCTGTGGAATGGAAAAAGAGGAGTACGTTTTTCTAAAGAAGAAAAACAGTACTTACTAGGCAATTTCAAAATAAGAATTTATAACATTTCTTTATTACCACTGTTAGTGTAAATTGTAAATGTGCAGCTTAATGAGTTTTATCAAAATATGTAGAAGGACAAGTGGAAAATCTGAATAATATGATACAATGAGTAGCCCACAGCTAAAGGTGGGTAAAAACCAGGAAGGCTAGAAGATACAGGCAGTGTAGTGTTTTCAAGACAAACTGTATCAGATTGGGCAAGGTGGAGTAAAAGATCTCGACATAGGCTGTCTGAAATGGACTGTGCTGGAGTCCAAGGGAGAACGAAGAAACAAAAAAAAGATGTGATCTAGGTCAGGGCTATTGGGGAGAGAGTGGAGCTGGAGCAGTTTTTGGCTGAATTAGACCTGCAGGAGGTGCTAGATGTGGCTATAGGACACATAGCCAGGTCCCTGCAGTGCAGCGGGAGAACTACAGTGGAGAAACCATTGTAGCTGCAGTCCATACTAAAGATTGCTCAATCCAATGCTATTATTAGGTACTCTCATTCACAAGCCTCAAATTCACTAACAAATTATTTTTTAAAAAAATATGTCCTCTCCATCTGTTTTCCAGCTTTTATACCAAAATTCTAATTTAAGACATTAACTAAAATGGAAAAAAGATTTTCCTTTCATTAACTTTGAGTGTATCCAATTTACGTTTCATATGTTTCCATTATTTTCTTTCTTCCTGAAGGGTTTGTTTTCTGAAGCACAATGGAAACACCACACTTATTGTCTTTTTTGAGACTTTAGAGGGTGCACCTACATTTTATGAACCTGTCAATGACTCTGGCCACCTCCCAAGTCCCCTGGAGCACTTAAAAGTTAAGCAACTGAAACTACCTAGCAGAGGTACCATTGTGATGCAGCTCTATCTAGACCTTAATTATGTTTCTTTGTGCTGACACCTGTCAGTAAATACAGAGGATTCAGAACCCCCAGAAATGGATGCACCAGTTGTATGTTTTTCTTTGTAGAAAAATGTTTGTATTTGTTCTTCTTAGAGGTAGCTGGTGGTTCAAAATGGACATTTAACAGCCTCTCATAAAAATACTTTGTCCTGCTCATGGTGCACATGAAAGTCCCTTTCTTCATGTTTGATGTTCTGAGAGTTCTTGATTTGGCAAGCATCAGCTCTGGCTCTCAATATCCCTAAGCCACAAACAGATGGAGGCAGAGAAAAAATCCTGGGGTATAATGACTATGGGCTTGCCCTACTTACATATTCTGCCTTCAGTGTCTGCTACTGGACCCTGCTAATCTCCAATTTCACCTGATACATCTGTGCTTGTGTTACCTGTGCTTTACAGTGTCCAGATAAACCACTGCAAAATGTGTCAGGGGATTATGTGGAACTCTGAGACTTTACAGAAGGCACCATCAGCTCTGCCAGTTGCAAGTCATGCAGCCATCCCACTGCCATGCCAAGAAAAGCATTTTACAGCGTGTCATGCATTCCCTCAACTCCGTAGCTCACAGATTAGAATTAATGCTTTGTGGTGTTATGTAAAAAAAGCTCAATGTCTCTTGTCTGGAAGACTAAAAATAGATTGGAGGTAAGAAAAGGGACAATAATTGCCAAATTAAATCAATATAATTTTTAATCAGCACACAAAATAAGTTATACTGGTTTAGACCTCTCTATAAAAAATGTTCCACAAACCTTTATAAGGAAACAAACACAATTCCATTGGCTGTATTTTTCCTGTACGATCAAAAATTTTATTTTATTTACTGATGTAAATACATTCTGTTTCCATACTCAGGCAATCAGTCCAACATATATATTGATATAAGAAAGACAAACCTTTCATTAAAATTAAAACTGCCTCTTTGCAATGGGTAATGATGGTTTATGCAAAAAGCTCACTTTGTGGGAAAATTAAGTTTTGTGGGTTTACATTTCATGTATTTGTTCTCTTCACATTATGAATAACTGTTGTTTCCTTGAATTAAATTATTACTACAGGGATATAAAGATATTCTTTTGAGTCCAAATCTTCTGCTATTGTTATCGCCCCATTAACATTAGGTAGTCCTGAACTCAAGAGAGCTCCACAAACTTATGCAGAGAGTTCCTCTTGAAATAGAAATGGAAATAAGTTGGCAAACCTTCTTTTTGAAGCTTCTTTTGCTGTTTCTTCCATTTTGAGGGTGAATTCTCTAATGAAGAGACTGTTGTTCTCACAGACCTGATATGCTTGTCTGTGTATGATTTTGTGAAAACCTGCAGGAATACCAGTTCGAGATCAATTTTGTAAAATTCACATCTGCCCAGCACAGAAACTGCACTGTCGGTGGGTTTGTTAAGGATTTATTGCTGAAATGCTGGTCGTGTTCAGATTGAACAATTTTTTACAGTTCTAACATCCTGCATTTCTAATGCACCACTGAAACCCTCCCGGGTGTTTTGGAGCTTGCTTCCCTGTGTGTTATTGCCAGTATAATAAAGGGGATATTTTCTCAAGTCACAAGAGGAGTTCACACACCATTTATTGCACATATTACACGGTTGCAGGACTGAATTTCCTTTTGAGCTGTGAAGAGACCACACTGCAGTTATCCCCCAAGAAACCTGTATGAATTTAACTAATTTGGGTTTCCAGAGTTGTAACTTCAGAGTTCACAGAGTCATAGAATATCCTGCGTTGGAAGACACCCACAAGGATCATCAAAGTCCAGCTCCTGGCCCTGCACAGGACACCCCAAGAACCCCACCATATGCCTGTGGTGTTATTCACACCAAATCTTACACATGGGTCAGGAACTGACTCAAAAACTCTCGGTGTTCTCAAATTTGCAAGAATTTTGCCAAACCTGGGGTGAGCTTCTGGATTGCAGTAAAATTGTTTAGTTGGGTGAAACCTAAGTGCCTCTATGGAGCTTCATGATGAAAAATGCACCCAAGGTAGTGTCATAGTGTACGATCAGGAGGTTATTTCCTCATCCCCACACAGACAACTCCTCATAAAATGTAGTACAGTGGCACAAACCCTCCTCCAAGCTTACACAAAGAACATGCTGGACAAAATAGCTTTTAATCTAAGCTCTGTGGGCCAGGTATATGAAACAAGTTGCCAAACACAAATTAATGTGTAATTATTTTTCTTGCCTGAATCACTTTCTTTCATGTGTCATAACATGCAGAGTAAATAGCACCACACCTTTTTACTTTAATTGTGGTAATCTGATCTCTCAGCCACAAGAAAGCCGTCTCTAATGCCTTCTTTAGAATGGACTTTCAAGGCAAAGCAAGAGCAGTAACTGTAATAATCACCTCTTCTTTTCTTCTGCTGTCAAAATGCAGGGGGTTGTTAAACTAACCAAGAGCCAGGACCATGCTGCAAAAAAGAAGTGCCCTAAAAGACAAACAGACGTAAATGTTTGACAGGTAATTTAAGGTGATGGTGGGATTATTTTTTTTTTCTGATTTGTCTGATGACTAATTATGTGGTAAACATAAGGCTGTCTAGCTTTATGGTGATATCATAATGGGAACCATGGTATATCACTTATCTGCTGGGATTGTATCAGTTTTGAGGAACAGGACATAATAGTGGCAGGTGTCCAGCTTGATCATCAAGGATCTCCTATGTCCAGAGGATCATTAAGACAAATAGAGTTTCATTAGCTGTGTTTGGCCTATATTTTGCATTAAGTCCTTGGAAAATAAAGGATACAGGGATTTACTCCAGAGCAAAAAGTCTATTTTACTATTTAGAAAAACAACTCATTTTCTCTTTATAGTCTGTCACCTTCATTCTCCGACTAGTCACAACTTAGGAATAAAAATCTACATCCAAACCTGATTTTATAAAAAAAATCAACTGGAGAACACCAAAAAAAGTTGCCCATCCAGCTGCTTTTATTTTCCAATACCCACTGCAGTGAAAGAAAGTCTTCTCGGGGACCTTGGTGATTGCTATGTTAGTTCCAAGCCTAAGAGGCTTGTTACAGAGGAAGGGTGGGTAACAGCTGCAGCAGTCAGGGCAGTCCTGAGCCAGCACGATGGAGGAAGTGGTCTGGGACAAAATACAAACTTAATGCTTCAGGGTGACAGATCTCTCTGGCCTCCTCTGCCAGCTCCACTAAAATCACCACCTTCTGCTGTCGTGAAAAGCAGTAGGAAAGAATGGTTTGAGACTGAGGGCAATCATCTCCCACTTGAAGCCAAGCAAAGTAGCCCCTTGTGCTGCTGAGAAAGGAGAAACTTTACACCCTATCTGGATTACCTATGTTCATAACATTGCTCTTCAACCGATTGGAAAGACTATTCACAATTTTCTGTTAACGGTGTCCTATAACCTTGGTTATTTCTATTACAACTTCAAGGTTTAGCTCCCATCAGCATTGCCCCATCATGTGAAATGCTGAGGGTATCCTCAGGGCTCTCTGTTGTCCTGGGAGCCAATCTTAACCCACATGAAATTCAAAAAGGCCATAGCAGCTGTAGATTATACCCTCCTCTGGATTTTCAGACACCGAGGACTTTCCTTGCAGGAAACAGAGATCTAGTAGAGGCTTAGACCATCCGTAAGTCTTTTAGGTCTCGTTCACTCCCTGTAGCTCCTTGATGGAGCTTTGCTGCCAAAGGTTCTTGTTGGCCTTCTGTTTAGTTAAGAGCCTAATTACATACTTGCTGCCTTTGCTAGGTTTGTTGCTAACTAGTTAAACTGAAAGCACTGCAAGTCATCACATGTTGTTTTAAGCGAGTCTCTTGATTTCTAACGTTGCATACTGCTGGAATCCAAGGAGCTATTGCAGCTCATTATCCCTTCTGTACGCAGCTCTCTTGCCCAGCAGAAGTAAATGACCATCAGTTAGTTGTTAAACTTGCTAGGAAGAGTTCTGGGAAACCATGAGCAGTATACACAGATCTACCCTACAATATATTTGTGGGTAACCTATTTAGTTGGTTAAGTGTCAGTTCATTTATCTTTATATCATTTCTGTACTAACAACATCACTGAAGTCACAAAGATCTTAGAAATACCTTATCAAACGCTTTGATGTCAAATTTACCCAACTTAACAAGCGGCTTAACCAAACATCCTCATCACCCAATACCAAAACATCCTCCTCACCCAGTCTAAACACATTCTGCTCACACAAATTAAAGTATGACAAGGCCTTACTCCCTTATTATCTAACTGACAAAAAAGCCTCCTTCTGTGCCAGAAGCAAAGTGTCAGACGTAGCATCCTGCTGCCATTTCTACTGAAGATCACTCTGTGAAAGGTTACACTGGTACAGCTCCCCAAAAGATCACACATCATCAATAATCCCTCTAGTAGACAGCACTGTCTACATTTTCTGTTCTTTAGTGACAGATATGATGGGAAAAAAGAAAAGGAAAAAGAGAAAAAACAGTTTGACCAAATAAAAATCCTCATATTTGCAGAGAACTTGCTTGGTGGTTTGATTGTCCCCAGATTTCATGCACTGGATGCAGGATGGCTGTTGAGTCTGTTTGCTGAGGGCAAAATCACTTCTCTAATAGCCAAATGCAACTGAATGTTCCTATTTACCTTAAAAACTTAATCAGCTAGTGTTGTAAGTGGTAATATTTCTTAAAATTAAAAAACGTGGCATTAGAAGTCTACAGATGGAGCTACTGTAGCACCAAACCCCACTGCACTGCTAATACAGTGCTTCTCTCTCCTTTATAGGAGAACCATCCACCCACAGAACTGCACCCAGCATGGGATGTTTTATAAGAAGAGTCTCTTTCATCTAAACTAATCAAAGCCATTAGTTTACAGGAATCAGTGTCAGGAGAGATGACTCCACCCTTTGCATGAGAGTAAGATGTTATACATTCAAACAGGATGGAGGCACCATATAAATATTTAAGCAAATAAAAAAGCTGTGAGGAAAACAAGAGGAGCTATAAACTATAACCACCCAGAGGGCAGGTGGAACTTTTGCAATGAAAATTTGTGTGGCTCCTTCTATGCTCTCCTGTGTACTGAGAAGAGTTGAGCTATTGAGCAAAAAGATTTAACTCCTTGGAGCTGCATCAAGCTACAAAATATTTCCAAAGTTTGTCAAGTCTCTTTGCAGCCTGGCGCAGGTGTGAGAGAGCTCCACAGTAGGCACAATGTTCTGCTTTCTATTTTTTAACATTTAGAACCTTTGCACCCTCTGGAAGTCACATCAAAAAGGTTGACAGTGGTGTAATAAGCAATTGGATCATCACTTAAAGGTAATTCCACTGTTGGACAACCAATTTTTCTGACTCGAGTAGGAGGCCAAAGACATATGTATGATTTCAGGTCCATCTCTAGCAACACTTGTAGCAGCAAAACCCAAAATGCCAGGCAGCAAAGTGAAATAAGGAAGAAAAAATTATGTACAATACCTACTCTGAAGGAGGTGATTTTTTATTTTAAGTGGAATATGTATAAAATACAGAGAATATGTATAAAATATAAAGAATATTTCCAAACTATGTAAATAATATCTCCACCCAATCCAGCTGATTGAGATGCACATATTTCCCATCAATTTCCAAACTGATGCAAATTTTACCTTAAGTCATAGTCATAGCAGTGAAACAATTACTTCACACACCTCAGCTACAACACATTTCTACCTGTGAGCAAGTGGTTAAGTATTGAAAGATTATTTTGGTTAAAAGAAATAAAAATCTGTGAAATCTGATGAATTTTTAATTTCAGTAGATTTTAAGCACTCAACCATTCAATTCCCCAGATAAGTGACATCCTTTATCACTGGGACATGAATCCTTGTTGCCTTTTAAACTGTAGCTGCAAGACTAGGTGCTTAAAAATTTTAGAGTGGAGTAAAAGAAATATATAGATTCATCTATAAATATATAGATTCATCTACTGTGAATTAAGGCAATAGGCTTAGCCCTCAAATTTTATTCTCTGCTAGGCAAATAGTCACAGGCCAATGCCAAGGAAGACAATAGAATACAATGAAGAAAAGAAAAACAAAATATTCCTTTATCTTGCTTGTTTACCCAGAAGTTAAAATGTTTAGAGTAACAGAAACCTTTCAGTGATTTAAAGTGATATCTCCTGTCTGATTTTACTGTGCTCTCTGCATTTCTTTGCTTGGCATTGCTAGACAGGCAGCCTGTATGACTCCCACTGCTACTGGAATTGTTGGAGAGTGACAGATCTGGCACTACACTACCCTGGGTTCCTCCTGAGACTTTCTCTAAAGACAGAACAAGCATAGACAAGGTGCAGAGGAAATTGCTTCTTGGTACAGGGGATTTCCTAAGATCAGTAATGGGGAATTAGATCTTCCCCATTCTCTGACAAGAAATATTAGGGGGCAGAAAAATGTCCCCACCCATTACTAAATGACTCCCTCACTTCCTAGGAACCTGAAATGATTTTCCAGAAGTTCTCCTCACAGCTGCCAAATCTCATTTCTCTTGGGTAAGTATTTACTGCAAGTTCAAGACAGGCTCCTACCAGAGTTTTTTCCACCCCACCCTTTCACCATGCATATACATAACAAGGCAGTTATTCATGGACTGTGCACAAGATGAGATGGAAACTCTTGAAGCTGTAGATGGGATTCAGACAGGCTAGAGAATGTGGCAGCTTAGAAAGGAAGTTGGCCAAGAGCTTAGGACATAAACATCTTGCAGAAGTTGTTCTGCTGCCTGTTGTTCTAGTGGCTTATTTTTAGACTGGTGTGATACAAAAGGCATCCTGTTGTCCTAGTTCCCTCCAGGGATGAAGGATGAACTCTGCAGGGTACAGCTTTACCTAATAAGCTGGACTGGAGAGCACTAGCACACTGGAGAACATTAACACAAACTATTAATGTAGCTCTCTTCTAAGGGGAATAGATCCCATTTCTCCAAGTCCAAACAGGTCAAGTGGAGTGCTGAACCATAGTGAAGCTCTATCAGTCTCAGCATTCATGGTGCTTGGTTTGAGTCAGTTTGAGCACTTCTATTTTATATCATACTGGAACAGGAAGCTCTGCATTTATAAGATAGAATAAAATAAAGAGAAGTGGGAGAAGGGCATAGAGCATACAACTCCTCCTTTGGATCAAGACATATGGACCTCCAAGCTGCACAAAGTCAATTTTGGAAAGAAGACAACCCCAAACTCTTCAAAAAATAGCTCCTGAAAATTTTATCACAGATCTGGGTATATCAACATTTCTTTGCAAGACAATAGTGCCAGAGAAAGAACGCTGGAGGTGAGGGCCATCTGCTCAGAAATGTGGTCTCAGGTGGTTGAAAGCCACATGTGGGACCCATTTTCATATTCTCTTACCCCTATAATCCTTCTCTTTCTCACCTCATGCTTGTTTTTACTGTAAGAATGCAAGACTGATTTTGTCTTTGATCTCAGCTGTGGCTTCAAGGTGTTGTAAATGCATAATAATTATGTCATCATGAATCTCTTGCCCCATGTATTCTTGGGGATATCATGTACCAACAGTAGCATTCCTCCCTCCACATGAAAAGATCAGACTGGAGCTTATCTGCCTCTCACTAGTGCACAGGCCTCTTCTGAGACCTTGAGTCCTACTACTACCTCTTCTGGTACCCTCACAGTCTTTGTCCCACACTTCTCACTCCCCTGGACAGTATTCCTAGCTCAGGTATTAAAGGAATATTGGCATCTGCTTCTCCTATCTTCTTCCAATTCTCATGAGAAGCCAAAGAACAAGCTGAAAGCTATTTTCTACACAAAGGCAAGTATAAGGTCCCATATAAAGACAAGGGTTAGAAAGATCTGATGTTGAAGGACATGAAAGAGAACTCTTTAGAAATCAAAATAAGTTCTTAAATAATAGCACTGACAAGAGACTGAAGGCAGGAATCCTTGCAAGTCTGCAAATCACTTCCCCGAACAGTGAAATTCAAGCTGAGATTCCCGTAACAGCATTAACTTGAGCAGGTATAAGGTATGTGGCTACGCCCATTTGCCCATTTTCTCTCCCTGCCTCTCACAGTCATATCCATTATTCCTTTCTTCATTTTGCCAACTTTATAATTCATTTGTCTCCCTTGCTATTCTCAGTCACATTCTAATTTAAATATAGCCATGCACTGAGCTCTGTGCTTGAATATAGGACAGAGAAGACTGTGTAAGTAAGGAAATCTTTGGTCTCACACTCTTTGTTTTTGTAGGACATACCTGTTTGAATAGTTGTAGCTCAATTTCAACTCTGAGTTACAACTTCCATACTTAATCCATCTCTCCTTTTTGGGACATACCAGAAGACAGGGTCTCTTCCTATTTCCTATTTCTCCCAAGTTATATTCCACTCATGTTATGACTTTAGTATTGTTGTCTCAGTCAATGGGAAACCTTGACAGCAGATGCCCACAGCAGCCACCACCAGAAGAAATCTCTCTTAAATGCAGGAACACCATTGTAGTTAAGTGCTAAGGCAAATACCAGCAGTAGGGAGAATTCCTGATCCCCACCCTCCACTTCGGCTGGTAGAAAGATTAGGGAAACACAAACTCTCCTGTTACAACAGACCTCAGCCTTAAGAAAGCTTAAGTTCAAATCTCTCCCTGCAAATTCCCACATTGCTGGATGTCAGTATCTTGAGTATTCCTAAACAGCTTTCTCAGATACCTTATGATTTCAGTGTACCTACGCAATTATGATAGTCAAGCTTCTGCCCCTATCAGCAATACTAAGATGGGAGAAGGCCAGGAAATCTCACAAAGCTCAACCCTTTTTCATAACATGCTATAAAATCATTGCTTTTTTTAAAATTGGGTTAAGTAACTTGTTAACCATTGGATTAAAAAAGGCTCAGTGTCACAGTGAGCTTTGAAGGTCATTGAACACATCAGTAGGGCTGTGAGAAAGATCCAATAACCTGCATGGAAATGAAAGTCCTCCCCCAGTTCAATGACAGAATGGCAGTGTTTAGTTTTGTGCCTGTACCTGTAGATAAAGGGTGAGGCTGATTCATACTGGTCAGCATGAATCCCATTCAGGAAGTACATCTGAGATTATTCAGTACAGGGCCAGGAAGGTGTGCAGGCAGTGCCTCTCCTCTGCAGCAATACACAACCCGGGGACAACACTTCATTCAGCACCCAACTAATTTATCTTCAGCATGCCATCGGAATCCCACATTTAAGCTTAATCGTAGTCTGTCATCAGTGGAGATTGCTCAAATCCTATTCTGGTTCACGGGAAAAAGAGCAGTTCAAACATTTTTCTTTCAGTTCAGGTTTCCTTCAACACACTGGTGAGCCAGAGACATCCCCTTTTAAAGGGGGGGCAGGATCATTTAATTTAAACTTGCCCTTTTCTTATGGCATCTCTAGATATCTGCTGTTAGGGACAAAACCCTGAGCTAGATAGCTCCTTGGCCTGACCCAGAAAGTCGACCTTTCTTAAGTCTTAAGTTTAATTTAATTCATTAAGTCTTAAGTTTATTCATTCACCTTCTCACTGACCTCAGTTTGGGATAAGTGCATCTTGTAAGTAAGGAAGTTGACGGAAGTACCTGTATAGGTTCCAAGAAGTCTAAGAAAGGATAGGTGTGTTAATTTATTTTTTATATTTTTGGGTGGAGCCCTCCTACTCATGGCAAGCTGCCATTGGATCACAAGCTTGTTCTACTCTTGCTTCAGAGCCTCTTCTCCCCCAGGTTTGGCTCGGTATGATTCCCACTGCAGATGTGTTTGAAAATGTTCAAGCTGTCATTGGTAGATGGAAAAGTAAGATGCACAGCGTGTGACCCCTTTGTGAAGAAACTGTCTCTCTGCTATAACATAAGCTCAGATCTTGTTATTTTTCTCTGTGGTGGTGCAATTTTGTTTCTTTTTTTGGAAATCATCCCTACAGACTAGTTGTGATTAAATGTCTGATGTTTAAAGCTTCCATGAGCCTTTTAAGTCCTGTTTTGCAGTTTGGGCTTTAGGCCTGGGAGGTCCACAGTTCAAATCTCAGCACATTCCTTGCTGCTGTTTTTAATTACGATTTGATATGGACATTATTGCTGCAGGGATCTCTCTCACACTTCAGAACACACAGTTTACTAAAAGTCAAGAGACGCCAATCAAATTGGATCCTAGTTCAAAAGAACTAGGCCTGTAGCGGCTTCATTTTCTGCCCATAGAAGTATTTGGCTAATATTTAGAAGTGACATACCTAGGGGAGGGAGGAAAAATGAAATAACTGAAGGGCAACCCTGAACCAAAAGACCCCTAGTGGGGTGAGATGTGCTTAGTCCTGGATCACCTAGGGAAGCACTTTGCGAGCTCAGTAGTCTGCCCCTCCTTGTCTCTCTTCCTCATAAAACTGTAACACAATATTGCACTGTTTCACCTTCTTTTCTACCAGGCCTTCAGATTGGAACGGGGGCTGAGGAAATTAGGGGAGGGAAAATAAACCTAAATGTTTGAATGTTGGGAAATTAATCAATTCTGTGACCAGCAGAAGGCATTCTCCCTTTGTATTCACAGCTCTGAAAATCTATTTGGCAGAGATCAAGGCCTCCTTCATCTGAGCATTATCTCTCCCTGCAAGTGATAAGTGAAGCAGAGGAAATACAGAAGCAGAGGTTTCACCAGACAAGTGACAATCCTCAGTCTCATGGCTGCTCACACCAGGTCTGCCAAGCCCTAACTCTGGCTGGTTATGGAGGCTTAGTTATTCTTCTTAAATGTCCACATCTCCATCCCTGCTCTCTTGCTCTTTAATACGAAATACTGAAACGGCAAAAAAGGTGTCTTGATTTTACACTCTGTTTTCTGCTTAGCTTTGGTTTTCTTGGGAGTGGGCCTGAGCCATCCCAGCTGAGAAAGAAAGTCCTTTTCACGAAACATGCTGTCAAGTTGCTGATGACTTTGGCTGCAAGGCAGCTTTGATCAAGACCTCTACACTGGGTTAGTATAACCACAGACACTTTAGTAAAACTGCTTTTTATTATGTAAACTGTACCCATGACTGCCCTGAATTAAAACAATTTTCAGATGGGAGTCTTTCTATGAAGGGATCATTTCATTTCACTTTGCTTCTTTTCTAGCTTCCTGCATTAAAAAAGAGGGAGCCTGTACCTTGAAAATTTCTTGAAATATTGCATATTCATTTTAAGATCTGCCAGTAGGTCATGCTGGATCAGCATATTTTACATCAATCAAGCAGCTTAGGCTTTTATTTGTCAAGTTTTGATTGAATTTTGTAGTTAAAAATAACAAGAAAGGGGAAAAACAAGACCAAAACTGCATTTTATAGCAGTCTATATTAGAATACAAAGTAATCATAAGGATTTGTTTTGTAAGATGAAAGAATGAGATTGGAACTTGTGTCTAATATCAATGAGATAAAAAGTCCTCAAGGTCATCAGATAACAAGAGCACTGAAGGGCCAGTGGGAATAGACAATTGCCATTTTTCTTAATGTTAAGATTCACTGGCCAGGAAATGGGAGAAAGATTTTGGAATCATTATACCAATTCTGTGTAAATGGTTGGATTTCCAGGCTCTGGGATTATTCATTTGGGATTTAAATATGACATTTGCATTCAGTTATCTTCCCCTCTATACTCATTTTAAGGGTGTATCAGGCATCAGAAAAATCAGACACTGCTAAGGATGTCATAACATCAATCTGGACTCTTTCTTTAAGAAAAGTACTTCAGAATCTCATTTGGAGCTTTCTGGCCCAGGAGATGGTTTTCATACTTTAGTCCCCAAGATAAGCCTTCTAATTGAGAATGGTGGGGGGTTGTGGCATGGCACTGAAACTGTTACAAATATTCTGTTTTCCCCTGGAGGATGGAAAGGTAAAGTTTAGGTTCCCAGCTTCTTGAAGTTCCTGCAATACCTTTGTAATCATATTCTTAATCAAATTACTCATTGAAGAAGTCATGGAGGCAGGCCACTTGTTTCAGGCATGAATCTATATATCTATTTTATGTCATATCCTTCCATTGCTGTGTAACACACAACCCTTTTGCCACCATAATCCAGAAACAAAAGAAATGGAGGTATCCAGGATTGTAATCCGCACAAGTGTGATAATTTTGTTTTATAGGGAGCCGTCTAGGAATATACAAAGAGACAAAAAGTTTGTAAATACTGATAATGGTAACAGGTCTGGGAGCATAGCCCTCACATACATGGCTGACTGCAAACATGGATACATCAGACACAAACAATTTTTCTTTCCTTGACAAGTCATCAGTCTTCATATGTGCACTCTAACACAGGCAGTCCCTTATTTTGAAGTTTTGACTTCAAAACAGCCTAAGTCCTTGGAAACTGCTCACTACAGAGTCATAGTATTGTGCTTTGTCGGTAGGTGAGATACTGACAGGTGGCACAAGTTATCCCAAGGAGTCTCGTTCTGGGATGAGATCATCTGCCATATACACAAATTTTGGTTGTTTCACTTGGGATTCTCCACCCTCCCCTCCTAGACTGTGAGTGGCAAATGTGCCAGCCTTGTAATGAAGGAATTTTAAACTAAACAACATAATTGGAACAAAACAGAAAGTTTTCTGGCTTCGGTTAATTCATTTTTCTCTTCTGGTTTCCTGTCTTCATGCACTGAATTACTATGTGCCCCAAGATTAAGACAGTTGCACACTATTAAGGTTTCTGCATTCAGAATCCAAAGAATACTGTCATACTTTGCCAGTTTGCCAGCACAATGTGCCAGACTTTCCAGGCTTCCAGCCTCAGATATCATCATATCAGCAAAGAGGAAATATCAGACATTGGAGAAATGTTGTACTCCCAGGAATTCACGCTTCGTTGTTCTCCAGCCAGCTTTCTGTTTTTATAAACACTGAACTAGTTGCACCGAGCTACTGAAGCAAGTAATAGGCTGGGCAGGCAATGACTTCCCAAAGCCACATGATTACAGTTATATTTCCATACATGCACTTGTACAATTCTAACAGCTCCAGCCTAAGTATGGGGGTTTGTGATACCACTAACCAAGATTGTGCTTGGGCTTCTTTCTGTGACTTCTTGTGCTTCTTTCTGTCACTAAAGCTTCTGAAGGATTTTTAGACTCGTTTATTTGTTTTTGAGGAAAATGTAATTTGCAGGTTAAGAAAGAGTGCAGGAGATCAGGTCTCCTGGGTATATTCTTCTGAGTTCAGTTACCAACTTCTCCATGAGCATCAGTGGGATGGGAATTGCACTTAATGATTGTACATAGAGCCCTTTGAGATCTTGGATGAGGCTGCTTTTTGAGATGCAAAATATTCTTTTGAAGGAGAGTATTTCCTCATACTTCTGGGCATGAGTAAGAAAAACACGAGAGTAGATGATGTAACTTTGGTCCTGCCCTGCTGGCTCCGAACTCTTGTAGTTGTTTTGTTAAAACCCTATGCTCCTGTGGCCATGCGTGAGGAACAGAGAAGCCCAAAAATTATGTGTGCAGCCAACCCTCATGTCCTGCAGCTTCCTGTCCCATCCACGGCTCAGGGATGTCCACTAAGTTGGTATTTTTACCAGTCAGACTTTACTCCTCATTTATTAGGCTGTAAGTACTCCAAAAATCCCTTAGGACAGTGTTTGTGTCAGTACAACACTTTTGCACAAGACAAGAAATTCTTTTACAAGACAGTTGATGATCCTGAGATGGGAGAATGGAAACCTGAAGGAGGCTGGATTCAGAGACTCACAGTCACAGCTGGGCTGGTGCCCCTGACAGAGAGAGGGCTGGCAAGAAGAGGTGTTAATACTGCTGTGCCATTACCAGCAAAAAGCCTGCTCAGAGGGGATGAAACAGATCATCTGAGCTGAATATCAACCTGCTTAATTTCTCATGTTATTTTCTCAAAATCCATCTAAATCCGTCTTTCCCCTCTGACACCATCCTGGCAGCCTCTCTAACACTCTGACACTTGTCTAGGCCCTGTTGAGCTTGTGCAGGCCCAACTTTCACCATCACTCTGTGTTTTTTTTCCAGTCAGAAAAGCTATTATATATTCCTAGAAAACTGAAGAAGTGTGATCCTTGCTTGCAGATCCCTGAAAAAAACACAATTTAGAAGTGTGCTGGTGACTTTCATCCAGTGTCCTAATGCTAATGCAGCTCTGTTGCATAAATTAATGCTCCTGAGAAAAAATGTATTGCTGAGGGATAAACAGGACCATTAGGAGCCTGGGGAAATATTCATTTCTGGGTGAAAGAAACTCAAACAACTCAACCATGAAGAAATATAGCACAGCTGATTTTTATAACTTCGTTTATATGTTCAGCGTGTATCCTAAAGCAAAAGTTTCCTGGAATTGTATGGTATATCCATGGCAGTTTGACTCGGAGCTGTCAGGCTGGCCTGCCTGCAGTAGACATGTGTTTTCCATACATGAACTCTTTTTATGGTTAAATGTATGGAGCATATATAAAAAGAGTGTGGCAACATACAATACCTGAAGTTCCAATTATTAAATGGTTGCTAGATGGGAAATCACTTTTACTCAATGTGTTTTAGGTAAGGACGAATGGGAGCCATCCAGAGACATGAATAATGGGAGCCCAGAGCCATCCTGGAGCCCCCTAACTTGGCAGCACTACCGAGTTTTGCTGCCACTGGAATGGGGAGAGAAGACCAGAGTGATGTTTCACGATTTCTGTCCTGAAGGAAGGGGCAGTGTGTAGGGGAGATAAGGAAAGATCCCTGCCATGTCAGTCTATGTGTTTCAGCTCCTGGGAGAAGAAAAGGCAAGCGATGGTATTTCTCCCTTTCTGCTTTGGAGGAGCAGCCCAGCATCTTCAGGGAGCAGTGGGGTTGGGGCCACTCAGGAACCTGCTGCCCCAACAAACCCCAGCTTCACCTGCTCCAAAAGGTAGCTCAAGTGTGCCTGGGGGCCTGGAACATTTATTAAATCACAAGTGCTAAATTCCTGTGTTGCACTGTGCAAACAATATGATCCATATAGATCCTGCTACAGGAAGGTTATAGGATAATCAGGTAGCACACTATGTTCAGTCTCCCCCTAGGGTCTCAAACAGAGGAGGAAGAAAATGATAGGCATGCAGAAAGGTTATTCTTTCATGTGTATTATGCTTTCAAGCCATGAGTAAATGTGTTGATAGGTATCGAATAGGAGAAAGTGTAAAAATTCAGACTGAGAAGATAGTCAAGAACCAGGCTGAGAGTGTGGGTGTGTTTGGGTCATACCAGAAATGCTGTGGCAATGTTCTGAGGAGGAGCACAGCAAAACTATGTGTAAAGAGACAGTATCTTGCAGCTAAAAAGCAAGAAAATGGAATGGGAACTGAAAGAACTGCTATTTTTAAAATTCTTTCTCCCCAGGTAGATTTTTAACCAACACAATTTTTCCACATGCACCTTGATTGAAGCATTATAATTCCATTACTGCTTAGGAAAAAGGTGTATATTTGCAATGAAATCCTATGTAACAAGTCTGTATTGCACTATGTCTAAAAATTCTTAGGTGACAGGAATGCTCAAATTCAGCTCAATGAAAATGGAAGTAGTAAATAAAACCTGGGTAATGTATTCATACATTGTAATCTCCTCTCAGCACATTGTTTCTAGAGACAACTTTTAATTCCACCTGCTTTTTTTGACATTTGTCACGTGAGTTGCTTTGCACCTTCACCACAAAGCAGGAATTAACCTGAAGTCAGAGATGCAGGAGTTTTCTGAGTTCTACACTACAAAAAAATGAAAAGCCAAAGCAATCCACCAGTGTCAGAGTTTACCTTTGTGTGATTTTATAAAGACGGGTGAGAGGGAAAGAATTACTCTTTGCCCCCAGGTTCAGACTGATTGGTAAGAATCTCAGACACTTTAAGTAGGCGCCACAAATTGTGTAAGCTCTGACCTGCTGGCTCTCTGCCTAGTTCACATGACAGAGATATCTGATGGTTTTGGCAAGGCAGATAGAGGTGGAAAGGTGCCTAGAAACCAAAAGAAACAGGGCAACCAGGAGTTTTGAAAATGAAACAAACGTATGTAAGGTGCAGTCCTGTGCTCTCTATGGAGAAAGAAAGGAGTGAGCTTTTTATTATAATAAATATGTTTGATTCCTTTACTACCATTCAGATGTGAAGCAGAAAGAGTATATTTATATTTTGAAGGTAGAGGGGTCCCTTCAGCCCTCAGGGCTGTTTTTAAATTAGTGTAATGACACTGAATATATGCTTGACTCAAAACAAAGTCACTCTACTTTTATTACAGCTCCTTTATTTTTGCTCCTCTATTTGTCACCAGGATTTTGTAATCTGTAAAGGTGAACAAAATAGCCCATGTAAAATCATTGCTCCTCTGGTGTGACTTTTTGATTAGGGCATTTTCATCTTGCTTCAATACATTCGACTGTTCCAGCAGTAAGGTAGAGGTAGCTGCCAGATGTGATACTGCCTCAGGGTACAATGTCATACAAAGTTAGAAAAACAAGATGTTGGATGCAGGAAGCATCACTCATAAAATTACTGCTCCTTTTGTTCAAGTGCCTCTCTCCCTTGGCAATCAAATATTTTCAAAAGTGAACCCCCAAAAAGATTTGCTTTATCTAAATTCAAAGACTGCTAAGAAGAAAGTAAAGATCCATTAAGTGTTTTTTATCTTCTGCCACTACAATTCCACCAAGGACACTGCAACAAAGAATAGATCAGTGAAGAAGGGAATCACTGGAATCCAGAAAAATGAAGAGTGAAAGAAACAAAAAAGCCTTTAAAATCTCCCTCCAGCATGGCCTTCCTCATACTCTTTCTTTCAGCTATCACATGTTATTCACTTTGTGTAACCTCTTTCCACAGATATTTTTTCTTCACCAGGTTCCCTACTAGGCAATTGATTGGGGATTTAGCTGCCATTAGTAAGGAAAAGACAGCAAGGTAATTAGGAATCAGGATGTCAGAGAGGGAGAATTATTTGTTGAGTGATTTATTGATGATTAATTTGTACTAATGTTCATGCACACACTGAGGTCATATTACTCACAAGCTGTTCATACTGAAGCAGTTCAGAAAGAAGCTTTGTTCTAATTGTATTCATATAAATACATACTGCAACTGAGCAGCATCAGAATATTTGCCATATGCTTCTCTGACTTCTCTACCGCAATGGTTTAGTTTCTAAAGTCTGTCCCCTACTGCCATATTTATTTGATTTATGGGTAAAATTTGTAGAATAGTCCCATCAGAAAATGAGTCCTTAAAGCATCTTACAAAATCTATAACAAAGAATATTCACTAAAGGACTCCCCTGTGCTATTAGTATTTATACTGCTGTGGTGCCTGAGGCCCCAGCTGAGATCAAGGCCCCGGTGGTGGCCAGTGTACAACTAGATAATGAGAGACAGGTTTCCCTCACTGCCCTGAAACGACCAAAAAAAAGTTAAATAGACTGAGAAAAGGTGGCTGAAGAAATAGATCTCAGAAAAGAACCCGCTTCTCCTATTTCCAAGTCAGGGACCTCAAAACTAAAATCACTCAGCTATGTACCCAACATATCATTGTCAGGTATCCATCAGGTAAGAGATTTGGTAGGTGATCCTGGTACAGGTGCAGAGAGCTCCTAAGTCACATCTTTCTTGCTTGTCAAATGCCCAAAATCTTCCCTCCTCTCAGCTGCTGGTTACTGAAGAAGAAGGTCCCAAACCAAATGGGGCACTGTAATGCAAAATAGTTGATCTGATGTGGTGTCGCAATGTATTGCATCAAACAGGAGCAGAGTGGCCTCTCTTAACAGAGTGGGAGCTCTATAGACCTCGTGTTACTAATAAGACATCATTACTAATTTCTTCCACTTCTTAGGTTTGATTTAGAAAATCATTTGTAGACAATGGTAATTCATCTACTTAAGTTCTTAAACAGAAATCCACAAATTGTGAAACTGATTCTGTCATGCCTGAGACAACAGGGCTGTCTTAAGGTTTATCTCAAAGGATTAAAAAAGTATAGTTGGCAAAATGTCAGTTAATTATTATTCCTTTTCACAAGCCAAAAAATGATGTTAAATTGGGGTTAGGACTGACTTTACAGAACGGCAATTTAGGGTAATACCAGTTGCCTTATAAACGCTGTATCACGAAAGCAAATCTGTTAAAATCCAGAAGGTCAAAACTAAGGTTAAAATTACAGAAAAAGAAAATATATATAAATGGTATGGAAACTCCATCATCAAACGTCATTATCATTTTTTTCTCAAGATTCTACTGGCATAATCAGAGAAAAGAGTAACTTTTAATATGAGAAAAAGCTAAAAGAATGGACGCTGTTTAATCTGGGCAAGTCAAACAAGATTTATTTAGGCAGGGAATATGATTGTTCCTTACAAACATTACAGTTTACAGAGCAGGAAGGCTAGCTATTGCATAAAAGCACAATGTTAATACTAGAAAGAATGGGAATACATTTTCCATGAGTGAACTTAGCTCTAAGTGAGGAGGATCCTGTCTGGCAGGGCAGTGACACTCTGAAATAAGCTTATATTTAGAAAGTGAAAGCTACAAGTTTAACTATTATGGTACAGATTGGTAGTTTCATTAGATGACTTATATTAAGGGGTTTTCTGTGACAGTACTTTCCTGAGATAAATGACCTGGGAGAACTTTCTCCTTGTCCACAATATAACTAATGCCCACAGCTCGTTCAAAGGAGAGTAGAGCAAGAATTCATCTTTGTTAAGAGCTGCCAAGGCTTTATAGCTATTTGAATTAATTTTTTTAAAACAAATAATTGGGCATTCAACTGTATACAAACTAATACTTCATCATGACTGAGATCAATATGAAATGGCAGCCAGTCTGAGAAGCGGAATTTGCATGCCATTCCCTAGGGAATTCTCTATATTTGCTGTTTTGGCAGCTTCTACCACAGTAGGAACTTTCAGTTACTAAGAAAAACATGGGAAAAAATGACCATTAGGCTCATAAAATGAATTCAAATATAGATCTAGTGTGAGATTTCTATGAATTTTAATTTAATGGGGAATGTCTGTAATGTTCTAGTGAATGTTTCTGGACAAGAAAAGTCAGATGTAGAAGGCAAAATTTATTGAAGAATCTATATTTTAATTTCCATAAGATTAACTGGTTTCCTTGTAAGTTTTTGGAAAATTAATTCTGCCATTAAAGAGTAAGTGATTCATTTACAGGGAGAAAAATTTAACAAGCACAAGAAAATAAATGAACCTGTGTTCATACAAAGCATCCAACTTCGATCATTTATCAGTGAAAAGCATTTTTATGGTGTGGATTTTTAAGTGCTTCTGGCATTTCTGAAAGGGGGAGACCTTGAACTTCCCACATACCTTCTTGAAACAACTCTCAATACAGAGCAAAGACAGATTTTGCCTTCAGATTTTCTTATTGTTTTCAAGAAGAATTGCTTTCCCCTTTTTCACAGCAAATCCTGTAAGCCACAGTCAGACAGAAAAAGTTTTCAAAAAATATTGTGAAGGGGAAGGAGTAAGAAGAATGATTGTTGAGTGTTGGCTGATATGAGCCCATCCAGGACACAAGGAGGTTCCCAGTTCCTCCTGTAAACATCTCTGAACATCACAGCCCTCTATTTGCTATAGCCAGGAGAAATCAAGTTATCCCCTATCAATATCAAGGCAGAGAAGGTGAGTTTTTTCTCCACAGACTTTGCTACAACTAATTGTGTTTTTTTTCTTAAAGGCTTAGAAAATGTCCCGACGCACCTTTGTGACAGGAACAAATTTATTAGGAGAAGCTGAGTTAGTTGTACTTCTTTTAACTCCGTGATTTGTGGTGCACAAATATCCACGAGTCTCATGCCTCTGTGCCATTCCACACAGCTACATGAAACAGAGTAAATCACCGAGGGCTGTGAAACATTGCCGTCTTTGGCACAATGGGTTGGTCCAGATTTGGCAAGGTAGGACTAACTCCTGTCTTCAAATTTTCTATATTCATGAACCTATCTGATTTCAGTACATCACAAAACTATGAGATTTTTGACACAGGAAATGTCTGGACTTGCTACAACAGGCCAATGTATGGGAAGGACACGGACCTGTTGGAGCAAGTCCAGAGCAGGCCACCTAGATTATTAGAGGGATGGAGCACCTCTGCTGTGAGGAAAGGTGAGGAAGTTGGGGTTGTTCAGCCTGGAGAAGACAAGCTTCAGGGTGACCTAATTGTGGCATTCCAGTACCTGAAGGGAACTGAAAAAAAAGATGGAGAGAGACTATTTACAGGGGCTTTGAATGATAGGATAAGGGGGAGTGTCTTCACATTGATAAAGAGTAGGTTTAGATTAGATATTAGGAAGAAATTCTTCCCTGCAAGGGCAGTGAGGCCCTGGCACAGGTTGCCCAGAGAAGCTGTGGCTGCCCCATCCCTGGAAGTGTCCAAGGCCAGGTTGGATGGGGCTTGGAGTGACCTGAGATAGTGAAAGGTGTCCCTGCCCATGGCACAAGGCATGGAACAAGGTGGTCTTTAAGGTCCCTTCCAACTCACACCATTCTGGGATTCTATGGTACTTATTCCATACTCAGAATAACTCAAGTGAGATTTCATTAAACCTCAATGGAAGTGATTGATTTTTCTAAAAGGCAGCAACTTTATTTCTGCCCATCCAATTTTCTGCAAAGTCAGGCAACTATTATCAGAACTGTGGAATTGTGTCTGCCTAAAGAAACTCATGCCAGTATCTCCTATTTCTTTCTACCTACATGGTTTTAAAAAAAAGTAATACTCTTTTGTTGTAAAGTACATTTCAAAGCACTTGGCTTGTTACTATACAATTAGTGATTTTGTATTAGTACCTGTAGGCCCAGAGCCAAATAACGAAAGTAAAGGGGAGAGAATGAAATGTATATGCTTTTTGTGATACCATCATAGGTAAACAAAGAGGGAAAACAAAAGCACCAATATGAAGCTGCCAGTACTAATTATTGGGTAGGATGTGAGGTACACAATGAACAAAGAATTAAAAAAAAGCATTCAGTGTTCCAATGGCTGCACTTCATAGGTGCCTATAGGACACTTCAGCTTCTAGGTGTTATTCAGTATTAGCCAAGTTGTAAGGCTTTGTCAGCCTTTAATCTTGAACTGAATATTGAATATTCTTTTATATTAAAAGAAACTTAAACCTGCAAGGTACTAAAATATTTTCTAACCAAAAAGTCCACTAAGCATGAAGAAATAATTTCCAAGATGGGGATTTTAGGGCTAATAATTGTGAAAGCTCACATTGCCATTTTTTGTCTCTGTGGAAGCATTAACAGGGATTCTCAACAATTAATAGAAATGAGGAGAAAAACATGTATATGAAAAGAAACTATGAATTTCTTTCCCTTGGATGTGAGACATGCAAATAGTATTAAATGAGCTTTGGTACGGAAAACACTGCAATAATTCCTGAAATAGGTTAATATTTTTTACTTTAAGCAAGCATTTGTGCAAAAGCTATTGAAATGAAATACGTGATACTGTTGGATGGATTAAATCACAGCTTACATATTGCAAAAGGGATCATATATCAGGAGTTCTCAAACATTTTCACTTGAGGAAATAGATTTTCTATTAGATAATTCCTCTTGCTTTTGATTATAAAATATCTCATGTGTATCAATAATAATTTGCTGGCATAGAATCCAAGAGCCACCAGGAAACAATTCTATTTTACAATGTCTATTCATTTAAGAGAGAAATTAGGAGAGGTCACAAAAATGTTCTCTCTTTGAAACAACTTCCAGATACAAAGGTACAGATATGGGTATGCAAAATCATACAAGGCAGTAAAAGACACAGAATAAAACATGAGGTGAATTAATATAATGTGCACATGAAGCACGGGACACATTTTGAGTGAATGGTCCATTTATTAATAAACATAGATTGGTATGTGTAAAAAAATATTTTTCTATCCTCATTATTAGTCAAGTAAGTAACATTTAAGTAGGGTTTTAATTTGGGCTTTTTGTAGGCAGGAACGTGATTTAGGAAATTCAGATTGGAACAACTCTTAAGAGCTGGAATTTTCCAGTACTGCAGTTTTGCTTCAGGGGGTCTTTGCTTTTATTGAATGGTCCTTGGATAGGAGAAAAGTAAAACATAGCCTTGGCAAGGAAAGGGGATAACGTAAGAGAAAAAGACAATGGTGCAGGAGTCCGTGGCAAAAAATCAAAGGCAGGAGTTGTTACACTCATCAGATTGAAAGCAGTGAGGAAAAAAGCAGTAGCAGCAGGACATATCTGTGAAAACAGGCTCATTGTTTTTGTATCCTGTTATACTCAGTACATCTTACTGGCAGTTTTACATCAAAGTTTTTGTCTTGACAACTCATTTACCTACAGTGACATAGAAAATGAATATTGGCACGTACCTGACATTAAGTAATTAATTAACTAATAAAATATCACTAATTGCAGAGACAGTGGTACAAGCCAGGGTTCTAGAATATTTATTTTGATAGCAGATAGCACTGCAAATCACTGCTGAGTGCTAAGAATGGAGAGTAATCTGATGTGTTTTGCAGACAGAAATGCTTTGCCTGACAGAGCATCACATTAATGAGGCAAACTACGACTTTTCCACAGTGGAGAGATCAAGATGTAAATATCAGGGTGTAACCCTGGAGAGGAAAATCCTCTAAAGACTTGTTGAAAGATGTGGTATCAAATGAATTGCTTACTTCTTAGAGACTGCTTTGATATTTATTGGTTCAAATTGCTCCACTGACTCATTCTTGCATAAGCTTTCATGCCCCATTTTAATCTTGACATTTTGGGAAGCCAGTCTGAGGCAGCGTAATGACTAGGTTTACAAAGGATCAAAATGAAAAAGAAGAAGCTGGGCTACAATAATTATAGTCTGTGTAAAAAAATACATTGAGAAAACAGAGTGAGAAATGATCATACAGTAATGAACGGAGCAGCAATGCCAAGATATTTGGAAAACAGAGCCCTCACTTTGGGAAATCAGGAGGTGTAATAGATACACACATAGTTTTCAGTATGTGTCTGTCCACCCAATTACCTGAAGTCACATAGCTGAGATCTTGTGCTGAGGAGCAGCATCTAGGAAATAAACTTCTCTATTCACTTGCGCCTTTCATTCAGAGGCCACAGGAAAACAAGGGAATAGAAAAGGCATAAAATGGGCTGAAATCTACCTTACCCCTCCAAAACACAAGACCCAGCACTTCCACTTCTCTCTGTCTCACTGCTACATGTAAGACGAGATTTATTGTTTAATACTAGGCATAACTGGGATAATATGAGCAGACAGTGAACTTCACCCAGTGCACTCCCTTCAACAGCAGCAGTGGAGTATAGGATAAAGGTATCTGTGAGATATTTAGGGGAAGAACCTGTCTTACCACATATTAGGAAGACCATGTTTCAGGGTTAAACAGCTCCACTTTCATGTTTCCATCTAACCTCTAAGATATTGTATCTTGGGCTCCCTGATAGATGGACAACAGTGACAGTTTGGTGCCCAGTAGAACAAAGTCCATCCAGCATTTTTAAGGCTCCGAGGCTGAAAGCATTCCTGTTGTAAACACTTTTAATAAGGCAAAATACCAACGTGCTCCAAATATTAGTAAACAAATGATTCAAAGCAGACACTGAAGCCCACAAGGACAGTGATTCATTGCCTCAGGAATTCATGCCAATTTTAATTTTCACTTGAACAATACCTGTAGCTGGTGGATTCACTGGAGCAGTCTGCAGCTCCTTCTCTGTCACTTCTCAGTCTCTTTGTCTGGACATGTATTTCAGAGTTGAAACAGCGAGAATGAAATCAGAAATAGCTGTGGTTAACCCAGTCATTCAAAGAAAGATGTGTTTTTGCATTCAGAACAAATGTGCCTACTTGGAACTGTTGGTGCTCCTTATTTTCCAGTGTGCTCATGAGATTTCAGCTTCCTTTAAGCACATCACAGACTTCCAGCCCTTAAGGGCATAGATTTCTCTGTGTTTCCTGAGATATATAAATTCTACAATATTGTTCAACATATAACTGTTCAGAGTTCTCAGAAAGGCCAGGGAGACTAAGGCACTGGAAAGAGAAAGGCCTGTGTAGAAAATCCCATGTATCTGCCTAGAATAGATGCACTATTCTATTCTAATAAACTGGATTTCAGGCAAAAATTCATTGTAGACGTGCAATTTATAAGCACAACACAATTAGGATTGATAAATTGTTGGAGAGGTGTTTCACAGAGTGACATTTGAAGCTCTTTTTTTTTATGTATTATTGTTCTATGCAGTTCTAGGCGGTTTTGTTGAAAGCCAGAGTAAAAGAATTCTGTTATGATGGTGTGACCTGATTTTTCCTACACATCTTGATCTTAATAAAATTTTCACCTACTTCATAAAATAGTATGATCGTGCTCTTAGCCTTGCCAGTGTCACCTGGATGCCAAGTCAGTTCTGCACAGACAGACATCTCAAAGAGTAAATCCAGCTTAATCAAGTTGTTTATCATTTCCCATTATTTTGGACTGTAAAATCTGTCAACTTCTCTTAAAAATATGAACTAGAAAAATAACAACCCTTTAAGACTCGATTTTCCATTTTAAAGTTTGTCTAAAATGCTTTTCTTGAAATAAATTATCTAGCAATCAACTTCCAAGGCAAACAGCTCCTGTACATGTTGTATCAGGAAAGCAAATCTTTCAGTGTTCATTTTTGGAGTATTTTCTCTAAGAATGGAGTAGAATTTGGAGTAGTCATCTAACCCTAAATATCCACAGCAAAGCAGAATTCAGCAAGATGTAGAAATAAATGGAGGTTTTAATGGTTCTTCTGTTCCATTCCACCTTTTAGCAGAAATAGAGTAGCAAATTCTCTCAGCTGTTGTTAGCTAGGAATAACTACTTTACACTTGTGTGGGTAGCATGAGAAGGCACGAAACTATTGACCCGGACTGAATCTGGTTTTCTCTTCTTTGGATATACTTAATTTTGCATCAAGACCAAATCTCTCATGAACATGGGTCAGATAGACATAAAAGCAGATAAATGTTAGGAGTGTCAGAAGTGGATCTTGGCCATTCATAAAGCAAAGTGTGGAGATATGATTCACCAAACAGAGCCATAAATGGTCCATGATTATTGATTCCCCCTTGAATTGGAATGAATCTTCCATGGAGTTCATTGAGTGTTAAATACAGTTGATTAACATTTAATACAGATCAGTCTTGATATAGATCTAGGCTGGGCTTAATTTCTTTCAGCCCAAATACTCCCACTTCCCTGAAAACATGTGATTAATCTGTTCTGATTTCTTTTTTAGATGAAGAACTCTGTCTCCACTGAGAACAAAAGAAGGTTCTGTCGCAAGACAAATTGAATCAAAATCTCCAGGAGTTTTTCAGTTCAATTAAGCTGTGGGATAGTCGTATCAAAGGTGCAAATCTCTCTGTGCATTATAGGACCACAGACAGGGATGTGGCAGAAGGTAAAACTGGGAATTATGTCTTTAAGGGCTCGTTGGAGACACTTGTAATCTCTTTTTATTGGTGGTACCCTCCCCAACATAATGAACTTTGATGAAATAATGAAGTAGCTGTGGCGCCTGTGAAACTGAGCAGCAGCTTTGCCAGCTAAAGACCTCCCATGAACACAATCGCCCAGGCAACAACTCTACATTGCAGTGAAGCCAGAAACTGGCAAGTCACCTCTTCCCGTCTCTTAACTCCTTGCAATTCTGCTTTTCAAGCCTTAAAAAAAAAAAGAAAGGATTGACCACTTAGGTCCGTGGTTGAGTGATATAGCTTAACAAAAAAAAAAAAAAAAAGCAAGAATCCAGGCATAGTTTAAAATGGCTCCAAGTTCAGCAGCCAGCAGTTACAGAAACCGTAAGCCTGGCTCTGCCACTGAGCAAATTCACATGTCTAAGGAAATGAACACATAGAAAACTTTAAATAGAAATATTTTTAATTCAGCAAGGTTTCCACCCCCTGCCAGACTTGGAGAGAGTGCAACAGATGGTAATAGAAATCTGTAAATTCATCATTGTTGTTTTTAAGAAGCTGGATCCGTGGAGCACAAACACTTAATAATGGATATAATTAAATTCCTTGCTAGTTAGTTTGACTCAAGAGCCAATTGGCACCATAATGTCGTTTCATTTACATAAAATATGTAGTAATTCTGATTCAGAGAACTGTGATTTCACGGAGCTGGAACTGCAGATGAACTAAACGTAAAAGAAATCTCTCTGATAGCATGTTTCAGGTTTAGAGTTTAGCTATTCAGACTCCAATCTTTTATAATCAAACTCAGGTCCCAATCAGCTACAAGCACAATAATTTTCAGTATAATTAATTACTTTGGGCACTTCAATTTCCAGATGATTAAATGAAGATGTCTTCAGGTGACTTGTTTTTAATAGATGATATTAAACCAAGTCTGAAATCAGACTCCCCTAGTGGTGGAAAACCCATGGGATCAACTAACTATGAGATTTCTGCTGTCTTCATGATGAACTGTTTTAAGAACTGCTGACTGCATTTTCAGTGAATATGAAGTGACCTTTGAAAACTTTACTGAAAGTTGATCCAGATGTTTAATATGGAAATCACCAAGCTGATCCATCTCTACATACAATCAAATTTTCATTCCAGTTGAAAGTGAAAATGTAGCACTTCCTTATTTGCTCTGGTTTTTTAAATAAATATTAGATTATTTTAAGTCAGTGAAACTGAGTGAAGCTTTCTTGGATTGCTTATTGTTGGGAATTTTCATTGTGAAACAGGCTTCATGCTTTAATAGGCTGTTTCTCAGCAACACTTGAGGTAACAGCATCTGAAGGCAGACATATATAAATTGAAGTAAAAACACAGCCACGTTTACTGGAGACATTCAGAGCTTCAACCTCCATTAGGGCTCCTCAGGCCATGTATTTGCAAAAGAACAGTTGAGTGAAGTCCTGACACCTTCTCATTCCCTGCCTTCAGTCACTCATCCTTTTGCCCTGGAGCTTCCTCAGTTATGTCTCTCAGGAAGTGGAAAATATAAAATATTTGACAGAAATATATAAATAGGTGGGGTTTTTTCAGTTTTTCCGTAAGTCAAGTAAAATCTATGGTCTGGTTCCATGGCCAAGTCTCAAAATATCTGTGCTGACACAAGTGACAAAGATGATACCTACAGGATGGGAAAGAGGAATGGCATAAAAGAGATGAGAGAGGACTTAATGCCTAAACTGTTACTGCTGCTGAACTCCAGAGTGTCACACTGGAACCCCATGGTCCTGATGCCATCCTGCTTTAATGTGGGGGAATATTCTGCTGTCCAACAGTTCTCCCCAACATCATCCAGCCATGGCCATAAATATCACAGGCTTTGGGTGGTATGGGGTCTTCCTGAGGCTGTGCAATGTTGCATTCATCTATAAATGGGAAAGTTGCTCCCCACAATGATTTGGAAACACCTCAAGAAATCAAATCATCTTTGTCACACTCAACAGAAGGATCAGCTATATCAACTCCCATGCAGCTATTTCTGTCAGCCTAGGTACAGGATAGGGGTATCTAGGGTCTGTGTCGTTCACAAAGGTACTGACTAGACACAACCAGGTCAGATCATCTTGGAGCTGAGAGTAGTCATTACCCTGATTTTGTGGTTACAGAGCCTGAGATTGTGCCCTTTCCACAGTAAGTCTCTGATTGCTCATGAAAGCTTTTGGATGTTTGTGGCAAAGGATTGGTGACTTAGTTTCTCATTGTGTGCATGTCAGTGGGGTCAGTTTTCTACTGCTCCCAAGGCAAATTAAATTCTGGCTATGCCATCCAAATTAAACTGTAAATGCAAGGCAAGCAGCTATTGTGTAGCTCTAACCCATCTCTGTTCAGTTGTCAATGAAGGAACAGCTCCCTGATGTCTACTTTACCTGAAGAAACTAAAAGTACATGGTGCCCTTTTAATCTGGAAACAAAAGAGAACAAAGGCAAACAAATAGAGGCCAAATTATCTAGCCTTGAGATCTGAGTTTTCTCCATATTGAACTTCTGGTACCTACTTAATGAGTCCATGTTGTTGCTCGCTAGAGAGTGAGAACAAAGAAAAGTGACTCATGCTACCTTGTTATTGTTACATAATCTATACAAGTAATTTATTTTTATGGTTAATTACTGGATTAGTTAGGTATATTAGAAATATAAAGGGATGTGGAGTTAGGAGAGATTCAAACCGGTGTCTGTAAAACTGTACAGAATATCTATGCATATAATTTGGAGGGAAGTCTGCACAAAGCACAGCTCTTTTCAGGGCTGATCACTTGTATTCAAAGTTCTGTGTGCAGCTGGATTCTCTTCAGCCTCAGTAAGCACTCACCCTTAGATTGGGCAGAGCCTTTTTTACAGTCACAAAACCCCCTTTTTTACCTCTGTGAATCATTCCTGCTGAGGGAACTTAGAGTCAATATGTGGCTCCTTCTCACATGAGTACACAGGGCTATTTGTATAGCCCCCCAAATCATTGTCTGTACTAATCACCATAGAGGTGTGAGAATATGTGCTATAAATCTTTCCAACTCAACTCCTAGAGGTTGGAGTGTGTTTTTTATTAAAAATGTAGCAGCAATAATTACTCAGAAGTGGCTGGATGCATCTAACTATATAGTAGACATGCAAGTATGCATTTGAAGTCTCAAAAATCCATTGGTCATGAAGTGACCTAAATTGGGGTTACATGCTGAGGCATCAGTTTAACATGAAATTACTCCTATGTTTTTATTGTAATGACCAATTAAAGATCAGCACCTCAGAAACCTCAGGTGGCTGGTTTACATGAAATAAACATCGACCTTGAAAATCTGCCCTTGTTGAAATCCTAACACTGATGTGCTCTGTAAGGGTCAGCCCGTCACCATGGTGTTGGCAGGGGTGAGTTGTGTTTGGCTGCTGAGTGCCGATACATCCCTGGTGCCAAAGATTAATTGTGAGCAGGGAAGTTGCTAAGAGCCCGGGGTAAACATGAATGCTCCCTGCTTTCCATGCAGCTCCACTTCAAAGCTACATAGCTCACTCATGAAAGTGCCCAATGCTCCTCTTCGCTCCTTTAACAACATGTGGTGCATGGGGTGGGAGTCATATTGTGTTCTTTTGGGTCTTTTTAAAACAAATTTTTATTTAACCTCTGCTTTGACCCAGCACGTAAGTGTGTTGCCCAGATATGCTCCATTTCAGTTTATTTAACCAGAATGTTTGCTTACTCAATGACCACTGGAGGGGAACTACTGTTCTTATTAATTCCACAATGGGTATTTGTTGCTTCTTGTTTTCTGACATTTGCTTTATGACCATAATTGCAGAGTTCTTGTTTTCAGATAATAAATGCACGTGTCTATTTGCTCAGGTATTATGTAATTGATCTCCAGCTATTAATTAAAGATCTAGACTCAATGTCTCTGAACCTGCCTCCGGATATTTGTCCCTATTGTGTCATACCTTGGATGCACAAACAGGGAAACCACGTACAGCTTTGCATGTACACTGCTCATTCCCTTTAATAAAGGAGTTTAAATTCAGGAGTTGCAAAGAGGGATTACACAGAGCAAAGAATATTTTTCTGATGGGATTTTTATTCTTCCCTCTTTCCCTGGGCCACCAGTGTTTTTCTTAAGATGCTGACTCGCAAGTATAATGAGCTGTTTGTTCTGCACTGCTCTCCAAAAGCCTTGCACACTAAAAGGAGTTATTTTTCCTTTATTGCTGTTGCTGTTAATAGCAGGACAGACTACAGGCACTGGGAGCAAGATGAAGATTTCATGGATGAATAGAGAAATCAGAGATTGCAAATTCACTGCAGAAAGAAGATGGATTGGTTGCTCTCCTTCCAAAGAGCGCATTTGGGAAAATATGTTATATGATCCTGTGAACAAATTGTTACTTTTCCAGACACGACTGTTTTCTGTGTAAACACTTTACTGTAGCAATGTACAAGAACAACACTTTCAATCCAAAACTCAACAAAAATAGTCACTCCAGAACATTTGGTACTTGTTAAACTCCAGAAGGAAAAGGAGAAAAGAGAGACTAGGGGGAAAATATCTTTTCACCTTTTAACTATCCTTATTTTTATATTTTTGATGATCTAAGACTCCCGAGAAAGAGCTCTGAAGCTGTTCAAAGCAGTTGGGTCCACACATATAGCAAAGGTACAACTTAGAAAGGCAGAAATTGTTTTTAGTCAACTTGGTAAGAAGTCATCTCATCTGAAGAGCCAGGTTAATGAGCTTGGGAAGCCAGGATTTGGTTCCTGGCCCTTTCTTAGGCTTCCTGTTCCCCTTAGGAAAATCATCACTGAGCGCCTTTGTGACTCAGTTTCCTCACTGCCAAATGAGAATAGCATTTTCTGACCACACAGGGAGTGTGTTTGAGAAACAGCTGAGTACCTAAAAGGGTGGAGCTATAGAAATACATGGTTTTGTCATCAGCAGATGCAGCTGGAACTGGCGTATCACACTCCAGCCAAATAATTTTCAGGTGAAGATGCTTCCACTAGAAAATGTTGCTTCTATGGAACCAAAATGTAGTGGAAAATAAATAATTTTGTTGTGTTATGATGAAAAAGTAGCTAAGGATTTTGGTCAGAGACACTTCAAGATTATAACTATACACCTCACTACAGTATTTATCAGTTATACAACAGTCAGACAGTGTTGTTCCACCAGAGTCAAGTCCTTAAACTTTTTAAACCTCGTGTAAACCAGTGGGTGTCCCTTAATGTTTCTAAAACCTAATGTTTAAAATACTATTTCACTTGAAAAGAAAATTTAACATCGTTTCTTCCCGTCCTTGACAAAAGGACCACCACTAACCCCAAAAGAGAATAAAGATGTGGTCCTCACCCCTCTTAGTGGTCATAGCCATTCAAAGATGTGCAGGTGCACTATCTGTGCACAAACTAAAATCATTAACTTTATTTCATGCCTGAGAGTGCTGTCAGCAACTCACAGTGAACATATGTTAAAATAAGAAATAAACATTGATCGTAACATGGAAACACTTTATTTTTTCCATTCCCTAGACAAATTACATTTTTTGCTTCTAGAGTTGTTAGAGTTATCAAGTCTTCCAGAATCTGGGTTACTGAGATGTGAGCATGTGTGCCCACTGCTGCTTAGGTTAGAATAGGTTGCTGAAACCTCATGATTCTGTACACAGAAGATGCACACATCTCCTGATGCAGCATCAGAAGATTTTGGCACTCTACACAAAATAAACCTCAGGAAAACACTGGCATAATCCTTTGGCTCCTTAGGCTTGGCTGCCACAGGCTCAGCTTCTGAAGGTTTAAGAACTTTTATCCCAGTTCAGATAATATTGCCAAAACTCAGGCAGTCATCTATATAAAATAATTGCTTGTCCAAGTCTTTACAGTCTCTACACTAGTTTAATAACAAGTAATTAGTTGAATAAGTCCAATTAATGCCTTTGTACAGATCCGAGATTGGAGTAAGATTGTAGGTCAAGTTTAATTTTAAAATACATTAGAATTTCTATCACTCTGTATACACCCAGGGCAATGCTATTATGGGCTTTCACATTAATACATATGAATCATTATTTGGACTCAGAGCCCAGATCAAACAATGTATGTATTTAAGTCTCTAAAGCCTGTCTAGAACTGAAACATCCTCTGTGAATGAGGGCTTTATTTTTTACTTTTCTCCAAGAAATGCGCTCTAGAGCCAGTGTTACCTGTGAATGAGGGTTAAAAGGAAGTTACTGCACAATCCTGCGAGTAGTACAGTGCCTTGTAGCTCCAATTAAACCTATATGAAGTATTAGATTGTACTTCACATAGGGTCCTCAAGCTTTTTAACAGTAACCCCCCATAGACCCACAACTCACCAAGGCTGTGTTTTTCAGAAGCGTGACTGGCTTCAGAAGCTGCTGAGATTCATGAATTTTAATGGGTGACTCTGTTGCTCCAGGGTTCTGACAAACATTGCTCAGCTCGTGTCTCACGCTATGGCAGTGCACAAGCAGGGACATTCCATTTGTGCAGCTTTCTCACTGAAAACCAAAGTTTGCTTTTAAGATTAACAGGTCAGGCAAGGAAAATTTCACAGCCCTCTAGACAAAATGTTGTCGAGCCATTATAAGTACAAAAGGACGTGCAGCTGTTTCGCGAGCCAGGTCATTTGCTGAGTGTCATTAAAAGCTTGTATACCTTCCTGTTGCGTTGTTCTCATTATTAAAAGAAAGACAATATAATAGTTGGAGGTGTCGACTTTAAGTGCAATTTCTATCGTCTATCACTCTTTTTGGTGGTCAGAGCTATCTGTTCTTGTCCCACACAGACAAAAGTGGCTTTTATGTGAGTGGTTAGATTAATTACTCTCTATCTTGGACCACTACCAGGTGTATTCTGATTGTAAAGGTTTAAATTGTTTCTTTTTACTTCATTGATAGTGTTCACTGTGTTAAAGTGAGGATCCCAGAGAATCTATTGTTCACTATGTCTGATTCAGTTTCTGATGTGAGATTATAATAGTAACAACAATATTTCTATACATGGATATTAAAAATAAAAGTAATAGCTGTTATTTGGATGTTATTAGACTTTCTTTTATGACTTCCAAGTCAGTTTGAAACATAAATGCTATGCAAAGTAATATAAAGAAATATAAGGTCAGAGACCCATCTGTAACTGCCCAATCAAATTTCACCAACCCAAATCCCGTGTTTGTATGAGGCAAACAAAGGTGCAGAAGCATCCTTCTCTTTCTGCATCCTTAGAACTTCCAGAACTAGATTATAGAGGGATTTTCTGATCCAGAAAACCCAACAAAGTTATTCAGAGCAGCTGATGGACTCAGGTTACCAAAAATCCAGCTGTCTTTTATGATTTGGGCCCTGCACTTCTCACAGCACAGACATGCAGAGCTTGCTGACATGTTTTGGGAGCAAGCAGTTTTATTGCTGATTTGAAGGTTGCTGCCTACTAAGTTTAGAGAACGTCCCTTCATTCTTATTCTGGACAATGGGAAATGCAGTTTATGTAAGGTAAACTGACAGCAATCATCTCCATGGGTTATTGTTGTTTATGATGTGTAATTTATAAACCAGATTTTTCAACAATTTATGGATGTAATTATGCACCTAATTTGCACAGTTATTTTGGACTTATGTATAATATTGTCTAACTGCAAGTTCAGCTGGGTTAATGCAGGCTGGAACTGCACCAAATGTTCCCTGGTGTACTTTTCCAGAGGATGTTGCCACATTTAACATAATCTCTCCTAACTACAGTGAACAGTAAGTCAACTATACTAATAATTTCACACCAGGTACAAGCCACGTTATTTTTCAAGGTGAGAGCATTCATTATTCTCAATAGATGTGGTGTTATAGAAGAAATATTCTGACTTTGTACACAACCAGAGTGAATGAGCTGCTGGTTTTGAAGTGTAGGTTTCAGCAGCAGCACAACTTCTGATTTTTCATTTGGATTTTCAGGCTGGTTCACTGCAGAACACAGAATGCATCTATATAATACACATGTGTATATATATATACATATATACATTGGCTCACTAAGTGGCTTTGGCAAGTTCTTTTAGAGACCGCAGCCTCTGAATTGTGCAAGAGGCCACTGTGTTGGACCGGCTTGTAAATTCTTACTTGTCACACACAATACAGTAAAAAAGAAGTGTTGCAATTTCTCCTGTAACCCTGCCCAAAGCCAAGCCAGTCATGGGGCCAAAAGTTTGTCCACAAAACCTAAGTTATTGAATAATTTTCAGGAAGCTGCTTCAGTAGTTCAAGCTGAAACCAACCAAGTGTTCAATTTTGCCCAATGCTACACTGGGGAGTTGAAAGCAAAGGGTTTCAGAGGGGAAGGGTCTCTCTATTGCTGTAAAAGCCCCAAGGTAAGCAATTCAACTAATGGCAACAACAAAATAGAAATAAATAGAAAAGAGCAATTATAGCACTGTAATGACTCATCTTGGTGGTTAGACAAACTACTTACACAGCTCAACTGAACTGAATTCTTCATAAAAAAATGAATTCTTCATAAACTGAAGACTATCCATATTACACTGTGTATTACACTGATTTATGGGGTGACCATATGGCTGTAAATCATTGACAGAGTTCTTGTCTAACTGCATCATGGTAACAGAGTGATCACATCACATAGCAAGATATAAATGACTCATTTAATTTCATGGTAAGAGAAATCCTGGAAGATATTGAAGCTTTAGGAACTCGAGCCATTCATATGCGTTCACTTTGGCTTCATGGTCTTTAAAACTTCCAAAATAACTTTGAAATGAGGTTATTTATTAATAAAAAAAAAATCAAACAAATTAAATTCACAAGGGAATACACAATGGACAAAAAAATATCTGAGCTGAATGAATGTTTCACAAATATAATTCAAACAACAAATGAACACCACAGCACAAAAGGACATCATCATGATAATGAAGCTTAAAAATAAGACTATTTTCTCCAAGCTTGTCTGCCTTCAAAGATATTTAAAACCTGATTCTCCTCCAGCATGTATTAGTGTCAATCAAAAATAACTCTGCTCAGGTCAAAGGATTTACACAATTGCAAAATTAGTATAAGTGAGAGGACAATCAGAGCTTTTGTATACTACAAAAATCTCTCTTAATAGCAAGAGCAATAGAGAAGAAGGAGGTAGGAGGTCCCTTTCCAGGACAGGCTGGGTGGATAAACAAGAAAAACCTGCTGAGCTTGTAAGCCAGGATTTGTAGGAGGAGTTGTGACATTAATTTAACCATTAATTTACTCCTTTAAAATTTCCCCTTTCCTGTCTTTTACTTCATCTGACATGTTTAGCAGTAGTTGAGCTTTAGATTTAACATTAGACTGCAGAGAGGTGGTTTCCATTTGGATCCATAAAGCGTAGAAGTTTAAAATTACAGACTTGAACAGTGGCTTTTGGGCTATGCCTTGTGAATATGTGACAAAGGGTGTGTCATGACCCTCCACTCTTGGGGGGTCTATGTGTTTGCCAAGTCCTGGGATGCCTTCTGCAGAGTTAAAGTTACATCACTGGAGACCTTGCTTGGTTGGTGTATCTGTGGGATGGTTCCATGGAAAGGTGCCCTCAGGAGATGTATTCTCAGCTGCAGATCAGTGTTACAAGATCATCCCCCCCCNCATCTCTGCTCTGTGACCAAACAATTGGGATTTGACTAACCTGTAGTGGCTGTTCAAACAAGCTGTGATTCTCCTACTGCATCCACCAATTTTTGTAGGCAACAAGAGCTGCATGGAAAATGATGGCCAAAAGGGAAGGAGACTACACAGTAAAGAAAACCATTGTGTTGTGTGACTCCGAACTGTAGATGTGTCACAATTTGGATTTGTTCATGTCCGATTCCCAGACCACAGAAGCCACTAAAAATTGTTACTAGCCATGCCTTTGTTGGAAGACCTAATAGAATCAAAGTCAAAAATTAGTGGAGATGTGGGAGAATAAACTCATACTTCTTGCAGACAGACTTACCCTGGCTACAGAGTCCATGTTTGGAGAAGGAAGGTGAGTTAAATGCTTCACCAACTTTAAAATACAATCTTCCCTACAGAAAAGAGATTTCACTAACATTAATAGATAGTTAAACCTTGTCAGCTAGAGAGGAAAATCTACTTATACAGGACAAAATATAACTTCCTCAAAATCATTGGGACTTTGCCAATAGCTTAAGCCACAAATAATTTACCCAGAGAATATGAAGTCAACAAGCTTTAGAACTGTGGGAACTGCAACTGTTGAATAAATCATTTATGAATATCATTTAAGTAAGGACAATTATAATATCCAAAAGCAACAGATGGATCAGTATGTTACAGATAAACATGGATCAGGCACTCAGCTGATGGAAGTGGCTTGGCTTCACTGGAGACCACATATCTTAGTCACTTTGGGCCAGTGAAGTAGAACAAGCACTTGGGGAGCTTGTTCTCTGTTTTGGGCTCACATTGCAGGACCTAAACCATTAACTGCTTTAGAGTTATCTAGTGGAGCAGAGCATTTCTGTAGGATGTGAAAGCTACTTTCTAGCTGATGGGAAAAGCAAGAGTTTTCTCATGGGAGACAGAGGCCATGTGCACAAAGGACATATTATCATATGTCCCGAGAGTCCTGCCCAAGGGAGTCTGTATTTGTTCTGGCAGAATGTCTCTGCCAGGCCAGGACTACCCTAGAGACACATTTCTTCAGAGCTTCTCTCTGTAGCTGTACAGAGCCTTCACATGCTCCCTCCTTGCTCGTTCTGTTTTTACACTTGGCTTTAGGGAAAGGTCAGAGTTACAGAAGACAAAACAACCCACCTGGGTGATGGCACTGCCATTGCTCCCAGCTGGGCTTCCTCTTCCCTCACCCTCATGCACTTGTCTGATCATGAACTGACTCAGTGCCAGTGCGAACAAATCAAGTCATTTGTGATCTTTTCTAATCACCAACATTAAAACAGCTTTTGCTTGGCAATAGTAGGTTGTTGGTTTTTTTCTCAAACAGTCCAAAAGAAAAATCAAAAAAGAAAGTACAAAACTCTGAGGTTTTTTGACACTTTTATTCTGATTTAATTTTCTTCCAAGTCTCTCCCAGGCAGTCCATAATAGTTCTGTAGGGTACTAGCATCTTTTACCTTCTGTCCTGGTCTTGCTGACAAACAAGAGGTAAATTTGGAAACAAGATGTAAGATGATTTTCATTTAATTTCTCAGCCTCCTGAGGCTTTAGGAGGGAATCCCACCTCCGGACAGCTCATTAAGTCATTTGTGACACAGGATGTCCCAGTTACTATACAGGAATGTTGAAAGCGTTTTATTTTCTCCCCTTTGATTTTTATTGGTTGAGTTCCCAGTCTTCTGTGAGTAATTATACCATTAGCTTTATGTCTTGCTTTTATAATGACTAATATGAAAATATATGTACAAGCAAATGGAAGCGTGTTACTGGGTGATTAACAATGAACAATTAGGATTAATTAAGACAATTATTTTAATAAATAAGAATTAGTAAAATATATCCATAAACAAAGCCATGGCACATACTTAGCTCAGCTGATGCAGGCTAAAGAAGTAGAATTGTGACAATTGAGAGCAGAGGCAAGGAGGAGACAGAGATGATTAAAGAGATACTTGTGTACATAAAAAATGTAATTAGGCATAGGACAGAATGTGCATATCCAGACTGCTGTATCACTTGCAAGGATATTTCATTTTGTCTGTTGCCATTAGAAATGGGATTCACACACAGTCATTCATGTGTAACCATGTCTTAACCTTCCATTTCTTTCAGCCATGCAAAGAAGCCAGAAAGGCATAAAACTGTTCTAAGGAACAAGAGGCAAAATCATTGTCTTCCATCCCTTTTTTAGTAACTCAGTTCTGAAAGCTGATCATTGCATCAAGATGATAATCTGTCCCGGAGATTTAGAGCTAAGGAATGAAATTTTAAGTGGACTAACCAAGATTTAAACTGACAACACTGAAATCACAAGACAATATAATATTTTTTTCAGGATTTCTGCACCTATTCATGACATTTTTTGATACTCATTCTTTTTAACTGATTTTGGATGAGTTGAAGTATGCCTTGTACTATTTTATAGTTCCCCCAGATTCCCCCAGCTTCCGCTTGACCACTGAGAAGGACAATGCGTGGCATTACCACACTGGAGGATGATTCTTCTCCTGTGGCACCACAAGCGAGAGTTTTCCCTAGGGTAATATGCCCAATTAAATGGATATGGTCTATTACTGGGCAATATTAGCCTTTGGCACAATCAGATCAACAGAAAGAAGCCAGTACAGCTGTAAAGTCAAAGAAATAAACCTCAAGATTTGATATGCTAGACTGGTGCCAGTAACTTCTCTTTGTACAACATAGTGTTTCAGTAGATTGGGGTGCTTAAATTACAATCAAATGTCAGTAAATTGTTGCTAGAAGGTTTATAACAAGAGTGGTAAGAAAGGATAATGAAACACTGGGAGTGGTGCTGCAGACAATGAAAGCAGGAATTTTGGAAAGACATTGCATTTTCAAGAATATGGTCTGTCCAGTCCTATTTAGTAAATAGTGTTTACACTGGGGTAAAATACAGTTAGTTCCTTTTTGATTAAATGTATTAGGGGTATAAAGCTGTCTGTCCCATAGCCACACTATCCCCTCCAGCAGGAGAGTCCAGCTGCTGATTCAGCACTTGTTTGCTGTTGGGAAGAACTTCAAGTCTCAATTGAGCCTCGTAAACCAGCTCTCCACCAGTAAATCAAGCTGCCTTTTTGTAAATGTTGACAGTTAATAGAATGACAGGAGTACATACAGTTAAGAAACCAAAGCCCCCAGCAGAGACTTTCTTAAGTCTATGTATTGTTCTATTTGTGCTCTTTGTCTGCTCTTTTGGCTGTGATTAAGCAACAAGTTTAAGAACATGGTTAAGGGCTGTCCTGAACTGGTGCTTAAATTTGGTATTATGCAGCTGAGTTTTTGGTTGTTATCAAGATCTTCTCCAGCCTGTAATCAAGAGTCATGGAGGGTAAGAGACTAAGAAAGACAGACCAGAATCATGCATTCCATTGTGCCAAGCCCAAGCTGGATGCTTCCAGGTATTTTACTTAATGAAAAACTACATTCTTTGAAGGGTAAACTAATTTGTTATATTAGAGACTAAAAGCAAAGCTTTAGAAAAGAAGTCTGATTCAGTCCATTCTTAGGGAACAAAAAAAGCACAAAATCCTTTTTTTCTTTAGCACAGAACGACATCAAAATGATAGTTATCTTCCTCTCGGGAGAGACGGAATTGAGAGCATTGTAATTCATAAACATCTTGCTTGTTTCTCTTCAAAACCTTCCTGAAAATCCAGAGAGGAAGAGTTGCTCTCAGGTTATGACTCCTTCAGGTAGCACAGTTAACTTACAGCTCACAGTCATCGATATTCACATGGACAGACGCTCACACAGTGTTGACAGACTCTTTCTCTTGCTGCTATGGGAACACAGCCCTTCCAGCCTGTTTTTGAGCATGTCATGACCATTTGATTGAGCCATCATTTTATCATAAGATGCTGCCTTTTGTAACCAGGCTCTTGCCTCACTGTCATGGTGCCAATAAATTGCAGTGTTGCTCTCTGTCGTGTGCAGTTTTGGAGGGAAGGGAAGATTTAAAGGAAAGAAAGAGATCTTGAGGTTTTCTGTTTGGAGTTGGCACTGCATTATATTTCACTATGTAAGCAAACATATGCAGGGTTTTCTGTTAAGGTTTTTCAGGCAGAGCAGTTCAACGGGCAATTTCCTGTACTAAGTAGTGTTATAATTAGGATTGCCACTGGAATGAAACACTGTGTGCCCATATTATTGTATTACACCATGTTAGCATTTAATTGTTACATCTGAGAGACTTCCACACCCCCACATACTTCCCATACACTGCTTTTTACAGCATGCCTTAAATTCCCCTTATTATTCCTCTGTAAAGTATTTATATTCACATGGATATTGGTAGAGGACCGCTGATAGTAAGTAAATCATTACAAGCTCTTATGGTTATTCGTTATCCATACAAATGCACGTTCACATATATCAGTATCTTGTCTCAAGTAAAGCAGGAATTACAAGAGAAAATATTTGGATTTGAAAGCCTCTCAAGTCCAGCTGTGCCAACCCAGGAATTTTCCCGAGTTTTGTTCGTAAATGTAAATCAGCTGAAGCTGTCCAAAGACACACACCAGGTTTGTGTTTCCACTCTGGTGAAAACACACTTTTGACAATGGCAGCATTCTTGGACACTTTACATGATTGGTCTTCAGGCTTGCAGTGTAACAAGGGGACGCTGGAAAGAATAAAAGTAATAATAGCCTGCAAGCTGCCGGAATGACATGTGTGTTAGGAGCTGTTTGCCTGTGTATCATTCCTGGTTGTAGGCATGAGCCACCCCAGTTCATTAAAAGCGAACGGAAGTCCTCCAGCCCCAGATTCCTGTCATTTCATTTGAAGAGGAGGCCTCTGGCATGTAACCAGATATCTTCTGTGTTTTAAGGCTCACTGATCTTTGCCTTTAGACTTCTGGACAGTATTAATTTACATAGGCCTGAAAACAAGCGTGGCGCTCTCCATCGTCTTGAGTTACATGCAAGGAACACCAATAAACTTCCTGATGTAACTAATAAAGGAAATTGGGAAGGAAGGAACAGTCTATCAATAGGATAAAAGTTGTAGGAATTGGGCAAATTAAAGTATGGAAACCAAGTAGTCAAATGTTGAGATTCAAAAGGAAACTCTGAGCTCCTTCGGACATACTGAGCATAAAGCCATTTATAAACTGGCAGCAGAAGAGAAAAAGAATGTCGGAGACAGGGAGAGTAATGGCAAGGAGAAGAGAAAGAAAGAAAGAAAGAAAGAAAGAAAGAAAGAAAGAAAGAAAGAAAGAAAGAAAGAAAGAAAGAAAGAAAGAAAGAAAGAAAGAAAGAAAGAAAGAAAGAAAGAAAGAAAGAAAGAAAGAAAGAAAGAAAGAAAGAAAAGAAAGGATGAATTGGTCCTAGATGTGAGAGAGGAAGATGTGCCATTTCTCATAAGATGTGAAAAAAGCAGGTTTTTTGTGAGCCACTCTTCTCGGGCCATTTGTTTGCATCAATTTTTTAGTGCTCTGATCACCAATAAATGAAAATTCAAAAGCATTGGTATGTAGCTTCTATTCATTCCATTGAGAACTGTATCTCCTTATTTCAGTGCTGAATCTGATCCAGGGAATCAAAGAAAGTAGGACATCATGAAGGAAGATAGACCCACACTCTTCTCTGGATTTATTTTGAACTGATTCCCCATCACCACTCTCTAGCTAATGTGTTTTTTATCAGTGGCTAGATCTGCTTCGTTGCAAAAAAAATCATATAATGCATCTCAAACACATTAATATGTTTCTGTCTTGGATCTAAATTTTTATCAAAGTTGGGTTTGTTATCCTTTCTGCAACCTATTCCTGCTTGTTTCCTTATGGTAATCATGACAACGATGATGATGATAATACTAATAATGGTAAATTAGTTCTCTTGTCCCATTCAGATTTCATATCAAGTTACAAGAGACATTAAGAAAAATATCCATGAGACCAAAAGCAACTATTTTGCCTGGAAGACAGTCCTGCAACATGCTTCCATGAAGTCATGGATCAGAAAAAACAAAAACAGAAAGCCCAAAAATGGGGCACACACCTACTCTGGCCTTCTTTAAGCACATGCCCAATACTGAGCACACTGCTAAGTCCTTTTTTGGCAGATGAGCTGAGCAGAGGGACTTCCTTTGCCAACAAGCTACTTACAATTTGTTTTTTTCAGTAGTAGGAGTCAGAATTGAGAAAGTGGTTTATTATTCAACCATCTCTTTCAAAGCAAGGAAAACACTGCTTATAAGAAACTTCAAAAGCCTCTGTCACAGATATCAAGGCTATATGCTATATGCCTTTGCCAAGTCAAATTAGGTTATTTTACTTGATATTAAGTTTGACAAGTGAAGAGCCTGTAAAAACCAGAATCCCAAATGGGTGTGCCTCTCACAACTCACTCAATTTTTCAGTGCTAAAATTCCTACAGTAGCCCTATTCTTCACTATCATATTTCTGTCTGTATTTATCTTGTCTGGAAATTCACCTCATTGTGTCCTAGACAACTTCTAATATTCTGATTCTTCAAGAATGTTAACAGCACAAATAGACTCTGTTTTGGCTTGCAAACTGGTCTTACCACATGTGGATGTCTCTGTGGCTTTGGTTTCTATTTACCTCAACAGATTATAAATTCTATTATCATGATAATTTACAGGTCCACAGAGTGTATCAGACTTGTGGGCTCCTCTGTCCTATAAAAATACACTTCTGCTACATCATTTCCTGATGAGGACAATAACAAGTCAATTTCTGTATTAACAGCCACAGATAATTAAGCAAAATATTTATAACACATTACATTTTTAAAAAGGAGAACAATCTCTTTGAGGAGAGAGGGAACATGACAGATTTTACTCCATCCTGCCTACCCAGGAAAAGCTTCCATTAACTTGCTTTGACTGTGTGTTAAAAACAGAATAAAGGCATTGAGACCCACAATGGTCCAAAATTCACATTATTATTATATCAGAATCATGCTTACACCTTACTGAATAAACATACTTCAATTACTGATTATTTTCCTGAATTTTTAATGGTTTTCATATAACCTTTGCAAAATATTCAACTTGAAAAACAGGTACCCACAAAGAATAATATTGTAAACACTACCTAATAAACTTTTAGTTGATGTTCTTTAAAAGGAACATTTTTTACAAAATATTACCTTCATCTTGAACAGAATAACTCATAAATATACATGAAAATATTTGTGCTTTCTTTCTTCTATGATACCTAGCCCTATCTCTTACAAAAAGCTGCATTTGTAGCCTGGTTAAAATAAAGGTCGTGTTTATTCTGCCTCTGGTTTTTATTTAGCATAGGCACATAGTTATATATTTTAACAAGTGTCGGGAGTGCTGTTCAGCAAGGGCTACTTCTTCAACAGATTAAAATATGAATCTGCATTATTGTAGAACCATAAAATATTGGAATCATAAAATTGTAGAATCACAGAATGGCCTGGGTTGGAAGGGATGTTAAATACAATCTAGTTCAAATCCCTCTTCCCAGAATCATTCCATATGGAAAGAATATTTCTCCCTTCTTTGATAGTTGCCTTGTGCTTCAAGAATAGTTGCTGCCATGAAATGATTCCCATCTTTTCAGCAGCGGGCAGTGGGAAAAAGAGCTATTAAAGGTGCTGGTACCCCTATGTATGGAGGTGGCATCCACCAGATCTTCGCACGCCCTTTTCTAGTTGCAGCCTAGCAGATGGGATGAAGAAGCCCTCACCTGTCCAAGCTATCAGGGGGACAAAAGGAGCCCTGCAGTGGTGTAGGGATATCCTTTGCAGTCTTACTCAATGCTAATGGAGAACAACCCTAAAATTTATGAACCTGCCATTGCCGTCTAGGGAAATTGAACCAGACTGACACTGAGTGTCTGAATCACATCACAAAACCTAAAATAAGAGAATTGTCCTTATCACAAAAGGGGAAATGAAGGAGAAACACTGTAGTAGAAAACTGGTGCAAGTAAGAGCCTGCAGTTTTATAATAGAGCAGTAGGTCAGTGTGTGTAAATTTAACTGTCACAGTCATGAACAATTTAATCGGTGCACATAAAATGTCTGAGAATGCCACTTTATTGACTACTCAGTAAATGCAGTGTGCATTACAGGAGAGGGTCTTGTCTTACATCCTAGGGATAATGTCACTGGTTTGGGATTCATAAATGAGGTCTGTACAGGAAGAGGGGATTATGCTGGCAATGCGAGAATTCGCCACAAGGAATATTTGCAAGCTATAAATCCAGTTGTTAATTTCAGGTTATCAAAACCAATCACTATATCTCAGTTCTCAAATAACATATCATCATCATCACCACACCAGTAATCAGCTACTGCAGAACTGAACACGCAGTTGAAGCTGAGTTTCCTTAAGTGTATTGTGCTCGTTTCCTTCACTAAACGTTGAATTGCAACCTCAATTAACAAGACCTTTCTTACTTAGGCAAGAGAGGGGGCGGGAGGGGGAAAGGTCTTCGAGATGGCCATGGAAATACATGCACAGCTTTCAGGAAGCAGAAATGTGTTTGTAATTTGCAACAGGAGGAAAAATAAAAGGCTGAAAAGGAAGATTGATTCCAGTTTTCGGACTATTAAATCAATGTCAACTTATCAAATCCTTGTATTTCCTGGAATGAGAACAAAGATAGCATAAATGAATATGTTTCCAGATTTGTGATCTGTTTACAGTTATATTGTGCACTTATTAGCAGTATGACTATTCAACTACAATTAGAAAGACTACCACTTTTTTTTTATTTAATTTCATGTGTAAATTTGTACTTAGGAGAGCGATAAACAAAAATCAATCTCTACGGGGGCTGTTCAGACAAGCCCAATTCAGACTTTTCTACTGACAGCTGTACTGAAATACTTCTACAACCACAGGATATAAATTACCAGCTGTTCTAACCCTACACACCACACAGCTCACACTATGCCTTGCAAACTCTTTCCACAGCACCATCTTCCAGGCATCAGTGTTGAGCTTGTCTTTTATGCTGTATTTTTAATACTTATTTATTTATATATAAACACATATATATATATACATATGGTTTATGATGATGCAATTCTATCCCCTTCAAATGGAGCCATTCTCCATTTACCCAGGTATGACAACTGAGCGTAACCAGAGCCCTATGATTAAGAAAGACCCATCCATTCAAGATAGTTGTTCTCCTATATCAGAAATTTTCAAACCAATAAAAAAGCCTTTTACAACACAAGACGTCTGCAGTTTGAGTTTCGACATGTTCTAAGTTATGGCAGAGATAGAGAGTATGATCTTTTCTTGGCTTTCTTCTCAATCAGTCTTGTTTTCTAATTTTGTACTAATCAGCTTTTATTGTCTCAAGTGACAGGATCTTTATGCATCCTCGGGGATAATAATTTATGGTGCTCTTGAGCTGTCATTTTGATGAGAGATTGACTGGGTTGAATAAACAGGTCAATCCTAACATAAAGATTATCATTGAAAATCAGCTGTCAGAGGCCCTACTTAATTTATTCTGACCTCATATCACAAAAAGCAACACGAATCCTTCTTGAAACACCAGGATAGTTCTGGCATGATTCCAGCAATGACAAAGATATTTTGATCAATGGCTATGTAGGTTCTTTTTATAAAGAAATTAGGCGTGGTGTGTTCTTCACCAGAGTCTAACAAATCATTGCATGCTGCTTGTTCTTCTCAATCTCTTGCTGGAACAGGATCCGACAGATTGGATTCAGAGGGCTGCAGAGCTGGTGAAAGAGATTCCACTGGATTTCACACAAACATCTTCGCTGTTGCTTTTCCCACATTTCTGTGTACCTCATGTTTTGCTTCTCTTGTGATGTTTGACAAATAATGTCTCATAAAACACAAGAGTAACTGAAATACCTATATCTCTCAAGCTCTGTATTTTGATACAATATTTCACTTTCAAGAATAATCTGTAGGAAAATTGATGCAATTACCTTGTTTTTTAGAACTAATTAGTTATTTTTTAAAGCTAAAGCACTTTTCCTAGGTTTCTTAGTTTCTTAGTGAGAGAAGAGATTAGTACGAGATGTACAAGACAGTTTCCTAGAACACTCACTATTCTGTCTGACTAAAATGGTGCTTCCACTCCTTATAGTATCTCCAGAAAAATCTTAGGCAGTGCAAATGCAAAAAAACCAGACCTTTTCCAGGAGAATTTTACTTGGGCAGTTTTTAAGCTTTTGCCCCAGTCATATCTTGTCATAGATGTCTGTCTAGGTGGCAAGAACATCAGTTTGAAGTAACACCTGAGAATCAGAGTGTGGACAGATATAAACATGCTGTGTCTGAGTGCAGGCATCAACTTCCAAATATCTGCTGGGTGGAAGAACATTTCTGTGGAAAAACCCTTCTGTGGAAGATTTCTCTGTGACTGTCTCTACTGTTGGGTTTCTCCTACTTCCCTCTGAAGCTGGCTGAGTTGCCATGACAATGAGATTCTCTATGCACTGGTACAATTTCTGTAAAATCATGAAGGATACCATGGTGATGCCATGTTAGACATCGGCTGTGCCTTTGTGTTCAAAAAGATGCACAAAAGGCAGGAATGAGTGACTACGAGAAAGGGAAGCTGGGAGGAAAAGTTCCACAGCCCGCTGACAAAAGGATTTCTTGGGAAGTGATGATTCAGGATTCATGAGAATTGCCCTAATTGTGTAGTAGTGCCTGCCCAAAATGTATCCCTCCACACCCATGCACAGTGAGGGGGATGGGAAGAGATAGTTAATGCATGGGATCAGTGTCTGCTGCCCATGGCTTCTCCAAATGTGTTCTGAGGAGGTGCCATCCCTTAGAGATGGGTCAACAGGTGGGCTCTGGGTTTTGTAGGCTTTACAGTTGGTACTGCTTGGGTGTAACCTGTCACAGAAGATTCTTGTGCCTTGAAGGCTGAAGCCAACTATTTAGTGTCTGAAAATGAAACTAAACCATACAAGGGTCGGGGTTATAGAACCTTGTTCAGTTGGCTGGTGCCAGGTACCTCACATCAAACAGGAGATACCCCAGGAGGACCTCCAGCAGTCCATTCCGTCTGGTCTGTCTCCAGCACAGATTCCTTAGGGTGCATCCCTGATGGTTAGACAGAAGAAAGCAAAGCACAGGATTATGTGAAGTCAGGCAGCCCGTGGGGGCAGAGGGGGAAGGGAAATGAAAGAATATTTAAGATAAACAAATATACATCCCAGGAAAAGCTCTTCCCAAGGATCTGTAGAGAGCTGCCTATAATCAGCTAATCAGCATAATTGTTTCTAATTAGATTCTAGAGACGCATCACAAACAGTGTAGGCTTTGCAGAGAATTGGGTAGGGGTCTAAGGAGAGAAAAAGGAAAAAGCTTCCAGTGCTGTATTAATAACAATCATAACTCTCTGCACAGCCAGGGAGGCTTCTGCTCTAATTAGAACCATTCTTGCTGAAATGGGAGGCGACATGATTTGTGAAAAAGACACCCTCAGCATGTAATTTTCTATGTAACAAATCTAGAAAGATGGATGCTCTTTGATCTCCATTCTCCTGTTATTGCAGTTCACACTGGGAAGGGCTCTTTAATGAAACAATCTCAAGGTAATTTACCGCCTTTGAAGTCCTGAAATGTGCTGCCAACAAAATTTCTGGTTTAGTGGAGGCTGCTGCAGCAGTCACTCAGGGTTGCTTAATGGAGCACCAAAACTGGAACATCAAGACATCAAAGGTGAAGGTGCCATGTGATTAATAAACTAAGCTATTCATTTGTTTCTGCCTCAGAGGCAATCTGACAATTTATTGTCACTAGCTAATTTGCACTTTGTGAGTACTTGCTCTTGCTAGTTATGCTGCCTATAGAACAAGATAAGTGATGTTTACATGAAGAGAGGAGGAGAACAGACCCTTTTTAAATCGGGGGAAGAGAAGGGAAAGGAGAGCCATTTTCCAGAATGACTGTGGAAGCAACTCAGACTGTGGAATTTTATAGAGGGGAAGCAAGACAGAGGGGGCAGACTCATTTCTACATTATTCCCTCCCCTCCCCCTGCTGCCTTTGACCATCTCCTTGTTTACATGCAGTTGCCAGGAAGCAAATTGCAATTAAAAGTGGATTACAAGGCAATGAAACAACATTGTTATGAGGGAAGAGTTACACCAATCCATGTCTTTTTAATTTGATGGCTAAACCAGAGGTTTACTGGTTTACTAGAATAGATAGAGTGAGTCTTGCAAATCTCTGATGACATCTGTGGTGGGAGCCAGTCTGGTCTCTGAGGAGAAGGTTGTGCCCACCAATTCCTCTCTTCAGCAATAAAAGTTATGTCATTCATTTCCTATTGGAAGTGTCCAGGTACCCATCCCAGCAGGACCTCATTGCCTTGAGAAAGCCTGAAGTGAAATGAAACAGCCCAAAAAAGAAAGGAAAAGATGTTTCCACAGAGAAAGTAAAAGCCTAGTTCAGATAATGTAGGCTGATCACTTTTATGACCAAGTAAAAACAAAATTCTTGTGTAAGAATTTCAGGAATGTAATTGGGATGCAGAGTCTGACAAGGCTGCCCGAAATAAGGAAGAGTTTGGGAGAGCACAAAACGTTACAGCTGAAGAGCAGGGAGGAGTAGAGTCACCTCCCAGATTAGATCTACAGATGAAATCTCACTCCCTGATCCTGAAACATGTCCCTTCCCAAGCTATGCCACAGCAGGGAAGGGCAACTGCTGCTGATCTTCCTTACTCTAGGGCAGAGGAGCAAGGGACATCCCGTGGAAGGTACCCAACCTCCTAATCTAACCTCAGATACTAGAGTTTACCAAAACCTCAGGCTATGGGGAGGTAGTACGTAGGAATTCTGATGTGCATAAATTGGCTAATGAAATACATTAAGAAACCTTCATAACATTTATATCCAACTTCAGGTTTTCAGTCTTCTCCCAAGAATTAGAATCCAAATTCAGTTTTGATCTTTTCCAAATTAAGACAGAAACCTCAGGTCAGAAAAGGCCAGGTTCTGACTTAAGGCCAAGTCTGATCATGTTGGGGTTTTGTTTGAGCTGGTTTGTGTTGGGTTTGTTTTTGGAGGGATTTTTTAATGTTTTTTGAGCATCCCATCCTCTCCTGTGACACAACTACAGATCTGCCTACATCCCCACTGCAGCAGTGGGACCACGTGGGGTTTGCAGAGTGTAAGGGCTGCATGGTGTTGTGTCCACAGGGATATTGCCTAAGGCTTGCACCCAGGTCAGGCAGATATCCCACAGTCCTTGAACACTTCCCAGAACGCTGGAAAAACTTACACCTTGGCTTGCCCTGGCAGCAAGGCATCCAAGGATATCCTACCACACCCAAGTCTGCAGCATGGAGGAGCCAGACAAACTGGTTACACAGGCATGGTTAGGTGGTCTTGAATTCACAGCAAAAAATAATGTGCCAAACCTGTTTATAGGAAGATCTCCATGTGCCAGGTGAGGATGTCACAACTACCAGGCGTATTAACCACACTATGTGTGGGCACAACAAATATTTATAGTCAACCTTTTCATGAACTGGTTATAAACCTGGTTCACAGTGGAAATGTAGGCAGGGCCTTTGGGGTTATTTTTGGTCCTTAGAATGAGGCTGGAGATAGGAGCTGTGTCTCTTTGATAGCACATTGCCTTTTAGTGCAGGGTGAAAGGGAGAAGTTCAGAGGTATGTAAAACCAAGGAGCAGTAATTAAAAAATAAACTAGGGAACTGCTATCAAACCTGTGAAAGGTATTGTTTCATGAGCTGTTGAAGCTGGAGGCAGTAATTTGGTTCTTGTTTATGAACCCCTGACCATCTACCTTCTCTAAATTCTGCTGTGCAAAGAATCAAATGAACTACAAAATCCAGCACAGCAGAAAAGAATGATTGTAATTTTTTCTTTTCTTATTCTTTTTTTTTTTAAGAGGGAAAAGAAGTTTCATCTCTTTGCTCTATGGGGGTTAACACACAGCATCCTGGCTCCTGTCACTGAGAAGCATGATAAGACTTCAAAGAGTACAGTGCAGGGCAGATACAGGCAGGCAACAAGAACTGGGGCTAGTAAGAAGCTTGTAAAAAACCAAAAAAACCAACCAAACAAAAAAAAACCCACCAACAATCCCCCCAAACAGAAAAGAAGCCCTAATGAGATCATATATGATACAATCATTGTTCATCTTAAATAACCTCTTTTTATTAGCAGGTTTAAAGGACCCCAGACAGCGGCAAAATATTATCTGGGGTCCATAGCCATGGGCATGGAGCAAGGAAAGTGAATTTGAAGACCTAGTTACATCTGGAGTTTATCAGCTCTTTTCCTGGCTAGTATTACAGTAAACAATTATCTGTAGATCAGGAGACAGCAGGGACTTTAAAGACCCAAATTACAGAGAAAGAGAGAGAGAGAAGGAGAATACAAGAGATAAAAAGGAGTCTATGCATCTTATCGTACTAATGAAATCAACCTGACAATCATGGCAGGCTGCAAGGGTATTACACTGTCTGGTATTAAATGAGCAGTTACAGCACAGGCTCCTGTGTCAAACAGCAAATAGACACAAAAGAGAAGAAAAATGTACCGCTAGGTCAAGGCAAGTGATTTATAGGCAGTAGTTAGACAGCTGGTCAGTTTTAAAACCTCCTCAAGTGTGCTGTCAGGATAACAACATATTCAAATGTTTTGATTAACATTTCAAGGGACTGGGAGTGTTCTGCAGCACAGAAAAACTCAGTGATCTCTAAAATGCAATTAATGAGGAAATAATGACTGCCTGGAGCTGTTGTTCTGTTTACCTGCTGAGGAACAATCACCTGTTGCAAAGACAGGAACAATCCAGCTTGTTTTATGGACAAATTTGACTAATTTCCACGGTTTCAAGCCATGATGCTTTTACCTCCTCAAACACTGCTGGCTTGCTGCAAACAAAAGCTCTTCCAGCAAGTGGAAGTAGTTTGAAAGTTTGGTCCCAAAGGGCTGTTTTCCAAAATTGCAGGAGTTAAGATTACAACGTTCCTCGGCAGACAAGTTGCAGTTCTAAATGTGTGCTCTATTTTTATGAAGGCCTGATGGATACGTTATTACTTCAGAAAATTCTGGGGGGGTTCTTCATCTGTGTACTTTCTGAATCTTTCAAATGGAAACAATCAAATAATTCCAGGAAAAAGACAAATGGGCTTTGGACCTGGGACTTTGACAATCTCTCTGAGGCACTAAAATTGTGTTCAACCAGTTCTAGATTGGACAGAGCTGGCAGCATCTGCAAAGCTCAGGTCCATGTTTTGAGACTCAAAAGTTGTTGACAGGAGATCCTTGTGTTCACAGTCAAATCTCCTCCAGCAGAGCAGGGTTCACCATGGCTCATCCTCCTGAGATGTCTTGTCTGGGTTGAGCAGAATTGTGAGAAGTCTCATGTGAAAAACTGCATGTAAGAATATGAAGTCAGAAGTGACTCTCTTAAGTTTTACCTGAGAAGGAGTCAAAACAAAATATGAAGGGTCTTACGAACTGGGAGTGGGGGGCAGGCAGACCACAACATTTTGCTGCAGGCATGAAGACACTGTAACAACTTCACTGACTAATAAATTCTATAATCCTGTAATTGGCACCTACATATTTGTACATGTGAGACTAAATGCAGTTTATTAAAAAAAAAATCAAGTCAAACCAGGAAAAGGGAATTAATTACTTGTTTGTGTGGAAAGGTGAGAAAGGAAACCTCGGCAAGTCTCCTTCCCCAAGACTGGGCTCTGGATAACCATATGGGAAGCTTAACAATCCAGTACAAATTAGTAGTTAAATGTTCATTTTGAATCCAAGTTATTTTTATCTCTCATCTGTGTTTCTGGACCAAGACATATCACTCTGAATTGAGGTGGGTCTTGATGCCCTTGGGAAGACAGCGAAGACTGATTTATCCCACACACACTGGTTTGAAGTGCAATCTCCACATCACACTGAGGGCAGGGCAGTGCCCAGAGGTGTCCCTTAGGGTTAGGACAATTTTCTGAAAATGCTCGAGCCTGTTTGGCCCATCATGCTGACAAATCCCAGGCCAGCTAGGCTACTTTGAGCACCTCTGCCTGTACTTTTCCATTGATCTGCTGCCTGGATATGTAGTCCTGAATCGGTTTGTGTGAGGAGAAGATGTCATCTCAATCTGTCTAATTAGGTTCTCAAAGCATTTTGTTTTGACATTTTGTTTGACGGGAAAGGAAGAAAAGCAAGTGAAAACACTAAATTAGAGTTACTCAAGATATTTATATTTGCACTTAAAGACTAGCAGCACAATGTGTTTCACTCCCCATTCCTTTCAATAAACCATTTTTATTAAGTTACACTATTGCTAGAACGTGCTCTACTGTTTAAAAATAAGTAACACACTAAGGCTTCTTAGTGGATCCAAATTATCCAAAGGACATAGGGTTAGTTTATATCATTTATACTTCTAACTACCGTGTATGAGGTAGAATAATTTAAAATACAGTGGAGGAAGAGTTTACCTTTTGCTGAGGGTCTTGAGTCTAGATAAAGAGTGATGAAATACATAATAAGTCTCTTCCTTATGTGAGAAACAAGGGAAAGCAGAAAGGAAAGGAGAAAGTAGGTGAAATGGAGATTTCTGGAGCACATTTTCTTTGGAGTATGTTTGTTTTGATAGGGTTGGCCCCAACTGCTTGGTTAAACATGCTGGGCTAGTTTCTCCCTCACTGTAAGTCAGGAAGAGTGTAAGTTCATTCTTTATGTTGGGACTGTATCTATTTTTAGCTGTGGAGGACTGTATCCAGTGTAATGATGTTGTAAGAGCCTAAGACAGATATGCCATGAAATTAATTTTCTAGAAATTTTTTTTAAGTGATGAACTTAATAGTCAAGTAAATGGTTAGTAAACAAGGGTTATTTTGTCCTACATGGCAGACAGGTAAAAATAATTTTGTACATTAGACAGCATTTGATGAAGTTATTTACTCAGCAAGTCAGTGCTCTAGAAACACTCCTATTACAAATGTTCTCTTCGCACTCTCTCTCCCCCTCTCCATATACTAAAGTTTACATCTCTCTTTTTTCTTGAGGCAGTGTCTGTGCAGTTCTTCAGATTTCCCAGGCAGATACATTATCTTATGATACAGCCCATATTTGTGACTGTCACATCTTACTTTTTACATGGATACTGCTCTAAGAAGATGCCTCACTCTGGTGGTGGTGGGGAGCAGGAGTGTGGTGAAGGGATTGTACTTCCTCAGTAATCAGAGTTAAATAAAACAGCCTAAAAAGAAATGTGCAGTATCCTCTCCAAAGTTCCTGCTAACCACAAGCCAGGTGAAGGGCAGTAACTCTCCATGCAACTCAGTTCTTCACTGTTCTGAAGAGGAGCAAAAGGGGAAGATGAGCAGAGTCAAACTGGCATATCCGACAACAGAGACACAGCATCTGCCATTTGTCCTTTTCACTAATAAAATGTTCACCCAGTTGGGTACAAGCCCACAGAAGCTTTAGTTTGTTTGTTTGTTTGTTTTAATTGATTACAGCTAAGTTTGGATTTTGGATTGCTCTTCTCTAGTGAACTTCTCCTGGGAGCAATTCAGGCCTGGTCAGCTGTCTTTGCATGTTAAAAGAATGGTAAAGCTGAAGGCACTCATTTGAACGAGGTAGAAGAGCAAGGTTTGACCATTTATGATTGTAAAAACTCCCATGACAGTTTTCTCAAGATTAATAATAGAAGCCCTGGAGGAGGAGGAAAAGGGTTTGACATTTTCATCTGAATGAAATTGCATGCAGCCTATCCTGGTCCCCCTCACAGTTTTAGCTGGGTATGATTCTGCTGTTCTTTACTTCCCTTCTGAAACATGATCTTAAGTTAAGTTTTTAGCAATACCTTCCCTGTGAGGGTGGTGAGGCCCTGGCACAGGTTGCCCAGAGAAGCTGTGGCTTCCTCTTCCCTGGAAGTGTCCAAGGCCAGGTTGGACAGGACTTGGAGCAACGTGGTCTAGTGGAAGGTGTCCCTGCCCATGGCTGGGGAGGTGGGAAATAGGTGATCTGTAAGGTCCTTTGCAACCCAAACCCTTTTACAGTTCTATAAATGAGATGTTGCACCCCTGAGTTGAATTCCAGAAAAGGTAAAGGGATCCCTTTGCACAGCCTGCATACATGAATGGACTCTAGTTACAAAGCTTTCAAATCAACAAGAGATTCTGCAGAAGCAGAATATAGTCTTTGATCTGTAGAGTATCATGGAAAGCCCAATGTAAAGATATCTCAAAGGCAGGATGTAAAATGCTCAGATATTTGTGCAAACCAGAGGAATTCTCTAAAGCAGAATGAAACATAATTTCAGCACTCTGAATGTATAGATGGATGGACAGAGAACAGTTAGATACTGGGTGTTCTGTGTGTAATGGTAAAGTTTCCCTAACAACATACTGTCATCTTACAGAATCATTGCAGGCAATCAGTGAATAGGTAGTTGGGAGGAGAAAAACTCCATTGTTTGGAAAATATGTGTTACAGCATACAAAAACAGGAGGAAGATGAAAAAGAAGAGGGGAATTCACATTAATAAAGGATGGACATTTTTTAAGCTTCATTAAGTAGTTTGAAGAACTGAAATTCTATTTGGTCAAAATGGCAGGACAGGGGGTGGCTCCTCAAAGTAAAAGGTTCTTTCTTGTAAAGAAAATTAGTCCTTGGCTGTAGCTCTGACTCATAGGAAGCCAAATACAACAACCTTCAGCAGTTACCCCTTATTGGGTGGTAATAGGGATGGGATATCCCAGACTGAATTAGAATGAGGGAGGGATGAATCAGAGGGGACAATGCCATCTTTGTCCTAAGCTTTCTGGAGGTGCAGGGCTGAAGAAGGGCAGATCAGGAGAAATTCCCTCTCTTTTCCAATCAGATATTATATCAAAGCTCTAATACACTGCCAAAGGGATCCTTTTTAGGGCTAATGATGGTCAAATCTCAACATGTTTTCAGTGTCAGTTCAGCCAGCAGTCAGATACTTCAAACATAGGAAAAACTGCCATATTCCTTGAGGTCTCACATCCTTCCCTGTAGTGGATTTTTTTTCTTCAAACACCAAATTCGAGAGGCTTGACCTCAAAAAACACCTCACCAGGCAAGGTTCTTCTCATGCCAACTGTATTCAAAACCCAACCCACTTCAACCCTAAAGGAAACTTTCAGCTTGTATATTCTAGTTTCATTTATTTTCAAGGTACCTTTCGCTGTTGCTGAAGCTTAGGGGAGTTCTGTGCCTTACTTAGTTATCTTTGATTCATTATTCCCAAGTTAGCAATTTTGTTTCTTTCTGTTTTCAGCCCAAATTGTTTTGCGTCTCTTATTTTTCTTAGTCATGTATCTTGGGTTTGTTTTTCCTCTTTGGTCATTGGGTTGGGAGTGAAAATTCAAATTTGAAATGTATAATTATTTGGGTTTAGTAACATTAGGGGAAATTGGGAATGAAAGAGATTTTGTATATTCAAAAGTTTTCTTTCTATCTGCTATAAATTGGTTTTTATACCTTGAGGCCAACTGCTTATATGACAAGGACTAACACTCCCATTGCTAAGAAACCCAACCAATCAACCAAACAACCAACCACACAAGCAAAAAAAACTCTGGTGCAAGACAAAGCATGGCTAAATGGTCAGAAAAAGAATAACAATTTTCCTGGTTTCTTGAGTTGCCGGCAGGTGAAAACCTCTTCTTTAAATCTTATCTGAACTGTAGAATCTCTTCAGCTCATTTTAAATGAACAGTCAGCTAAATTGCTGATGCTAAACACTTTAAAGAAGGAAGTTTGGTCAAGTCATTTGTTCCTTTTGCATCTTTATCTTCAGTCTGACATGGATTTAACCTTTGCTCCTAATCCTCATGTCAGTCAGGTTCAGCATTAATCTCAGAAAGTAAAAGGACGAGTGTAGGGTTATTTTTAGGGAGGAATAAAATCTCAGTTCTCCAAAGGTGAACCCATGGCTATTGAAAGGACGGTGGCAGAAAATGTGGGGAAGACGTTTTCCTGGAGTACCTCTTGAGGGACAGTAGGAACCTGGGAGGGGACCTTGGAGTGCATCAAACTTTGAGGTACCTCGAATGTTTCTTGAAGAACTCCATCAGGCTTTAAAAGCTTCAGAGAGCTGCTCCTTGTGTATTCATTTCTCTATCTGAAGGCAGAAAACACTGTTCTGACACTTCAGAGGCTCTAAAGGTAAAAGAAAATTCTTGGGTTGAATTCTTTTGCCTAAATTTAGACACTTAAATCAGAAGCCCAGTTGCTTTTTGCTCAGCTTTATAGTCAAGGGAGAGATGAAGATACCTCCAGAGGGGATTTAGGCATGTTGACATTCTGCCATTCATCTCTTTAATCCTTTTTTAATTTCACTGGCTGAGTCCATGCTGCCTAGCTGCACCCATTTCTTTGGATTTCTTGACATCTTTTTGTCCATCCCATGTGACCAGTCATCTGGCCCCAGGAGTGAAATCCCAACATGATCCACTGCTGGACAAAGCAAATGCACCATTAGCCTGGGGGAACATATTGCCACAAGGTCTTGCAGAGGCCAGGAGCTTAGGAGGATTCAAAAATGAGTTAAATGTTTGTATCAGGAATAAGAATAGCCAGGTATAATAATCAAGATTACAAAAATAAATAAGACTTTTGAGAGAGCTATAAACCTACATTCTTCAGAGTTTATGTGAACTTCTGACTAATGAGAGTTCGGAGTAAATTTTGTCTAGTGGAAATTCTCTGGGATTTATGTTTTAGCTCACTTAGGCACTTCTGAAATCCCACCCCCTGGGTCTGCTGGACTTCTGATTAATCCAGAGTGACATTTCCTGTAAGCATATGTTCCTAATCACCAAACAATGCACAAATTTCTTAAAGAATAATAATTTTAAAAAAAAAANAAGAAAACTTTTCCTAAAAAAAACTTTTCCGAGTAAATAGCCCCAAATAATTTCTTCAGCAGAATTCCTTGCCTCAGCTCTTATGCTTATCACCTGCCTCCTTTGTCTTCCTGCCTGCATAAAGGAAAACCTTGGCCCTTTCTCTCCTTCTACAAACAATTGAGTTGTTTTCAACTGGCATCAAAAACACTATGGATGCCTAGCAGCCTGAAGCGAAGGTGGTGGGCATACCTGAAGAGCTTCTATTCTATGGAATATAGTATTCAAAGCTAACTATTTTAGAGGAAACTTTGATAAAATTTCTTCAAATCTCCAATTAGGAGTATGGTCTAATTTGGAATGCAGTTTATTATATGTGCTTTTAATAACTGTTGTACTCTGAGGACGTGCAAACAGTCCTTCACACCTGACATCTGGAAAGAAGCCTTGAAGCACAGATACTCATCAGGGCATCGTGGCCATCCTCCAATTGTTGATGGAAATGAAGGTTTGTCCCTTCAAACGCACGTTCTCTGTGCAACATGGATAGTAGAGAAGCAGTGCCCTCCAGCAGGCAGCCAGAAAGGCCGTAAAGGAGGGACTAAGCTTAGCCAGGATTAAAGGATGCAGAGGCTATAAAAAGAAGGTTATGCCAAAGAACTAAGAAGCACATGTACTTAAAGCACACAAAGTCTCTCCTCACCTAATGTAAATAGATGAGGTAATTGTAAGTTAGAAAGGGAGAAGCCTCAGAAGTCTGAGCAGCTCTTTGTTCACAGTTTCTCCTCTGTGCTTGGAAAGATCACAGTGCAATGCACCCCGTATAGAGGTCACACCATTATACACCCTGCAATGTGTTACAATTATAGCATCCCTGGTAGCTTCTAGTCATTGCAAAATAATTGTTGTAAATTTTTATAGAAGTCTTTTGTGGGCTTTTTTTTTTCACTCCTTCTTGATCTGTGCAGCTGACTCATGAAGCTGGAAGAGGAGACGAAGAAGCAAATTGCTGTGGGAACTTACGTCACGGAGCACTTGGGCTGAGCACCCAGAGCTGGGGTTTTTTCACTGAAACCATGACACTGAAACTACTGTTCTGTCATTGTGCAGAGCAGTGGCTGGATGTCGGTTCCTGAGACAAACAAATAGCAAAAGCAAGTAGAAGATAAAATGAACAGAGAGGCTCTTCATGTTACGAAGGCAGCCTTTTAAAATTTACAAAATGTTTTAAGAGCTTTTTCCAAGAATGACCAGTTAGTCTTTGCTGGCCTTTTATGGTCTTAGCTTTGGTCATTTCAATCAAATTTTATAGTTGCCAGCACTAAGAAAGATGACCAACATTTCAAATCTCAGAAATGATCCCAAAGAATAATTAATTCCGGTGTTGGATCTTCAGAGATAATAAAGAGTCCACATATTTACACAATTGCATCAGTATGGGCCTTGCGTACTTTCCCCAACCACACAGGAAAGAAGCATTTACCTAATTGTCTGATCTTCTTCACTATCTTCTCCTTGTCCCGTCACACAGAACAACAGCATCCAGGTTTCATTCCTTCGCATGCTGATGTGACTTTTCCAGATGGAGTTACTGCCTAAATGGTAGCAAAATCATCTGAGATGTCTTGCTATTCTCCACTCTAAGAGGATTTCAGTCTGCAGAAGACTCATTGCAACAGATTTTGAGATGTTACCATCATCCTTTGATTTTAAAGGAAGGGATGTGTCATTGACACAGTGAATTTATTTTAGCATGTGATTCAGAGCTCTGTTGTACAGCAGCAAGGCAGGACCTTTCTGCCTTTCTAACAGAATACCTAATCACACCTTTGCCTCCTCTGGGCTCTCTCACCCCTTGTGTATATGAGGTGCTCCTGATGGTGAAAACTGAGTGCCAAAATTCTCCCTGAGTTTGTAGGCAAGGGAAGTTGTGGGACAACATTCATGGTTGGGCTCCCTGCGTTCTTCTCTTTCACAGGGGGATTATTTCTATAATCCAACTTACTGCACATCTGGGAGCTATGGGAGTGCTGCAAAGAGAGCATCTTTTACAGATCCCAAAGGTAGCTCCAGGCTTCCCAGCATGAGTTCCTGGAGGTTGTAAGGAGGTTTGGATTCCCACTGGGCTCTGAACACCCACTGCAGCACTAACACCCCTTGAAATGTCACTCTACCACAGCATTGCCTCTCCTGTAGTCAGCTGAAATTGTGGAAAGAGAGTATTTCTGCTCGGGGAAGCAGAACTTGTACTACAAATTGCATCATAAGCACTCGTTTTCTCAGAGAACATTCCTGATTGAATAGAGTGAAATGAATCTCTAATTCCTTGCTGGGCCTGGCCGCCCACCCACTCAGCTGGATGAATCAGTTCCCTCCTGGCAGCCACAGGAGGAGTCACAGGTGACAATATGGTAAGAACGTGCTTCAATGAAGATATTGTTTTCTTTACATCAAATTTCCTTTACCATTCCCTTCTCTTCCCTACACCAGGCTGTATATGGGTAACACAGGCCAATTACTGATAAAAACCAACCAGAAGTCTGGATATCATTCTAGGGACTGGTTTATTTATATAGATTTTATTAAGGTTTTAACTATAGACTTAGATTTGCATACAGCTTCACCCATCCTATATTGAAAAGCATCCTATGGAAGCAAAGAATTAAAAGCTTATATGTTCTCTTTTTATTCTGGTTTGACTTACGATGCATGTTGATTCCATTCTCTGTGTACAACCTGTTAAATCACTCTAAGTAGCTGTAATGATAATACCTGGTGGAAGCCTGATGGTGAAGCATTTGTTTAAAAAATTGCTGAGGGCAGCCCTCTTAGGATTAGAAATTGGCAGGTGGGGAGATCTTCACTATATTATTTTAACTAAATAAAACCAAAGGCAGCAAGCAGGCACCTTTTAAGTGTTACTCTGCAATAAACACATTGAGTTCAATAAATTCTCTCTGATTATTTCCATTCCTACTAGGGGCTTGAGCTAATATCTCATGAACCAATTGAAACCACTCTTGTCAACTTTAAAGTGCATCAGATATGGCCATGTCCAACTGTCCTTCACTGTCTTTATCATATTTATCATTCATTTTGCTCAAACATGACTACCTCTCCCTACACCCTGAAACACAATCAAGACTTTCCCCCATGAGGGAAATAAAAAAACAGCCTGCATTCATGTCCATCATGATTTCTCATGGTGAACACACAAATTTTTCAGTTTTAAATACACTTTTTCTTAATGTGTTGCCTTTTCCCAATTTTCTTGCTTCAATGCGCTGAAGATGGATTGTACTATGGTACAGGCAATGTTCAACAATCTGAGCAAAGAAGAGGAGAGAAAGGTAATAACCTTGACAATACAAAATATATGCAAATTAGGCTTAAAGAAATGCTTTGTTTAACATATTGGCTTTTGACAAATAAAGTCAAGGCACAGAGTAAGTCATAAATGTAATGAAAAATGAGTGATGTGGTTCTGAAGTGTGGCAAAGTTGAGGTACAATTCTGATAATCCACAAGTGGAAGATAAACAGGAGGGCTGGGGCCAGACTACTGAAATCTGAATACCCTCAGATGTTGACCTGTTGAACTGACCCATGGCTTTACAAGAAGCTGATCCTGAACATCGCCTTTGTACATCTTTGGAACCCAAGCCTCTTCCTAGACTTTATATTTCAGAAAAGCTATAAATAATCCTATTTACATTGCTGGAACTTTGATTTAATTTTTCTCCTTCTTCCTCTCTAAAAGAGGGACTGGATAATTTTATGATCCCTGAACATTTGTCTTGCTATTCAGGCCTGGGCGTTTATAAAGGTAGAGCTTTCATGGTGCAATGTGGTATTCCCCTGGGGAAAGAGGAAGGTACGTCTCATGCTAGATGGGATATTGTACATTTTGTTTGCACTTGTTATTGGAGAATTGGGACCCGATTCTTATTTCTCTTAGATTTAATTTCTCTGGTACTGCCTGTGATACTTTTATCATGAAATGGGATCTATCTTTCATAGCAGACCTGCTGATTGGATCTGACATTTGTACAAAAACGCTTAGAGTTCTCCCAGGAATTGGAAAGAAGGACAGGAACTTCTAAAACAAAGAAGAAAAAAATATGGCAAAAGGGAGTTTGAAATTGTAATTTATATGTGTCTGGGGGCTCAGGGATTATTTTTAAGCCAAATGTTGAATTTTTATTTGGGTGGGCAATGTGACACTTTACACTACATCACCCTTTAACATGAATGCAAATTACATTAGAAATCACCACTGGCTGTAGAGTCTATCAATGCTACCCAGCTGGGACAGCCAAATTGTCACCATCAGCCTCAGAGCCAAGACCAACCTGCAAGGAGAGAACCCTCTTGTGTGCTACACCTGGAGTAGCTCCTGCTGTGTTACACCAAGGTCCTTGGTGCCATCCAGTGAACACCCCAGGCCTTTCTGCACCCTCCATGATGACAACCAAGAAGCTTTCATTGCTTCCAGCAGGAGTGGGCTCTGATCCCATTCCCACAAAAGCAGTTGGTTGTTATAAGTGGACTGCTGGTCTGAACCAGTATTTCAAATCCCACGTTAACTTAAAAAACATTAAAATGATAACTTCATCTCGAGTTACTTTCCTATTCATCTATAGAATTTCTCAATTATGTATGACTAATTTTGCACAAAGTCATTATTTGGAGCAATTTGTCTAAGTATGAGAGGCAACACCTTCAACCTTCCTGGATGGTGGGTGGGGAAAATGTCATAATCAGTTCTGCTTTGGCATGAGTTATTAAGCGGTCACAGGAGTTCAAAGGAGAGAAATAATGAACAGGTAAGTCATTACATGCAAAAATTCTTCTTCTATATTATCAAAATACAAATTAATTACAGATAAGATCAGATGAATTTTCTTTAATGTCAGTTTTTTCCCAGAGATGGTAATGAAAGCATAGAGTATGTGGGAGGAGAGGAGTGGAGATGTATGGAAGGGATGTTTTATTAATGTTGGCTTGATTTCACTGGGAAGACGTTGCCTGTGAAAGAAGCAAAGGAATCAGGAAAGGCTCTGGGACATGCAAATAAAATCATTTTTATTGCACTTAGTGTGCTAACTCATGCATGATCTCATTCAGACTCTCAAAGCAATCATAAAACTATCTCCATACAGCAATTACTCCATCAGCCAATGCAATCAGCAGGTAGGGCAGCTGGCAGCCCTTGCCACAGGAGCCTCCTGAATTCATTAGGTTGTGGTTGGGATACCTTGACAAGGTTTCCATTCTTGATCTTGGAGGGGACAACCATAACTAAAGTGAACATGAGACTCATCACAGCCAAGAAACAAAAGAGCCCCCCCCCAGTCTCCTCCCCCCTTCATATGCAATACTAATATTCACATGACAACAAACATTTTCAAAATAATAGTCCTATATACTTAAGACTAATCAGAGCGGGCGCCATCCAACTTGCAAAGGTAGCAATTTTCCTTCATTAAAGCCAAATCAGGAGAGAGAACTTCAGGATTCCTTAGGGCTAATTACAAGGTGTTAATAATAACAATATAATGGCGGCAATTTTCTAGCTTTGCCCAAGCCTATAATCTGCCCTGAGTGCCTTATAGGATTGTCTCTGAGTTTATATAAAGCCAAGTGTTAGACCAAAAATGCTTTAAGTAATTTAATTTTTACATCATGTCTCTTTTCAGTCTGTTTGCAGCGATGGGGTAATTGTTAGTGGAGAGTGTTTTTGTTGGTGAAGAGGACAAGTAGTAGCACGACAGCTCAGAATAACCCTCTCCCATCTTCCTGGAGCACAGGCTGTACACCAGAAACACAGAGAACCCAGATCAGGCACCTCTGAGCTCAAGTCCAGCCTGCCCAGAGGGACCAGAGCTGCATTTCTTTGGCCCCTCCTGCCCACAGCAGAAGGGTAACTGATTATAGAAGAGCTAGAGACAAACAACAAACAGGCAAACGTACAAATTATTTTCACATCCACCTCCTAATTGCTTGCTAAAAACCCTCTAGGACTCTATGATCAAATGTGACATATTGCTGGAACGGTGATGAGTCATTTGTCAAACATTTTCAGCCTCAGTAACAAATCAACAATTCTGGCACAGTGAGGCTTCAAAATACAAAATGGAATTGTTGTGTAGCTTCCCCGGGGTGAATCAAGCAAGAGTAAGTCTTACTTATATGTAAGATTTTCAAGATCGGGTCATAATCCTGAAAATCCTGTAGCCTCATATGCACAAAGGTGAGAAGGAAAGGCAGCTCAACACAAGCACAGAGCAGAAATCTGAACTAAAAATTAATCACTTGCCAAGTTTCAAATGGTTCCACTATAGATCTATTCTCAAACTCATGGTGATCACTTACCTTGACGATGTAATAACACAGTGTATAATTTGGAGAAAAATTGGTTTAGTCATAAACTGGAGTCTCTGTTCTGAAAGGAAAATAATAATATGTTTGTAATTTTTTTCCAGAGAAAAAGTGTTCACCTACAGAGTGTCAAATTTTAGCCTGCAGCAAAATGATTTATGAACAAATTCTAAGCTTCTTCACAGGTGACAAGTTAATTCTTACTGAAAAAAAAAAAAA
>VXBA01005040.1:435806-458541 GCA_013399895.1 Serilophus lunatus
AAAAAAAAGAGGAATTATGACAACACAGAAGAATGTTAACATGGTACATACTCTAAATGAATAAAAGACACCTTACAGAACTACAGTGTAAGACCTTATTCATTTCAAAGCTACTTACGGGCTGAAAAACTTCAAAAAAAAATGGTATTACAAATATTGGAGTCAAATTTCTGTGAGTTGAGAAGCTTATCCACTTCAGACCTTCAAAACTTAACTGTGAAATCTCATACAAACAGTTTTGTCTAGAAAATTTCTGGCACTTCTCAGATGACAAATAGTGTTGGGGTTTTAGGTGAAAACTGAAAGAAGTGAGAAAATAAGCAAACTGAGTAGCCAGAGTCATCCATCATATAGTTTTTTTGCCCCACAACAGCAGGTAGGGAGGGGAACATAAGAAAAAATAGAGGGTGTGAGTAGGAAATATCTTAATTTTCCCTTTTCCAGGCTCATCTTTGTTTGGAAAGGGGAAAAAACAGTCATAAGGAATTAAGCATAGAGCTGGAGTCGAGTCAGATGAGTTCAAGTGGTGATTCTCTGTATATCTTAGAAGGTAATCCTGAGAGAAATAAGCAGCTCCTTGTTTCTGTGCTGTGTCTGTCTCCTCTTTTCAAAAGCCCCACCAGCACTTATTCAAAAGTACTGCAGACTTTGATGTCTAGAGATGAAAAGCGGTTTTGAGGTAAGAAATCACAGTTTAGTCCTAATCTAGAAGAATCAGTGGCTACTAATGATGAGTAATTTAATTTCATGCAAGTAATTTTTGTCTCTTTATGGGTTTGTTTTACGAGGCAGTTATAAGGTCCAAATGGTGCTAAGTGAATAAACAAAGAGTATTTCTTGTGGATAAACTGAGTAAATAACTATCTTTCCCTCACCCACTCTCCCACCTTCTCCAGTTTACAATCATGTGGTACAGAGCAGGAACTATTTTCCCCACTTGTAGTCAGATGCAGTCCCAGAACTAAGTAAATTGAACACTTCACACCCGTTCACTAAAGTAAATTTATTCTGATTTATCTTACACACTTGTCAAAAGCTGTGCCAAGATGTATACACAAACCGTTTTCTTAGGTTGTTTCCAGTTAATCATATTAACGTATTTGCTTTATTGGCTTTGGGGGGTTTCCAAGGGGAAATGATTGAAGTAGGGTCCAAAACCAGCTTTGTTTCATTGCCAGTTCTGGTGCTAATGTGCATCTCCTCTCCATGTCAATGAGCCTGAACTTCCAGATCAGGAGCTTGTAGTGGCAGCTCATCATCAGTTTATTTCTGTAAAATGTTGCGTTTAATAAGTCAATTACTTAGAATATGAAAGAAGAGAAAAGCATGACATTGAGTCTGCAAAAAAAATGGTGCTCATCCACAGCAGTCAGAGGAGCTTGGGGGATTTATGGAAGCTTAAAAGCAAGTTATCCACAGAAATATATAGGAATATATATGGAAATATATAGGAAACACTGTGTGCATTGAAACAACAAATTCAGCAGATCCTAGGGGAAGAAGAGATGTCATTAAAGGCTGAAAAAGTCCATACTACAAACATCTACCCTATCAACACTGCAAAATGGAACTGTTACCTCTAAAAAGGCTGCCCATCAAAGAAAACTCTTAGCTTTGCTCTGAGGATAAGCAAAAAAAAAAAAATATCTTCCCAGAATCAGACTTGTTGCAATTTGTGGAGTAGCAGGATCAAGCAGGCCAGGCTTATGGACACCACACTTTGGGATGGAGTACAACATCTAAAACCCCATTGGCTTATTGGTGCAAGTAAGGGCTTGTAGTAAACACAATTTTAATTATGGTGAAGCACTGGAAGTGCAACTCAAAGGCAGAGTTAAGAAGGGCACAGATGTCTTGCTGGAGCACTGCTGATGGTGGGAAAAACAAACAAGACATCAGTCACCCATCCAGGAATCCATGGGCACAGACCAGACGCATTAAGTAATACTGTGACCAAGTTTTCTGTAATTTTTTTGCTGACAGACCTCCAGGTGCTTTGCAGACAGTTTACTCTAATGCAGGGATGTTGTTCAATCTAGATTTCCCTCAGACTAGCATCAGGATCCAGAACTGTTCTGGACCCAGGCCAGCTCTCAAAGCTGCATACGCTTCTGTTCCCTATAGTACTCTTACTGTTTTAAAATGTTTTTATGTTGAAAACAGAAGTTGAGAGACACCATCAATTGCTTGCATCAAAAAATGCTCAAATCCTGGGAAACAAATTAAAGCAAACCCACACATGAATAACTTTTATAGAAAATGGTTTCAGCCATATCTTTATCTGTGGCTCTGTATTCCTGCACTCTGGCTCCTGATGCCTTACAATGGAGATTGCTTCAGAGAAAGGATTTTGGAACTCTGTAAGCCAGCACACACACATGTGCAAAATAGTAACTGTTTGAAAAAGGTCAATTCAACGATCTGTCCTTCTCTTGTCATTCCTTTCAGTTGTGTCTACCCTCTTTCTGCCCACCAATTTCCTATTCTTTTCTCACAGAGGTGACCAAGATTAAAGGTTTACTATGGATGATTATTCAGGAAAGCCCCACTTTCTAAATCTGTTTCTAATTAAAAAGGGGTGGGAGGGAAGGAAGGGAAAAAAAATGTCCTTACTGTACACACAGGCAGCCTAATCCATCCTGCTGACTTTCATAGGCATGAGCTTCTAGTGGAGTATTAATAAACTATTTTCCAAGATTTATGTTTCTTAACCCTCATCACCCCAGAGATTTTTTCGGATGTGAGCTGTAGATGTCACTTCGAGAAAAGATGGGCATCTGACTTTAGCCTGGACATCAGTTTATTTATGAGGGAGGGGGGCAGGAGTTCAACCCTTGTGTTCATAACAGGGCTAAGCAAACAGCTCCAACCCAGCTCTAAGCCATTCCAAATAGACGGAGGAGCTGGTAACCCAACTCCCAACCATGGCTGGAGTTCACGTTTAGGTTGTGATTCTACTCCATTCCCAAATGTCACTTTATCCCTGCATTTCAAGAGCTTATTTTCAAGGATTTATGAAATGTGAGATGACAAACCTGGTGCAATAATGTTGTGGAGATTTTGCCCTTAATTCACCCTAGGAAATACTCTGCAAGAATGGTGTGGAAGTACCTTCCCAGAACAGTCTTATTTCCCCTAGGAAAAGGAAAATCTGAACTGTATGCCATTAAAATGAAAAATTCAAAGAGGGTGGGAGAGGACTGAGAAGGGCATTAATCAAAAAGGGCAAAAAAAAATGCAATATTTCCCCTGCCTGGGGAAAAAAATAAGACTCAAAGATGAAAAAAGAAATGAACTTACGGGACAGAAGAGCTCTACCAGGATTTGCCTATAGGTTGCTCCACAGACAGCTGCCTCCGCACAATTTGCCTTTACCAGAGACAAAAAAAAGTTCTCATTGCTTCCTTTTTGTATATATTATCATTATTACTATTTTTACTCATAATACAGAACACCTGACCTGTGTATCTGTATTCTCACAGAAACATGAAAAAAAGGTACCTATTGATTTTCTGTGTGAATATTGTGTACTTCAGATCAAGGGTAAACCAACCCCTATGTAACTTTTTTTTTTCACCAGTGTGGTATGTTAAAGTTTTAGAAAAGAGATATAAGAATGAAGTAGTTTCTACCTAAAAATTCCCAGATCCTCTGTCACAGCCGTTTCCCAACCCACTGCCCATTTTAATTCCTTAAGCATGATTCTGCTTCCTGTGTTACCAGCTGACCCAAAGCAGAGGCCTCCATGGAAATGTTCGAAGAGACATTGAATGGGGCTCAGAGCAACTTGGTTTAGGGGAAGGTGTCCCTGCCCACAGCAGGGGGTTGGAACTGGAAGATCTCAATGGTGCCTTCCAACCCAAACCATGTTGTGATTCTATGATTCTTTACAGACAGTAACACCTTGAGACATAGAAGACCTTTCAGGGATGCCAGTATCTCAAACCTGGGAAAACAAAATTTCTTTCAAATCCATCATAGTCACAGATCGAATATTTATTTTCTTCTTTGTTCTTGCTATGCATGTTTCGACTTGGTGTTTTCATAGCTCATCTACTTGGAGTCTCAAATGCACTGCAGTTGCAGTACCAACTGGGATGCCCATGCCCTGTGCCATCTGAAATACTTGCAGGAAAAAAGAGTGGCTGTGACTGGAAGGGCAAACCTTCTCTTACTGAAATTTTTTACAGGCCTCTGTGCTCAGAATACTGGATGTAAAAATCTATTAAAAAATGGAGAAGTACTGTGAGTTATCACTGGAGTCAACACATGTGAGCACAGAGTGCAAACATCGAGCTTGACTGCTTTTTGATGATGTGGCAGGGGAAGAAAAAAAAAAAAGAAAAGGGAAAAAAAAAAAAAAAAAAAAAGAAAGAATGATACCAGCATCTTGATTTCATGTATAGTTTATACATCTGATCCTTTGCAGACATTTGTCTTAGCACAGTGAGAGGAAAAAAATAAAAAAAAATCTGCCAAAAATCTCTTTGCTATTTCTTGAATGTTTATGTAGTAGTAGTATCATACAGCCTCTGAGGTGAGGAGGGTGAAGACGTAAGTGCAGACGCATCAGAGTTGGTGGTTGCATTAAAAAACATTGGACATGTTCATATAAAAACAACCATTGGGATGTTTTCATGCCACATATGTTTGCATAAATGTCTGTATATATTTACAACCCACCTCCTCTCCTAAAGATACAAAGCTATCTCTGGTGATTTATGCTCTGTATCTGTAATCTGCTGCAAGGTCAAAGCAACTGAACTGAGGTCTGTGGAGCTACTCCAGATTTACACGAGTCTAATAAAGATCAAAATCTGGCCCTGAGTATTACCCTTCCTATTCACAAGCATATTTTTATGTTTCTGTTATCTCCTGCCTTCCTACATTCTTGAAGAGTTTTCCTGCTAACATACTTGGACTACAAGATTTTCTCTAATCACCTAATCTTGGCCCTTTTTTAAGAGAAGGGAAAGCTGATAGCTAGGTTGCATTACAAAAATGACAGCATTTTATGACTAGTAGTACCTAAACACAATTCTGAGTAACGGCCACTGCTGAGCTTTAAACTGTATTAATGAAATCCTATCAAAGTTCCACTTCACTCAAATATTTCATTGTGAAACTAAAAATGTAAATTATTCAGAGGATGGGAAGAAACAAATTCTGTCTGCAAACTTCACTTTCAGCAAAAACATCCATCTTTATATGCAAGATGAATTTGGCATTACACTTCAAAACATTAATAAAACTCCAATATCTTAATGGTCAGTTTTTGTGTATAAAAAAATACATTACAGTTGGACTTTTTGGTGTCCTGAGGATGTTTTTTTGGGTATATGTTGTTTGTTTTTATTGAAGGTGATACAGAGATCAGCTTGTTGACTTTCCAAGTACCTTGTTAGGGAACAGGATTTGGAAACTTTGTGCAATATTTTTTCCTTGAAAGCTGGAAGATATCAACCAAAAAAACATGGTCCATAGAGGAGAAAACGAACCATAATCAAGATTTTAGGTCTGCCCATTAGTAAGTATAACACCCCTTGTATAGGTGATATCCAAGCAATAGGCATGGCGTGTCCAAGGTCCATGGGGAATTAGTTTCAGTGGCAAGTTAAGATTCCAAGAGTTCTCAGAGCCTGTGCACTTATTCACTCATTCACCCATTGCACCATTTAATTTAATCTGCAAAAACACTTATTCATGCTCTAAATGTTACTGGGAGCCTATAACACACCTGATTTTTATAGTTCTTGGAAAGACTTTAAAGAAAAAAATTGACAAATTAACTGCCATACTTTATTTAAGAATATTCTGTTCTGTCTCAGCACAGGCTGATTTTTTTCACTTTTGCATTCTGCAGATCTGTACATATGTAACTTAAACAATTGTAAAAAAGTTCATTCCAGACACAGCCCCTTTCACCATCAATACCTTAATCATAACTTAATCAAAAACATTTTCTGCAGTGAGAGTGTTTATGCTTCCAAACTGTGAATGCCAGCTGGCTTTAGATGTAAAAACCACCCAAGAAAAAGGAATATAAAAGTTACAAAAGCTTTTTTAAAGAGTCTTCCCTCCACCTGAATCCCAGTGAAAGATGCAACATAAATACTGCATGAGCTTTAAAAACACTTGAGCTCAGAGAACCAGTACAAAAAAAAAGGAGAGGGGAAAGCAAATTGATTAACATGAATTGATACAGTTCCACAGCCAAAGTGTCGAGATCCTTACAGGCTGATGTTCTCAGAGATACAAAGAAATAAAAACGTTATCTCCTTTTTAGCTGTAATCTCTGATTAGAACGTTTAATCAATTAGCATTGCTGTTGTCAAAACTTGCTCCCAACAAAGGATGAGAAAACCTGCCGGAGGGGGATCCCAACGGCTGCCCAATTGCAAACCTTGCAGTGAGGTGGGAGGCTCGTCCCTGCAAGAAACATCATGTTTTCCTAGGGTGCAACACCGACTTTTGTGTCGTGAGGTGAGAATACTTATCACGCATTATTCATCTCAGGAGCACTAATAAAATGTCAAATAACCCCAAGAAGAAAAGCTTAAAGCCAAGAATTGTAAGTGTCAGGTTACACTATAGAAAGTGTCTTTTTCTTTTCCCCTTTCAGAAAGCAGGAGACTTGTGATCTTTGGGCTGCTGCTGTTTTAAAAAAAAAAAAAAACAAAACAAAAAACAAAAAACAAACAAACAAAACACCCACAACATGTTTGGAGTCCAGCGGTGAAAAACTTGCTGCATGTTTTCCTTGCTCTATGAGTCACCTGGGGTTTAGTCTCTCAGAGCTGGTCATTATTGGAATTCCAACAAAAATGACAAGAATTCTTTTTCTTTTTTTTTTCCCCTCAGTTAGGTTTATTATCTCTCTCATTAACCCAACCTTTGTGTTATAGAGTTCTCTGAAGTCTTGGACAAGAACAGGATCTCATTGTGCTAAATGCTGTACAAACATATAATGGCTAAAATAAACAGGCAGGAGATCGAGAGACAAAGAGTAGAAGGAAGAAAATACAATTGTTCCCATTTTATACATGGCAACCCTAGGCCCGGAGAGGTCACAGAACTTACTTAAAGCAAGGGACAATGTCCAGGTCTTAAAAATTCACCCACGTTTCCTGTGGGAGAGTGCACAGCATTAACCACAAAATTACCTTTCCTTTCTCCCTACCTTTCTGCTAGAGAATGCACAGCCTGTTGTGAAATCCCTGGTTGTTCCCTGCGATGTAGCAGGATTTCTCATTTATCTCTGTCCCTCCATCAAAACTCCCCTCAGAGTCTTCCCTGTGAGGGTTATGAGCCATCTGCAGAGCTTGTCCGAGCTCCACTCTCTGTACCATTGGTTTATCTGAACCACGGACATAACTTCGATGTGGTGTAATCTTGGTCCTGGGCCAGATGGGTGTATTAACTATGAATATTTCTTCACGAGCAATTCAAATGTAGGTCATGGTAAACAAACGTATTTGAATGGAGATTATTTATTTGGGAGCAGAGAGGCATTTGGTGGGTTTTCAGATTACTTTATATAAGGCTTCTCCGTAGGGTGTAGCTATAGAAAACAAATCTCCTTTTTGGGACAAGCCAGAAAGTATCTTCTTGCCTTAAAACTGCCAAGGAGCAGGCGGTACATTGTAACCCCCAGAGGAAAGGAAAGACAAACCCAGGGATTGTTCTCATGTCAGAGCTGCGGAGCAGCAAGATTTAATGTGTTGGGTTTTTTAATGAGTTGCAGAAAGAAGTGGACAGTGAGGTGATGAAATTTCCTGAAGTGCTGACAGACTAAGACGTTCTTACTTAGTTATGGGAAATGCTGGAATATGCATGTTAATTGGTATGACTGTTTAGGGCTGTATTCAAGCGTGCAGCGTTCTTGGAAAGAAATGTATTGGTTTCATGTGCACCTTTTTGATGTGGTGTTCATTCCTGAGCCACGACTCCATCTCTCAAGGATTGGAAAAAGACAAACAACCAGGGTGAATGTGGCAAGAGCAATGCTAGAGAGGCCCAGGCCAGATTAAGAGGGGTCTAAAGAGATCTCTCATGCTCGTAGGAGGTCCTAAGAAAAATAAGGGCAAAGCAAGAGCCACCTGGAGCTGGAGCACTGTGCTTTGAGTCCCTCAGCAGAAGCGTTAACAGCTGTCACACTCTTCTTTGCATAAAGCACCCAAATTTCACACCCGAAATCACAGGCTAAAAGCTATGGACAGAGATCAACATTATTTCCTACCATCACATCACTCAACTCAGAAACTCTTACATGCTAAAATAAAATTAATTAAAAATAACAATATATCTGTCAGTGGGACGGGATGAAATACTGGCATAACACCTTCAGCAATTGCAGTGCAATGGCACAACTGGGGCAGCCGGAGCTCCAGCTTGGATGGGAGAAGCAGGACAAGCTTAAGACATTATTAAATGAAAGATCGGCTGCACAGTAGCATTCCCCAAACATACTTAAAAAGTGACAGCCACGCAAAATTAACCAGAACATGATGGATTGATGCAGGCTGCAGAGTACAGTGGAGTCATTCAGCTGCTCAAAACACTCCACAACAACAGTTTGTGAAACGACTGGCTGATTCCTGAAAAAAAGCTTGAAAAGTCTAAAACCATAGCCAAAAGGCTATGAGAAATTATTAAATTCACACCAGAAATACAGAGCAGGGAAACAGTTGGCTTAGTTACTGTTCATTGATGANTTCCTCCAGTTCGAAGTCCTCAAATTTCAGCTTGTAAAGATATAAATAGTCAAAGCAATTCCTTGAAGATATTTTTGTACTACTTGCGAATCAAATTTTAAGATGTCTCTAATTAAGCTGATTATGCTAGAGAAAGCTTTTTCAGGATTAGGAACCTAAAGCAGTTTTCAGAGTGAATAATTCTCTAATTTTTGCAGATTTCTGAGAGAGAGGCAGCAATCTACTCCTGAAAATCCAGTGTGGCTCCATCCCTATTTTATGTCAGGACTTTATGTGTGTAAATCCGAATTTACTGACATGCAATAAAGCTTGAGGGACAAAGAAATAAACTGAATTAGAGTATTTCTGCTGTCCGAGCTGACAATGTGTTATTAAAAGAGCCATATTCAAACCTCAGTCCCATGCGTTACTCATTCCTCTAATAGCCCAGAGACTGTTGTGTTAGAAAAGGGTGTAATAAGGACATGTTGTCCTAGACATTGTGTTTCCTAACATTTTGTTAACTGGACACATTTTTGTGGGTTAATAATCTCACTTGTTTTCTGATGCTTGCATTCAATTGCAAAAGCAGCTGAGAGGAAAAAAATGCAAAGAAAGACTAGAAGAAAAGCCAAGAAACCCTTCTGTGGAAGTGTAGGTGTTTGGACATGATAGCCTTTTGGCAACTTCGGTTGTTGGGTTTTTGTTTTTCTAGGTGTTTAAAGAAAAGCAATTACCTCTGTGATGACACTTAATATGCCAAGATTCAGCCTTGAGCAATTTTTTATGGCTGTATTCTAAACTCCAGAAACTACAGAGCACACTGGATCCACTGAAAGATGTTTCAGTGTAGCAGTTCTGACAGGAAGGCTGTGGTTACACTGGCATCTGAAAATTCTTGAAAAAAGACAAATAAGAAAGAAAAAGACAGTAGTTTCAGGGGGTGGAAATGCTGCATCAATGGCTGAAGAGGTATGATAAATGGACTGAGATTCTTTGCCTGTTTGAAGCTTATCTTTAAATTTTGAGACAGATTTTACCCTCTCTGCAATTGTTTCTTTGAGCAGAAAACATGACCTTCACCAAGTGGGTGGAAGGGGCCAGAGCAGGAGATGTGATAAATCAGAAAGGGTCTTGCCTTGAGGTCTGCAAACCCTGAACAACAGCTCTGTACATTGCAGCAGATTATTCCTGTCCCTGTGCTCAGGTTGGGATCTATGCACCATTCCCAAGTCTGCGATGTGGACGCCTGATACCTCCCAGAGAAGGCACTGATCACTGGAGAACTGGACCTGAAATTAATGCTGGCTATGAGGCCATTGGAGAAATACAAGTGGCCTGTGCTTCTGTGACTCCAGAGGTTTCTGGAATGAGTTACCTTATTGGCACAGTGTGCTGGCTGAGGTGATATCCAGCAACGGCTGGGACGGACCTTTTGCAAAGCAGGAATGATCCGGACACAAAGCCCACGTACTGCCACTTCTGCTCTCACATGTTGTTAGTGGGGACTTAATGTGGCTGTGAAGGCAGCAATGGGTTCCTGGTGCAAATGAGGCAAAACTCAGAATTAAACAATATAAGATGATGAGGTTGTCTGCTTTAAAACATATGTATTGCATTGGGAGTTTTTTTACATTAATGAATTATTTAACAGAAATAATAGTTCAAGATGGTCTATAGAAAAACAAATAAATGTGCCAGTGCCTTAAGCATGGGAGATACTGGGGAGTCTTCCTGTCCTGACACTTAGCCCCTCTTGGCTTGTAAACAAGAGAAGGGGAATCATTGTGCAAATTCAGGGTTAGAATAGAAATTCCTTCATCCATCCGGTCATGACCCTGACTTTGTGATGTATGTTCCTCCACATCTTGATCAATATTTTCTCGGGTATTTCAGTAACTGTAATCTGTCATTCTGTGAACCCACACAAGTTACAACATTAAATAATATTTTCAGATATGCTTATGTTGTTTACTTTAAGGTTATGTCTAAATGTATCCTTCTAATTGCTTCATGGAAAAACAAGTTTACTTTATGGTTTGAGGGTGTAAGGCTGGGGATCATATTACTCCTGTATTTGTATAAGAGTGACTATTCAAATGCTTGTGATAAGCCACTGAGCCTGAAGACCTGCAATTAGATGTTTCCAGAAGCTTGCGACCTGTCAGTCAGCAAAAGGTGCATCAGATTGTGTGAAAACACTGTACTGAGACGTTTGAAAATTTTCAAAATTAAATATTTGCTAAAAGAAAGCCTTTTTTCCTCACCATCAAAGTATCATATTTTATTTTTGGTGGTTTTATCAGTTTTTTCAAAAGTTTTTTGATGTTTTGATCTCAGTTTTAATAAAAATGTATTTAGAAATGTGTTTGAAAGTTTAATACTTTAAAAAAAAAAAAAAGTAGAAAAAGCACAGTCGTTTTTAAATTGTGCATTTGAATGCATCTCCATAGCTCTAATAAATATAAACTGACAAAAATACAAACAGATGAAGAAATCTTATTTTTAGAATAGAACAGATTCAATGAAGTGAATAGACATATGGGTACTGACTCATTCCGTTGCTAAAAGAAATGCAAACTCCAACGTGAAAACTTGTTTTCAGCATTTCCAGAATTTGAAAAAGAAAGCAGCAGCATTTCCTCCTGAGCCCAGCCTGCTTCACACGGACACTCTTCTATCCCAGCAGTGCAAATGAAGATGTTTATTCAAACTTGCAAACAAAATCCAGGAAAATCCTTCTGGCGTTCGGTATAAAGCCATTATGCAGGTGATTAACCCATTAATTTTCAAATGTGTACGTTGTCAAACATGACAAAACAAACGAGAGGAGGATGAAAGCAAAGTTCCCAATTACGCCGTTGTACGGAGGAGTCAGCCCGGATTTAAGTGACAAACCTTTCTTCTCCCTTTAGGTTAATATTGCTTAAATTGCACTGAGCAATTTGCCACATATGATGCAAGTTAAATACCACTCCTGCGAACTCCGAGGAGAATTCTGCTGGCTCAGAGCACTTACAAGTGGCAAGACTGAATCAACCAACTTCAATTGAAATGCGTATTGGACTGGATATTGCATTTCCTTTGACTTAAAATGCAAATTACAACTAACATAGACATATGTAGCTTTGGATGTGGGAAATGTGATTCAAAATTCATTCAACCAATGGAAGTCGAGATTCCACAGCTCAGTTTCTGTTTCAACCACTGGTTTATAAAACTAAGCTTAGACAATAATCCTTTTATGCTCTTGTCATTGTGTAAAATAGCTTTTAATTTAGACTGTATAATTCTAGGAATGATTTGAGATCTCAGCAGCAGCAGTTGCTATAAATACATGTACACAGAGAGGTGTACACACACATAATAAAAAAATATTTGGGATCACATCTCAAGGGCTCTTGTGCTTATATCTGATGAAGATATAGTTTGGAGAATAAAAAGAGAGATTGTCTGTAAATAACCAAAGAAACCCTGACACTACCCCATCTTTTAAATCATCATAGGTAATAAACTTGGGTAATAAAACAAATATTTTCAGAGAGAACCAAATTAGTTTAAAGACTTCACTCCAAATACATGATACTCTGGATTTCCAGAGTAAATTTAGAGGAAAGCTGAAAAAGTTATCAGTTATTATCAGCTTCTGGTGTTCCCCTTTAAGCACAATTTTATTTTTTCCTAGTTAATCGGTGAGCAGATTGTTTTCAGATCTCAATTTTGACAGTCCAGATACTTCACTGAAACAGCAACAGCCTAAAAACTATAAACATTTTCTCTCATGCTATTACTAACACCTGCAGTCAATAAAGCAGAATTTCAGTCATCACTTCTTTTTTCTTTTTTTGGATTTTTCTTATTCTTGTATCAAGACACTCATTTAATTTGGATTGTTGAAATTAAAAACTTACCGTTGTTTGCATTTATACTTTTTTCATTCCTGACTCCACAGCATCTGGGAGGTGGTGGTAGGGATTTTAATTATATAAGATAATTCTTTTAATTGGAAAATATAATATCCCTCTGTTTATGCTTTCTTACATTCTTGATTTTAAAAAAGAAAAATGCTGTTTGTTTGTTTTATAAAATCTAAATTTGGCCTGAACAAGTCCACAGAAGAGACAGTTAATGAAATTACTCAGTATTTATGCTTCTTCTTAAAGATTGCACAGAGCTAGCAGGAGAATGCACACATGAAGGAGTGTCTGTCTCTCTCAAATCTAACACTGGATGATCTCATGTTTCTCCTGCCCTTTTATATTGTTGTTGGAAAGCTTTACCTTAAAAAATCATAAATAAATAGAAGAGGAGACAAGAGCTGATTTGCCTTTCTAACAGAGGCTTGTAATCTGTAGTGGTTAGAAAATTCTGTTCTTCTCTCATGGCTGTGGGTTCTGTGCTGGTATCACCTCTCTGCATCCAACAGCGGACAACCTGCACCACTCATATCCTACACAGGAGCCAGCCCATAGCCCCATAGAAGGGCTGAAGGAAAACTGCTAGAGGGAAAAGAAGTGGAGCTGGGTCTTGGAAACTGCCTTTCTGCTCCCTGTGTTGTGAAACCAGTCCTTCGGTGGAAGTTACAGCAACATAGTACAAGCTACAAAACCAGGTAGCGGCAGGACAGGAGGAGACAAACATAGTAGCTGCTTTGCTTAGAAACAGGAGGAAAGTCACTGAGGAGAAGATGGGAGCTCACAACCTCTCCCCTCACATCTGGGCGCCACTCCAGCGTCTGCTGAATCAAGCCCAGGGCTGCAGGCACAGTTTAAAGCCTGTGTGGGGGCAACAGAGGTGAGTGGGGAGACAGCCTGCTCCCTGGCCATAGGCTGCTTGGAAGAGATCCTGAACGCCAGGGAGAGACTGGAACTGCCCTTCTTCCAGATGTGGTTACTGCACCTCATGCCGTCCCATTCCTCCTTGTCCCTCGCCCATCCTGTGGGCACACAGCCAGGCTTGGGAAAGGACCTCTCTGCAGAATGTGACAGTCAGACCATTCCCAACGACCTTCTGGGGTCACCCGCAGCGACGGACCGAGGGAAGGGGCAGCAGACAGTGCTTTAGAAAAGCATTATCCATGTAGACGTTCACTACCTTATACCATTCTGCTTTTCTTCCCATGCCAAGGCCAAAGCAAAACCAACAATGAGCCCTTTGATTTCCTCAGGACCCTTTGCGGGCACAAGCCCTGCCTGCAGAGTTGTTCTGCATTTGAATCCAAGCACCAGTGGGAATGGTGAAGGTAAATCAAGGACACCTATGCCCCGTGATTCGCTCTGTGCTGTTTGTAGCCTCCAGAAGCTGCTTTTCTTGGCATTCATGAACTTGAAAGAGAATGCTTTGCATTTTGCTGTGAACTGAACTGCAGAAGAAAAATATACACATATAAAAATGTGATTTTACATGCTAGCTTTTTTTTTTTTTTTTTTTGTTCTAGGAAAGAAAAGCAAATGGGTAACCACTAACAATAATGTTGCACTTGCAAGAAATAGTTGCTAGGAAGAAAAGCTTCTTCTGTTTCCTGAAAGATTACAACAACTTTCATATTTATTGAGTATAATCTGCCTTTTGCATTATCCACTTTGAATTCTACCACACCAAAACTCCTCTAATCATATCATTAGCAATTACCTCCAAGATTTCATGACAATTTCTTCTTTATTACTAACTGATAGATGCTCACAGCAAAGAATTTCCCCTCTTTTTCTGTAATTCTGTATATACTTAATTTTGACCTATTTGAAACATGACCAAAGAAATCAAAATCTGACTGAATAAACTAAGAATTTATACTTGTGAGTTATGTATTTACACATAGAAACAAAAGTATTATTTAAAGCACAAATAGAAGACCACAAATGATGCAGGCTACTCCATATTTTTGTTGTTGTTTACACTAGTATAGAGATGGGGGGGGGGATTTTCAAATGTAACTGGTACTGATAGTGCTTCAGTAGATCTGATGGCAATTTTGGATCATGCAAATCCTTTGTTAACGTGTTAGACCTCGGGCCGATTAGGCCAGTTGTAATTGAATTGGAATTAGGTCATAACAAGGTTGGCTTTGTTGTACCTACACCAATAATGATGGAGAAGCAGAACCAGACCAAGGCTGTCCAAACTTTCCTGATTGACATTAGTTTGAGATTTATCCCTTCACAGTGCAGAAAACTGTTACCATAATTCTAAGACAATTGTCTTGGTGCACATAGATCTGGCTTTCACTGTGCTGTAAAGAGCAGCAGCACTTCCCTTACCCTCTGCTCCTTCCCCTGTGCAGGGTAAGGCTCTGGAATCCAAACTGCTGCAGATCCGAGTGTTGCCCGGGCTGTTATCTGCTGTGGGGCAAATGAAAATTCATTACTCAGATGCTCCCTCAAGCTGGAGCTCTGGTTGCTGTCTGAGTCTCTGTGTTGTGGCTGAGAACCATCTGGAGTAAATCAAATGAAATAAAACCTCTATTAAATGAACCTTAAATATCCAGAGCTTGCCATTATCACGGTCAAACACTCTGACATTGCAAAAATGTCTTTACTTAGTACAAATCTCTGTTTCCCACGTTTCTTCACTGTTGTCACTGCTGCTTGAGAAATCGAGACTGAGCTGCTTGCATGGATCCTGAACTACATTGAACCACATTTTGATGTAGCACAATTGTGGAAGGTGACCAAAGCCAAACCACTGACAGGATCAGGGTCCAGCTACAAACCAAACCCTTAAATACCAAGAGCATCTATGAGCACAGTGGTCTTGTTAACACCATTTGAAAACAGATACAAATGATTTGCCTGCAGAATAGCTGAGATTTTTGCAGATGGGGAGCTACTGTCCAAGAAACATTTCCTTGGAACGAATTGGGATTGTGCACTCAGAAGAAAGTGGAGACTTTTAGTAAAAAGCACAGAAAACATGATTCTGTCAGTTGTATGAAGCAAAACTTCGTGTAACAGACAAGTGTCCTGATGGCAAATCATCTCAGAAGGTGCTCCCCCCACAAAATCTCTTCAAGTAGCCACCTCGAGTTAGACTCACAGAATTTTATTTTTTTTTTCATCTTAGAGACTATAAATTAAGTTGTTTAAATTTATTTTGTAAGCGCATGGGCAAGTATAGTGCTAACATTGGAAAGGGAATTGTTTTCCAGAAAGAAATTATGGAAACAAGACAGTGTGGGATATTTCTAACTACCTTACATGAGCTGCAATACACGTGTAGAAAGAGGGAAAGCCGTGCTTACAGGGATCGAAGGGCTGTGAACTGGAGGAGTCGGGGATTCTTCTTGTATCTGATTCCTGGGGGACTGTGCTAAATAAATCTATGAAAAAATGTTACATGGATTTAATTTCATAATTTTCTAAATGAGCGTTCTTCCAACATCTGTTATATTCTAAAGTATGATTTATTTTACTTGTTACAGCTTTCCGTGCAAATACATGTTTACACAAATAAAAATTGTTGCCCTTCTCAAAAAGACTTGGAGCCGATACAATCTACAGAGGAATTAGGAGCATCCAAATAAATTCCCCACTGCTGCGGATCATCGCCGGGACTCCAGTGGCATTCACTTCAGAGCTAATATCATCTCAAAATGCAACTAGAATAATTGCGAACCCCGTGGAAGAAACCTGAATGTAATTAAATAAAAGAGTGGGAGAAAAAAAATCCCTGTAACCTTGGAGGACTAGCTGGAATAAAGAATGGAATGTGCTCGCTGCCCACCCCACTCGTGTCCTGCTCTCTGGATGAGAAAGTGCCGGGAACGAGCCGGACAGGGTTGGATAAAAAAGCACATTTGGGCTGAGGATTTTAGCTCTCTCCAGATTCCTGTGGGGAACCCCGTGGGTTTGGCAGCATCCAGCTGTGAGCTCACGCCCAGCACGGCTGGCCAAGGACGCGACACGCACGCGGGAGGGAGCGTGGTGTGTCCCTGCGTGGGCAGCGGGAGAGCCTGAGCTCCGAGGCACAGGATCCTATCGAGAGCATCTCAACTCAGACAGCGGGCAGAGCTAAACCGAGCCCCAAAGCAGCTTTAGCAGACTGCTGTATGAATCAGGCTCTGTCTTCTTTCTACCAAGTAAAAATAAGAAAGGTCCTTAATCTCATTTCAGCATTTTTTTCCTGAAAATAAAAATATGAAAAATTAGATTTTCTTTGAAGAAATAATCTTTGAGAAGTAAAGAAATCAGACAGATGATCTCACAGAATCTGGCACTCCCGCAATCAATTTGTGCCAAATCTGAATCTGTAACTCAAAAGCTGTTTATTGAACAGTTTATTATATAATCCAGGATAATCAAGAAGAGATGGAAAATTACGGGAGACAAACGGCACGTCACAAAGCTGATCTGGATAGATTTGAAGAATAAAGACGAGGAGTTGAGGGCGGGGGGAGGGGGAGAAACAAACAAAAAAAAAAAGCACATGATTGTGATCCTAGAATTGCAGTAAGCGTGGGACACAACTCCACACACTGCAAATGCACTGCATAAATAACAGGAGTTTTATAGGAGCCTCGTTTGGGCACGGGACGATTCAGTGTATTTTACATCTCGCATTCTCTCACATTTCCTAGACTGGGGAAAGGATGCAAGCAAAACACCGAAAACGAATATACCTGAAAATTGATATATAATAATAAAATACGCCTGTGAAAATAACCTCGGATGCTTGTCTTTGTGGAAGATGGGTGTGTGGAGGCAGCTTCTGGGAATAATCGAGTGTCCCAATCTAAGCCAATGCACCCTCTATGAGGTGACTCATTTTGATGCATTCATCACCCAGACAAGTAGAAAAGTGTGTGCGATCATTAATATTCATTGCAGCAAGTTTGGTGAAAACCGTTCGCAAATGGACAGACACCAGAAATAATAATTTTGTGGTCGTGGATGGCATTTTCCCTTTCTCTGCCTCTTAAAAATAAATAACTACATAAATAGGACACACGTAAATCTGGAGAGACTCAGAGGTTCGTGCCGTTGTCCTCGGGGCGAGGTGGCCCCCGAAGGGGCGGGAGCGTGGCACCTTCCTCACGCCTGTCCCTTCATTTAGCTGGGGCCAAACTAAAAATTATTTTGCCCACATATTTTTCGATGGAGGATTTGGGGTGTCCTGTGGAGGCTCGGGAAGGTCCCGGCTCCGAACGGCGCCAGCAGGTGTCCAGGTTTGCTGTCCGCGGGGCCCGATCCCGCGTTTTGGGGATGCAGCACCGGCAGCACCAGCTTTGCGGGGACCGAGGTCCTGCCCTGGCCCCCAGAACAGAAAGGGACCCTCTAGGGTCGCGGGTCGCATGAGGGTGCCAGTCGCACGGCAACTCCAGGGTCCTACTCTTCTTCGCAGGGAAGGGCCGTGCATCACCTCCGAAAATCCAGTCTCCATCCGATCCTCTCTGTCACGAATTTTCTGCATGTAAATCTAACCTCTTTAGTAACGCTTTTCTCCCTCGAACCTTTCCCTTGTGTTTGTTTAAAAAGTTATTACCTTGGAAAAAAAAATCGTTTTCAATCCTTAAGGGCAAAACTGTTAATTGCTTTGAGCACGAAGGCATCTAATCTCTCACAACTATCCCCTCCTTCTTGCCAACCAGAATCTGATGGTAAATTAAATACCTGCGCAGAGAGAGGGAGAGAACAACCTTCGGCGAGTGGGGAAGAAGATACACGTATTATACAACAACTACGGTTCATTGTGCACTCACTTGTCTTAACGAGTGGATGACACCGGTGCGATCAATGGGGACCATTGTCGGGTGACACAGGGGACAATTATAACGCGTGATTGCACTTATTGCCCATTTCCCGCAACCAACATAGTGCAACTTTGCTCCAGCGCATCCACCTTCCACGCGCCCCGGGAGCCGGTCGCTCCCCGCACTGCGCGTCCCGCGGCTCCGGACGGGAAGAGCCCCCCGCGCCGGTCGCCCCCTGCCCGGGATTGCGGAACGCGTCCCACGGGAGTGCTCGAAGGATGCTTGGGAAGGGTCCCCTCACAAGCCACTCGGGAGCCGGTTCTGCAGCCAAGAGCTGTCAGCCAAAAAGGCTTTGGACACGAAGTCCAAGGGACTCAAAAGGAGGATCTAGATCGAGGCGTCGGTAACTAGCCCAGATCCCTCGGAAGCTCTGATGTTCAGTTCGTTTTAATTCCTTTCTAGCGTCTGGAGATAAACGTGTATTACTATTAATACAATGCCTTTCTTTTGGCTCCGGGTCTCATCTGAGGCAAGCCGATGAAACAATAATCTCCCAACCTCTGACACATCAAACATTCCTTCGGCGTACACCTCGTTCGAGGCAAAACTTAGACTTAATGCATACTCTGATTCCATTTTCCTGCCTTTCTTTCTACTCAAAGAAAAAGCCTTATCTTCCTTCCTTGAAGGACTTCCATACGCCTGCCTCATCGTGGCTCGTTAAAAAAAAATCTCCTCTCTTTAGAAAATGGCTAATTAACCAAATCGATCATAAAAGAAGGGAGAAATCTTTGTGAGGTTTTCCCTCCCGGAGAATAAACCTGTTCCCTATTGCCCGCAGGAGTTTTTCCCTCCCGAGATATCTGTAACGGACACAGGCTGGGGCTTTGCGTGGAGTGCGGATACGAGACATCATTCGTGTAATGATACGAATGCTCTCCCTCCTGATTTACACCGATAAGGGCGGTTGGGGGGTGTTGGACAGCCCCCTTTCCCAAATTCACCATCACCAGCTATCACAAGCTAATGATGCTGTGGAATTTCGTGGTGAGGATGCTGCTCACGGCCTGACAGATACAGGAGCGAGGATTCTGCGGCAGTGCCTGCCCGACACCTCCCTCCGCCTCCAGGCTGAGAAAAGCGGAGGTGGGCCGAGGGGCAGCCCGGAGCCCGGGGGAGGCAGAGGGGAGGCGGAGCTGGCCGGGACGGCCCGTCGCTGCTGCTGCTGCTGCTGCTGCTGCTGCTGCTGCTGGAGCCGGTCAAACTGCACAGCCACTTCCCCCAGGAGCTTCCCTTTCATCTCCCCGCTCCTGGCGCCTGCAAAACAGCCTCAGTTTGTCTGCAGCGTCTCTCTTCCCCCTGTACTCCCTCCCTCCTTGTCCCGCTCCAGCTGAGAGCCCCAGGACCGGGGCGTCCACAGCCCGCCCCAGCTCACGGGGGCTGATGCTGCAGGCGGGTGGGGGAGAGGCAGAGGGGCACGGGGGGGCCGAGGGCTTTCTGGGCATCCATGGACCCGCCCGAGCTTCGTGGGGCAGTTTCTGAGATGGAAGCGCACGGGCGACGGGCCGCCCCGAGAGCCGATCGGGTCCCACCGAGCCCCGACGGTCGAGCCCCGATAACCGCCCAGACTGGAGCGGGGCCTCACCGGAGACACGAGGGGAGATCCTGACGCAAAGGAATGCCCCCAGACTCACGTCGTTTCCCCAGGCTCGGAGAATTCTTTGCTGGTCTGAGGCTGGGCAGCCGCTCTGAGATCCGGGATAGAGAGAAAAGCTTTAATTCCTAGAAATTTCTTCATACTTCGCCTCGGCGAGGTTTCCGTCCAGATATTCAGTGTCGTGTGGGGCTTCATTCTCTGATGTTTAACTGACAGCGGGAGGATGAAGGAGGGGAGGAGTGAGAGAGGAGCGAAACCTCCACTTTCACATTTTAGACAGAAAATGCTCCAACCTCGCGGTGGACTAAGGCCGAAGAGGGCAAACGCCACGAGCAAACCCGGCCATGCTTTGCTATCCCAGACGCCCCTTTGGCGCTTAAACTAAACTGAATGAGCCAATTTCTGCTCCGTGCTTCTGAACACCGAGAACAGCTTGTCCCTTGGTCCCACTCCTTCCTCCGGCCTCCCGAAGGATGACAGCGCAGGGAAACCTCTCCAAGGCCACGGGGACGGTGTAGGTTCTGGCATACCCAGGCCACAATCGGGCAGCCGGGGAGAGAGCTTGCACCCAAGGGACGTGATCGGTGTCACCATGACCTGCCCTCCCCCAAGCTCTCCTTCCCCAGGCGCCCTTCCAGCGGGCATTGACTTTGGGAGCGCGGTATAATTATCTGCAACATTTTCAGTAGCCCCACAATGGCTTTCTACGGGCGGTGCATTGTTCTTGACACACATACATTGTTCCTACAGGTCCATCAATTCTCATTTACTTGTCACGGTGCAGGAAGCATGGAGAAGGGAAAGGAAGGGGAGGGTGGGGGAGAGAGGCAAGCTCAACCCCACTGCAGCAGCAGAGCTTGCGAGGCTGGAGCTGCCTGGCTGCTGTCTTCTATCTCTCTGTGAGCATCTCCAGGCAAAGAGATGAGCTCTGTGGGGATAACAAGAACAGCTGGAGAGACATCAGCTTGTGGCATAGACTGTTATTTTCACCCTTGGAGAAAAGCCTCAGTCAGTGCTCTGCTGATTGAAACGTTGCAAGCCAGGTTAGTTGGACTGAGGCAGTGAGAGGCATCAGTTCTTTCTGCAGGTCTTGCTTGGCCTTAATCCTTAACTCATCGAGGTCTCCAGTAACAGAAGTAATGAGTGTGTAAACCCTGCTATTAATCCCACTGATGGGTGGGTTTTTGTAACACAACTTCTCATACATGTTGTCCCACACTCCTTCCCACACTACAGTCTCATGCCCAGGTCCCAGTTTGCTTATTCATGGCACCACGCGAGATGCTATCGGGGCCGAGGCGGCTCAGATACTTGTCTGACCAGGAATATGGATGACCAGAGCTTTGAGAGGTCAAGAGAACCCTTGGGCCCAGCACAGTGCTCTCAATATAGCCCCATCCTCTAGATGAGAAGGCGTAATTTGTGTTTGCAGGACTGGGACTACCAAAAATGCTTCATGGGCTGGCAAGAAAGTTAGGAGTCCAAATTGAGCTCAAGATGAGCTAATGAAATCCTGCATGTTTTATGGAAGGGATAGATTTGAAACTACTCATGGAACAGAATCCTACAACTGCCTCAAAGCCAAATCTGCAGCTTTGTCTGAGCTGCCCCAGAAGTCAGGGCTTGGGAAGGAGGAGTTGTTCTGCACAGACCCGGGAAGATGCCCTGTCATCTTCCCGGAGTGTTTTGGTTTTTAGAGCCTCAATTATAAATTATACCACCGAAACGGCTCTCAAACACTGCGTTTCCTGGACGTTAAAAAACAAAAGCGAAAAAACAAAACCCAACCTGAGAAAGCTGCGGGCATAGCATGAAATAATGCCCGGCGTAAGATTAAAATAATTATGAAAAGAACAATATGTATTCGCTTTTATCCGTGCTGTAATTATAAACGCTTTTTAAGGGATACTCTTTATTCATACCACGGTAGGAAGTCAAAAAGTGAAAGAATCGCTTTCATACTACTGGTTTGATATGACTTTTAATTAAGGGCTGTGTGCCCCTAATTTATTAGAGCTCATCTACTCATCACGTGTGTAATTGACGCTGGAAAAAAATAATAATTACAGATCTAACCTCTGCAGAGTGGTTTTGCCCGGCCTGGGTTCTGCTGCCGTGGAAACGCAAGCAACAAAAAAACCCCCCTCTATTTAGATGAAAAACGAGCGGCGCAAACAGGCTCCGGCGTTTCTTGCGGGGGCGTTTGACTGCGCGGGGGTCCTCAACCCTCATTCCGCATCGCTCATCCGGCATTCCCCGACGCTGCGGCCTCGGGAAAGGGACTCGTTTCTCGGGGAGCTGGGGGTAGGGCCGGCAGACTCCGCTCCGGGAGGGTCGGCGGGGCGGGGGCGCGGAGGTACCCGACGGGGTGGAGGGCACCGCGAGGAAACAGGGAGACTGGGAGGAGATGAGGGGCTGCGGGACGAGCCAGAGGGGGGCTGGAGGAGATGGGGGGAGAGGGCGGGAGTAGCTNGCGATCTTCTGAAGTTTCCTCTTCGCCTCAACATCACCCTTAATTACCCCGGTGGGGTTTTTTTCTCGCTTTGCTATGATTACAGCCCTGGACCGCTCCTTAATAGCAGCGCTCCGCGGGCTGCCCGTGTCATTAACTCCCAATTCAACCGGGGGAGGGAACACCCCAAACAGCATCACCCAAAAAAAGGGGCGGGCTCGTCCCGCCCTCCCCTCGCCCCGAGCCAA
>VXBA01005040.1:459000-470134 GCA_013399895.1 Serilophus lunatus
GGCGGGGGCTGCGCGGGGAGCGAGGGCGGGCGGGCGGGCACCGCTCCGGCCCCGGGCGCCGAGCCCCGGCCCCGAGGCGCACCGGAGCACACGGGACAGAGACACGTAGATGTCATATTCTGTCTCAGATTTTATGTTTTCCCCATCCCTGGAGTGATCAAGGCCAGGCTGGATTCGGCCCTGAGCAAACCGGTGTAGAGGAAGGTGACCCTGACCATGGCAGGGGGCTGGAGAGAGATGATCTGTAGGGTCCTTTCCAACTCAAACCGTTCTACGATTCCCTGATATTTTGTATATGTATTCATATCTATATGCGTGTATTTTTAGGTATATGTTACATATTTCTTCCTACTTATGTTACGGTTATATATTTATGTGGTTATATGTTTATGCAGTTACATATTTATATATATGTATATACATAAATATANCTGTCGGGCCACGGCTCCCGGGACGCGCACAGCCCCCCTGGGGCGCTTACAAAAACCTTCGACACCGCCTCGGTCAAATCGGAGAACTCGGAGGACGGCACGTCCTGGATCCAGGAGGCTGGGAGATATTCCCCGCCGCCAAGTGAGTGCCCGGGGAAGCGGCGGGGGCTGCGNGGATTCGGCCCTGAGCAAACCGGTGTAGAGGAAGGTGACCCTGACCATGGCAGGGGGCTGGAGAGAGATGATCTGTAGGGTCCTTTCCAACTCAAACCGTTCTACGATTCCCTGATATTTTGTATATGTATTCATATCTATATGCGTGTATTTTTAGGTATATGTTACATATTTCTTCCTACTTATGTTACGGTTATATATTTATGTGGTTATATGTTTATGCAGTTACATATTTATATATATGTATATACATAAATATAAATATATACTGCTTTCAATACCATAGAAAGATCAGAAACTACCACAGACCAGCTCAATTTCCCGACACGCTGCTTTCCAGCTACCTGTTCGTCCATTTAGGTTATCCCATTGCAAAAACAACTGGAATTCCTCCCTGTTACCTTTTCCCTTACACGGTGCACAGCGATCTCTTAAACTCGGGAATTGTCCCTTCCAGCCTTGAGCGCTCTCTCCGCGCTGGCTCCCGCCGTAGTGGCTCCCGACACAGAGTCGTTTCTCTCTCCCCGGTTCCATGCAGCCTCTCAAAGTTCCCCGAACTGGGCCTGACCTCTTTAGCCCCTGCGGTCTCTCCCGACCCCGTCCCCACTGCCTTAGGGACACGCGATCCGGGGCTGACAGGTCACTTCTTAAACTCTTTTGCACTTGGAGCCGCGCTGCTCTGCTGACTTGCATGTCGCTTTCGGTGAGATCCCTTAAAAATAGAGGAAAAAAAAGTTTTTAAGAAATTTAAATCCCTAAAACTGCCTTAAGGAGAAGAAGCATCTCAGCGGTTCTGGGCTTTCTGCCTCCCATGGCCAGGAGCCGTGACAGCTGTACAACTGTGTCAGCGGGTTGATCCCCTGTATCTTGTCTGTGTATCCCTAACTTGTCTGGTGGAAATTCAGTATTTAAGTTGGAGACTTTATGGAAGCAAAATGTGTAGCCAGACAGTCTCGCTGAATTTGCTCTTCAGTCTAACATTTAAAGAAGGAAGTTTAGTGCTATTAAAACTCCTTTTTTTCTTTGACAATCATTTTGATTTCGCTTTCATCCACTTCCTTTCTTTTGTGATAACCTCGAATTAATTTGATTTCTATCATGCTGGGAGAGGGCCCGGGAAAGGGCAGGAGGAAAGCATCCCTCCCGTGGCATTCCCTATGTAGCTCCAGTTTTCAATTTTCGTGTACCCTCAAGTATGCTGGAAAAGCATGAAAAGAAATGTGTGCTCCTATCCAGACCCCGTCTCTAAATCTGCCTGAAACTCCAGACTTAGACAAGGCCTAATATTCTCCCTCTGCGTTTTTTTTTCTCCTTCGAAATTCCTCCCCCTTCTCTTTTAAAATTGGCCGTTCTCGAGATCTGCAAAATAGTTTCATAAAGGACTCCAGTGTCTGGGAGTTCTAATGATTTCGGCAGGATCTGGGGCGAAAACTTGTGATCAGGGAAGGGAAGGTCCTTCGGCTTCGACTGTCTTCCTCATTTCCTACCTCCTGGCTCTCGGCAGGAGGGAATGACCGGTCCTCCCGCAGGAATACCATGGAGGGTTTTGGCATTAAAAAGAGCTCCTGCGTTTATTATTAGTATTAAGGGTAGGATGAGCTCTAGAAAAAGCTGTAAAAGTTCGTTTTGAGCCACACGGAGAGGGTACCTTCTCCAGATTATTGGTTTGTCCGACTCTGGGCAGAAAAAGGAGGATAAACAGAAACAAGTAGCGAAACAAATCACTGCAGCGAGGGCTTGAGGACTGGCACGGGATAAACGCAATTGCAGGGTTTGCGTTGGCCACCGTCCCTTCTGCTTATCAGAGTTCGGCACTCACTTAGGGGGTGGTGAGGGAACAAGCCCAGGAACGCTTGGGTGTATCCTGGGGAAAATATTTATCCGGGATTTAATTTAAAAGCATGTTCTTGTGTTTTCCCCTGCGTGTAGCAGAAGTCGGGTCTGGTCAGACTGATTCAAAAGCGCGGGGAAGGCGCTGGGACAGGGAGCGACAGTTGCCCCTCTAAACCCTTGTCCCTGCTGGAGGCAGCCTGGCAGCTGGGTCTAGGGAGAACTTCACTTTTAGGAAAATAGTTGCGTTTGACAATTGAGTGTGGAACAACGAGGTGACTAGCAGTGAAATTAGGGTCGATTTAGTGTAGTTTTAATTTAGGATAGTTTTAGAAGTGAACTGGCTGTCACAGTGAGCACCTTAATTAATAAAATGCCCTGGTGTGATCACAGATGGTATTTGATAAGTTGTTTTTCTAAGAGGGATTTGTTTTTCACTTTCAGTGTCTAAAGGAATGGTAGTAAAAACTTTAATTTTTTCTGCTGTAACTGCTTTCTCCCTCACATTTCTGAACTTTTGAACACTTTCCTTGTGGGATTTTTAAACTTCATGATATGCACCTAAACAGCTTCTTGGTCTGGTTTGTTTTAAAAAGTAAAAGTGGAAAGTAAAAGGAGTCCAGAAAAAATAATGTGCCAATACTGACAAGCATTTGAACCAGACACTACAGCGGGTACAAAATTCAGCGGCCTCTTCAGAGCAGTCTGTGTCATTTTCTGTATAAAGCTGGGGAGCCAGGGTGACTTGCTTCAGGAGTGATCTGAAACACAGCCAAATTTCTAAGCTTTTGAAGTCAGCCACATGCTTTTTAGTAACTCTTTAGAATGCAAAGTTATTAGTGAAATGAAAAATTCATCTGAAAACCTAAACTGATCTAAAGTCAGCCATGTACTATTCTGGGCACATGTGCCTAACCTGGCTAGCATTTAAGGCAAGCACAAAAGGTGGTAGATTTCCTGACTTGTATTGGCTACAAATGCTCCAGTTGTGAGGCTCTTTGTTTTGTTTTTAATTGGCAAATATAATAAAAATCAAAAATGTCGAATGAAAAGTGCACTGCTTCCTTGGTTTTGTTTTGCTATTTTATATTTATTGAAAATCAGAAAATACTCACTGAGATGAAAAGTTAATAAGCAGAGGAAATACTCACTCTTGAAGAAGAAATAGCAATAAAAATGCCTAGTTAATGAAAGCATAAAAATTGTAAGATCTACTTCTTCAGCTGTCAGAAAAAAAGATAGGGTTGACTTGTGCTTGGTGGAGAAATAAATCCTAGAGCTGGGCTGAACTCTTCTCTTGCATCACTGTCCTTTCATGAATCTCTTACTTTTTGCAATGTTTGTGCTGTGCTTTGTTGGAGTTATACCTCCAGTTGTGCAGCTGGTTTATGTGCTCTAGACTACTATGATGTGACTCCTAAAGTGACCCGTGAACCTTTGTGCCTTGTCTATTCTTTTGAAATCACTGAGGCAAAATTTCACTTCCCAGGACATCTGCTGAAGTCCTGTGAACACAGGTTTGACTAGAAAAAGATTTCCAGAGCCACCTGCAAAAGGATCCTGTTTTCCGGGTATCACTTGGTGTCCCATCAAGCACAGCATCTCTCCAGAGCACCCAGGTCTCCCTGGTTTTGTGATAACTGGCCTTTCCCTTCCTTGCAGGACACCTGAGCCCTACTGCCTGCACCCTGCGGAAGCACAAGACGAATAGGAAGCCCCGAACCCCATTCACCACTTCCCAGCTGCTGGCTCTGGAGCGCAAGTTCCGCCAGAAGCAGTATCTGTCCATCGCCGAGAGAGCAGAGTTCTCCAGCTCCCTCAACCTCACAGAGACCCAGGTCAAAATCTGGTTCCAGAATCGGAGGGCCAAGGCCAAGAGACTGCAGGAGGCTGAGCTAGAGAAGCTCAAAATGGCAGCAAAGCCCATGTTGCCGTCGGGGTTCAGCCTCCCTTTCCCCATCAACTCTCCCATCCAGGCTGCCTCACTGTATGGAACATCCTACCCTTTTCACAGACCTGTGCTTCCTATCCCGCCCGTTGGACTCTATGCTACTCCCGTTGGATATAGCATGTACCACTTATCCTAAGAAGATCAGAAAGACAAAGCGGCAGTAAAACAGACTTCCTAATGGATCATGTCCAGCCCTAAGAAGGCAATTCCCCAGCCAGTACTGGCGATTCCTTCTGCACGCTTCTATCTGCCATCCTGAGTGTATGGGAGTTTGCGTTAGCAAAGCAAGGCATCCTGTATGCTATGGGTTGGGTGTCTTCTGAGAGTGCTCTGAGCACTCAGAGTCTGGTCCTCAAATTAAAAAATATGTAAAAACAAATGAAAAGAGAAAAAATATTTCAGGAAATGTAGGGGTTTCATACAGTGCACAAAAACTAGATGAAAAAAGAACGGGTGAAAAAGCAATTCTATCTTATGGAGGCAGTGATTTCCTGACACTTTCCTGATGGGGTCCAACACACATTTAAAGTAAGAGGGATGTGTGCCCTCAAAGCACACTCTAAGTTACCATCACTTAATATGGGGGCAGGGGGAGGGAAATAAAAAGGTGTAATCAAGGTTTTGCTGTTTGGTTGTTCTTTTAAGAAAGCAGAGCCCATAGCTAGAGCCACTGTGTAAATAGAAACTAGACCCAGTAGAATCACAGTGAAGTTTGGAGCCGGCAAATTCCTGTATCACTGGGGGTCCCAAACCTCGACACATGGGTGCAACAAGATGAGCATCAGGGCCCCTAAATGTAGAGCTCAGTTTATCCACCTTGGCTCCTGTAATGCCTTTATCTATATAAATAGCTTCAGCGTTTGTAAAGCACTGTGAGGGGAGGTAAAGTGCAAGGGAGGGTTATAAGGCAGTCTGGTCTTTATCTCTTCCCATTGACATGCTTAGAAATGTTTGGCTACAGCCAGGTAAACTTGGCTCTGAAATGCTCTTTGAAAACCAGGAGAGAGGGAAGGAAGCTTTCTGGGGAAAGAAAATGTAGGTTGTTTCCACAGAGGTGGAGAGCAAAGGATTGTTGAACGCTTGTAGGAGATGTCTGGGGTTTTTTGTTAGTGTCTGCAACAGCCTGTATTAGGAGAACCCACCCTGAGTCTTCCTCTTCTTCCCTTGCTAAGGATGCCAATATAAGTGATTCATGCTTCAAGCTCTTCTGAAGAGAGGTCCAGGTATCACAAACAATCATTCCTACGAGTGGGACAGTGGGGTGCCAAGAGACTGTGTAACCTGTCTGTCCTCGTGGAAATTCCCGGAGCACTGGCAGTAACTTCCCCAGGCTTCTCCTTGTAACTGTTGTATTATGTGTATTACTCTTGCTAAACTTTATGAGGAAATTACTCAAAATACTGTGGAGCACTGAAGACAGAGCTTCTCCTGGATTTATTTTCTTAGCATGCTGTTGTGGAAGAAAGAAACAAACAAAAAATCAGAAAAAAATGGAAAGGAAAAAAAAGCCACGAGGTTTTGCTGGTTTTGGTTTGTTTTGACCCAGGCACTGATGTTGTCTGGGACCTACTATAGATGAACTTCCTCTCTTCCTTCCCCTCACCCTCAATCTTCATTATAGGAGAGTCCCTTTGAAAGGGATACCTTGTACAATTTTATATATTTTATTGAAGATTTATTATTTCTTATCTCTTATTTCGAATTAAATTAAAAAAGAAAAAACATGTTTAATCGCGTGTGGGTCTGTTAGTGTTTGGAGTCCTTTAAAAGGTAACTTCTCTATGTGTGTGTTTTGTACCGCTGGGTCAAGTTCAAAGGGATGTTTGGGCTGCCTTTATTTCCCCTTTCTGAATCTGAATTAAAGCCAAATTTGCAGTACATGAAGGTGAATTGCAAGTCAACAATTCAAAGTCGAAAGCCAAACCTTTTATGAGGTTTCCTTGTTTTTAACAACTGCTTTTAGGCGCCTCTGTTCTTTACATCTTACTCCGGTGATGTTTCCATCACTTCTCTTAGCTCGTGTGCCTTCCTCTTCCCCATGCTCACCTTTCCTCTAACCTCGACTCTGTGCTTTAGTGGGAGACTAATCTAGACTCCCACAGTAATCGGAAGGTAGTTTGGGACAGGTAAACCCTGGCAGGGGCCCTGCAGTACTTGTGTACAGTTGCATCGAAGGGCGCCCATGTGCTGTCCACGCTGTTCCATAGTTTTTGGGAGAGGCTCAGAGAGCAGGTGCTGGACCATGTTTCTAGTGGGGAGGCTCGGGTCTGCTCAGATAAGAGGGGTACCCAAGAGACCAGGGAGACCGTGTTACACCCAAATTCCATGCTGGCCCAACGTAAGCTCTCATAGAGGGGCTATTTGAGTTAGGAGCAACCCTTGGGAGCCCCACTGAGGAGCAAAATATATTTGCCCCTGTTGGGACAGCCGGGGGGTTTAACCCTGGTGCGCTCTGCCCGCTCCAGTCGTGCGGCTCCCGAAGGCATCGTGCTCCCGGCACTCGCCCAGGGGAAGGACCGCGGCGGCGCTTCCCGGTGGGCACAGCCCGAGGGGCCTCTCGCTTTCCGAGCTCCAGCCACATCCCGCCTGGCTCAGCATCGGGCCGTTGCTGGGCGAGAAGGGAGCGGCGAGGTGGGGAACCCCGCCGTGAACTGGGCGGTGGGAAGGGGGCTGCGGGCTAGGGGAGCGGCTGGAGGAGCGCAGGGCATTCTGGAGCTCACCCTGCTCACCCCACTCCGGACTCCGAGAAAAATCCCTGTTAAACTTCTTGTTTCGCAAGTGTAGGGAGCAAAGCCGGGGGAATCTAATTTCCATACATTTTCCCGAAGCATCATCATCCTAAATACAGTGCAAGGCGAAGCCCTCTAGCCCCTGTTCTTTCCCGGCCAGTTGTCCCGAGTGCTTCCTTAGCTGAGCTGGGCTATAAATAAACCAGCGGTATTTTTTAACCTTCAGTATAAATCAGCTGTGTCAGGGATTACAGCTAAATCTTTTCGCTGGAAATTCTTTGAGCGCAGGAGCTTTGTGCGTGTTATGATAGATCCTTAAATGGATACAGATTTATTGCAGCACACAAGGGTGTTGAAGGAAAAGCTTCCAAATCTCGGTTACAACCTCTACTATGGGAAAGGCAGGACGGATCCATGACACCTTCTTCGAGCTTGCGGATGGCATGACAATTCACCCTGCGCCCATTATTAACTTGTTCCAATTAAAGCCTTCAGAAAGGCCGAGTTAATTGAGTATTATATTTTATTAGGAGGGAGGTGTCAAGCTTTGCTCATGAGACTTCATCATCGGCCTAATGGGAGCTGCCCCGCAGGCAGATCTGTAACTGAATAAATTACGGCAAGGCAGGGAAATCAGAATGCTATCATTAAAAGCGATGCACTTACTGAAATTCTTCCCCCACTTTCGCAAGAGGCTGTGGAGGTGTGGCTTTAATTAGTTATTTTAATGCAAAGTTAAATTGTTCCCAAAGTATTTTCTGACACAAAGCAGATGCGATGATTAGAAGTTGAGTGAGACTGAAAGGAGTTGGCATCTGTTCCAGGTACATCTATATATTTTAAATTCCCAATAGAAAGTGAAAAATAATTAGAGCAATAAATAATAAACATTAAAAACAACGCGATAAATTATCCCGATCCTTAAAATCCGAACTTGCTGAGCGGCGGCTCAGGCCAACAGGGCACAGCGCAGCTCTCCCGGGACCTTCATCACCGGGGATGGATTTGTTGACATAAACATTTGGAATTGGGCTTTCTGGCTCTCTGGCCAAGCGTTCATTACCTAAAGCCAAGGGCGCCCCGAGCCGCATTTCACGTTGTCACGTTGCCTTGTCAAAACCTGCATTTTATGGGGAAGGAGAAAAACTGGCTAGCTGTGAGCGACGCGCTCAGCGTCGCGGGGGTTTCTCTCCGCCGGACCCTCGCTGTGGGGCCGGGGGCAGTGGGCACCCAGCTCTGGGGGCAGCGACCTGGGAGGAGCCCGGCCCCACGGGTCGTACCGGCTGGGATGGGGCCGCTCCCGGGCCGGGCACGGGCTCCCGGTACCGGCTCCGGACAGCGCGGGCTGCGCGCAGGGGCGGACACCTGTCCCGCTGCCCCCAGTGCGGAGGTGCGGGGGCTCAGGTGCCTGGGCAGAGCTGGGCGGCGAAGGGAGTCCTGTAGCAGCATCCCGGCTCCCAGCCCCCATGCGGACTCTCTGGCTCGGGCACCAGCGCACAGGGGATTTACGCGCACTCACACGCCGTGCAGGGACGCGCGTGTCTGTGCGCCATGCATCGACAGAGCACTGAGCCGTACATCCCACATTTCCATACAGTGTCCGCGCGTCTCGTCACACAAGTGCCACAGGCATCAGAACGCCCCATTTGCGCACACCTGGGGCTTCGCGGGATTTTTGGGGGGAGTGCTAGATACGCACTGCAGGAGGAGAGGAGCTCACGGAGGGGATCCATTCGCCCAGAAAGCAACAAACCCTCCGGCCCCCCGTGCCTGCAGAAGGGGCTCCAAGGCGCGCACTCGTCCACCGGGTGCGCGCAGCTCCCGCGCAAGTAGCCAGAGGGTCCGCGGAATAACCGCGGTGGATTCAGCTCTCACCGCCTCCGGGGCCATTCAGAGAAGGAAATGAGCATTTTGATTTCTGCAAAGTGTATTTAGCCTCTCTATTTATCCCCCGTTCTGTATCCCCCAAGACTAACGTGGATCTCTTTATTAAAAAAAATAAATCATTAAACGGGAGAAAAAAAATATCCACAGACAAATAAAACCCAGCATTCCTCCAGTGTGACTGTATTTCTCCCATTCGTACGATCACTATCGGCCACGGAGACTTCAAAATGCCTTTTCCGGGGGTCACTTCTGGAAGTTAACCTACTTTGGGAAGCGCCCACATTCTTGGCGTAGGAAGTCTCTCTCGCAAAATAAAAACATAGAGGTTATTCCATTTTTTTTTTCCTCTCCATTCCAGAGCAGGGGGCATATTTTTCCAGTGAAAAGCATTAGGGATCTCAGGGAAATCGCATAGCTCATCCCAGCACTGAGAAATCCGGGAGCGAGCTGCTGCACTGTTCACGCTTCTTTTCGCTGCCGGACCCCGCTGCAGGGAAAGGGAGGGGGAACACTTTGGGATCTTTTGTTGTTGTTGAGCTTTTTTGGTTTGGTTTGGTTTTGACTCTCTTAGCTCCTTGATGTGTGATTCCCACCGTAATCCATAAGGCATTTGGCGGGTGCTACCAACCGTTCCCAACTAGTTGCACGCAAGGAATAAAAATCTTTCCATCCATTATATTTCAGTCTTTTAACACCAGAGTAATTCTGTCCCTGCTGTTTTAGTGGAAATATCGGTCTATAAAGCTGCAACTGCAGTATATTTCAAAATGCTACCATTTTTAAAAGGGATTGGAATAATTCTGCTTTGCTTGCGAAGAAAAAGTCTCAAGCAACGTATGTGCGATTAACATTTTATAACACTGTTCAAGGAAATTAAAAACATTCTGTGATATTCTTACTGTAAAGGCAGGTCCTTTTTGGCAAAATGTTTTGTATATGTATTTCTTAGATTACTGTATTTTGAATAAGCAAAAATCTCGTAAAGGAAAAAACCACGTTCCTTAAAAGTACACGCTACCCGTTTTATTAAACTGATTATGCCAGCGTTCAACTCAAAAGTTTGTTTTAAGTAGGAATATTTTCCCAGACGTGTAATGGATTGCTTGAAAACAGAATTCTTTACTTTTTAATGACCTGTAATGGCCAATTCATTTCAACTGCGCTTATCAAGGTGCTGTGTTAAATAACAAACCGGTTCTTGAAAACAAAAAAGTCATAATGAAAAATAAGCAGTCAGAATAATCTCCCATCTCCGAGCCAAAAAAAATGCAATAAAATTAATTTAAGACTGTCAAAACATCAAAGCTGAGAAAAGGAGCTGCTAAAATAATGTCTCTTGATAAGGAAATAATAAAAACACACCAAAAAATGTCTACTCAATAAACTCCACTGGATTTGGGGGTCTGTGCTATATTTTATTTGGTGATGAAAGCACTTTGATGTCACTGTATTCCAAACAATTATTATTATAATTTTAAACAACCTGGTGTTTTCCATTACTAACGGCTTACGCTTTGAAGTTACACCTCATAATTTCTTAAATTAAATAAATCATTTTAAGTTTGCACTGGGAGCCTTTTAATAGCAGAGAAAGGAATATCATTATCTTATTGAGAGGCAATTGCAGTGGCTCCAGTTTGGCTGTAGCTGGGGGCAAAGTGGTGCACTATAACAGACATACTTTATTAGCCTCCCATAACTCTTGAAAGAACATTTTTATATTTTCTTTGATTCCCCCCCCCTCCCCCTCTTGTTTTAAAGCTGTCCCAACCTTTAATTACTGCCTAATATGAAAAGCATTATTTTTTAATGCTGTGTAATTTACCAGAGGCAATAGGCCAAGTTAACAATTGTTTATTAGGGTTGCTGTTTCACACAGGGCAAAGAATGCCGTTCCAAACCCAACTTTTCATGGGTGGTTGCACTAATTAATACAGTGTCTGAGGCTCCTAGGGGGTTTTTAATATTAAAGCCTATGGGGCGGAACGGTTTTTAGAAGTCCAGCTCCTGCTGACGTCCTCCTCCCCTCCCCAGTGATTTCTGTTGCTTTCAAGCTGTTTTGATCCGAGGGAAAAGTCGGCAGCAGGAGGGGAGCGCCCTCGGAGCCGCCCCGGCCCCGCGGTGCCCCGGCG
>VXBA01005040.1:470188-708530 GCA_013399895.1 Serilophus lunatus
ACGGCGGGACCCCCGGGGGCTGGCACCGCGGGGGAGCCGGGGGCGCCTGAACCCCCTCGCATTCCCTGTCTCTTCTGGAGCCGAGCAGGAAGCAAGGCTGCTTCGGGGAGAGGAGGGGAGGGAGATATATGTGTCTTGGGGAGGGGGGTGCTACTCTCGAGAACTCAGAGAGGCTGATCCGTGAGATCTTCCTGGAGCGTCAGCCGGCTCAGCAGCGCAGCGCTGCGACCTCTCCCGAGGCGCTGACTTGAACCTCGGAGTATCCCTGTCCCCCAAATTTCCGTCGTGCCGCTGTCCCGGAGAGCCCGGCGGGTATCCACCTCCCCGGGGAGCAGGAGGATGCTGTGGGCATCTCTCCCCTGCTGATCACGGCCCCGGTCCCGTCCCTTCCAGAGGGAGACACGGGACATCCATCAGCTTGATAAATGGGGGTTACTCACTCCTGTTTTCCCTGCTAGTTTATTTTCTTAAACTACCGGGCAAAAAGTGTAATGACGGAGCAGACAAACACACTAACAAACAGACGACAGCTTTATGGATGGAGCTCAGCTCCGAGCGCTGAGGGGTGTTAAAATCCCAGTTCCACCGTCTTTGCCCATTTTAGCTCCAGCTCGGGTCACTTCAGCCTCTTGAAAAAAAAAAAATAGGCAGCCCTGGCTGACTTTTAAAGGAGGAGACACTTACGGATTTATTTTATGGGCTGACCAGGACTGTTCTCCCTTTGCCGTTAGCTCAGCTCTTTTGCAAATCTAATCTGCTCGGCTCCTTTGCTATTTTTCATGTTGGACCCATACGTTTCTCCTCTAAGCCTTTCTCCTTTTTGATGTAGCGAGTCAATTGAAGAATGTTGGTCTCGGTTATCAATCACCCAGCTGGGGCTTAAAGGGCTCGGGCTAATCAGATTTAATTGCTCATGTAGCGCCACTCCTGCCCTGGGCCACGACCGACTTGCTCAATTAAACCCCAAATACCTGCAATCAATAAATAAGGAATGACAACACGTTTAAGGGATTTATCCAGCAAAGGAATTGAGCTGGAAACAGATTACAACAGAAAAAGGCCCTTTTATAATTAAACGTACACTTCTTACAGAGGGAAAAGCTATGTTAAAAAAAAAGGAAGAAGAAAAGCGAGGAATGGAAAGATAAAAAAGAGATCTTGTTCCCTTTGCCTGGGAAAAAGAGAGATGCCTTCATCTCTGCCTTCCGAGAAGCCATTTATGGCCCAGTGAAGTCCGGAGCTCCGCTTGGTTGCAGCGCACGCCCTGTGTCCCGCTCCCGGACAGACCGGTCCCCTCTTTTCCCGTCCTTTCCCAGCCGGGTGCGGCCACTGCTTCAGCTTGCCACTCACATCATCAGTGTTTTTTGCTTAAATCCCCTTCGCTAACGAAGAGAGACGTCATCGTTTCTGACGACGGAAAAATGTTAGTACCTATCTCCTAAAAAAAAAAAAAAAAAAAAAAAAAAAAAAAAAAAGAAGGAAGTGGAAGATTTGCTTTTCCAGCTTCTTGTTTGGAACACAGAAGTAATCAGCAGAGGTCAAATGCTGCTGAACATGCACAAATAATCTTTTTGACAATATTTGCAGTTACTTGTTTTTAGTGGCAGATGAAAAAAAAGGGTTGAAATTAATACAAAAACATGCTACTTTGGATCATCCAGGTATTCTCCTGTCCACGGTTTTTGCACCAGCAACTGCTGCCTTTTATTTGGATTATTTTGTAAAATTGCCCCTTCAGCAGATCTGCTATCAGTGCTCATGGAAAGAGCAACAAGGGAAAAAGAAAACGAAGGGCAGAGAAGCTGTCTGCCAACCTGGAGGAATCCGAGCATAGTGCTCCTTCTCTGCAGTCACTGCACTTAGGTGGATGCGTCAAAGCTTGCTTGTGATTCATAGTTTTACTCAGCTGAATTGAGCCCTTCTGGTCTCAGAGCTCCCTGGGGAAACCAACCCCACCAAGCAGGGTGGGAAACCAGCCAGGACTGTGGTTAGGTGTTGGTTTATATCCCTAGTCCCAGGCTCCCCGAGATGGAGCTGCTGGTAACACTACACCACCCAACATGGCAGCTCTGGTCAGGATTTGAGCCAGGTGAACAGGTCAGAGGGAATTGTCTGTCTGAGGAACTTCTCTTCCTTTGCACATCCCATCCCCTGAACAGCTCAGCCCTGAGCTTTGCTCCAGTTTACATGCCTGTTAATTACTCAACAGCAGTCATCTTCAGCACTGGGTGCACGAGGTGATGCTGGCAGGACACATTGATCCCATGCTGTTTTCCTATGGTTCCCACTGAGATACAGACCAACCTTAATGTAAACCTGCCTGTAATGGTGCCACTTCAGGACTGCTACTACACTTTTGGTGGCTGATCTGTAAGACAATCTTTGTGGGAAGTGAAGGTAAAAATCTTCATAGAAGTCAAGGTGTTGATTAAAAAAATCCTTCAACTGTCAAGGGAGTATTTCTGTAAGGACTTCTGTTTGTTTGTTCCTTAGCTTGGTTTCCTAAGGAAGCCAGGATTATATGATCAAACTGTTACAGCCTTTTGAACTCCTGGGCCAACTCCAATCAAAATTGACAAGGGGGCAGAGGTCTCAGAAATAATCAGGTTGCTGTGATTTTTGAGAAAATAGACTGCTGGATAGCAGAGAGACAGATCCTGTTAAATTCCTACTAAGGCTGTAACCAGAGCTCAACTCTTCAGAAACACCAGAAAAGTTAAATGAGAGTGAGCACAACATTACAAATACCCCAGCAGCTTTGACCTTGGTTACTAGAGACAGCAGCTATAAGACACAATTACCAAAAGTAATACGTTTTGCTGCTTGATGAAATACTTATTGGTTGCATTCATCTTTGCCACTTTCTGGACCAATGTGCCCTTTGACTTGGAGAGCAGGAGAACATCAAAGGGCAGATCTAGGCACTGGCAGAGTCTTCTGGGACAGTTCCCATGCTGTGGTTAATGGTATCATCCAGGGCAGTCCAAACTGCACAAACACCTCCCCACATTGCCTTGGAGGAAGCCTGAGGCTCGGTTGTGGCCCTGGAGGTGAGTGGTCCATGAGTTTGTACAACAGAGGCTTTTCTCTCATCATTGTGTTCTCTCTTTCCGAGTCATGTGGAAAGTCACCTTTATATTTTTAACAGATTGATCCAAATTCTGTCAAGTAGTGAGAAGAGAAAGAATGAAAATCCTCCCAGCTACTTTGATGAGCCTCAAATCAGACTGTAGACTTTTTTAAAAAAAGTAGTAAAATAGATCAAGGAACAAACATTTACTTAAACTACGAATCTCAAGGTGAGCGCTTTGCCTGTAAGAAGAGATCTCTGCTTCTTGCACTCTCAGTCCAGCCTGAAAAGCAGAGTTGATACAACTAATACTGAGCTGGATGATGCATGGCACTTGCTTTTGGGGTTGGGATGTGCAGCCACGCTTCCAGGTTTAGGTATATGATGCCAGTAGGAAGGTGTGAGGCACACTAGGAAGTGCAGATGGGCAAACAGACCCATTCATGGGGGATATTTAGCTTCCTAGTCCAGAGAGACCGTGATTTGTAACTCTACAGCAAAGAGCAGCAGCCAGTCATTCCACACTGCTACAAAAGCAATGAGGCCTTCCCTGGCAAGCCAGCTGCAGAATGAGACATTTCCTCCTTGCTGATGCCAAGTCAAACTGGGCCAGCTTGGAATAAGCCATGTTGCCAGCTCATGGCTGTCCCAGAATCTGAACTGTCATTTATTAAAATAAATGTTTTTGTTGTCATTGAAAATACTCCAAAACCAAGAGATTTTCTAAGCCTGTACAAAAGTCAGGACTTACAGGTCTTTGAGGACAGAGAGTTTTTCTGCTCTATGTCATTGCCTTGTTAACTCTGAACCCTAAGGAATGCATCCAAACTAGCAAGCATTTCACCACACACAGGCGTTCAAGATTTGAAGAATCTTTTTGAGTGGCATCTCATTTTAGTATCAGATACAGCCAAATTGGGGATAAACTAGAGGAAATCTTAGGAAAAATAGAACAAGGGAAAACAAATACGACTAGATTCCTTCCAGAGCACACAGCTGCCTATACATACAACAGCTAATCCTTTCTGGTAGATTTCCTTTTTTTCTCATTTCTAAGCAATTCCCTTTTTTTAAGACTCTTTGCTCTTTGAGGTGAGTGAGGAAAGAAAAAGAGAAGGAATGAAAGCAGGTAATGTCATAAAAGTATGCTGTAGGCAAGATTAGAATAATCTAAGGGTATTAAAAACAAAAACCAATGTATGGCATGAGATAGCTAGAAAGGCCATGTGGAACTAGCCAAGGGATGGCCTCACCAGTGCATCTAAAAATTGGAGTCAAAACAAGTTCATGAAGGAGCAGCAAAGGTCAAATCACACAATGTGAAAGAGAGTCACAAATTAATTTAAAACATAACAATTCCTGTAAATATCTGAACTGGTCTATTTATACTAGTTTCTGTCCTCCAAGCACACAAACAAAAAATCCTGAACATATTATAACCATTATTGGTACATCCTAACTCAGACTTCTCACGTTAGGCATGATGAAGTAAGGCTCAGTTCTCCCTCTAGTTTTGATCCTAAACAGGGAGCTATGAGAGTATGACATCTGCAAAGTGCTGGTTTTCTGTAGCATGCTCCTTGACTGATAGATTAGGTATGTTGGAAGAGAGAAGAAGCTATCTGTAAAAAAAAAAAAGCAAGCTTTTATCTGTCCAGAACAGCAAGAACAGCTACTGGGAAGCACCATGTAATGATGTTGCCATAGAGGAAAGAATGTCTGCTTAGATATCCCAATCCACTGTCTTTAAGGGATGTAATTTACTGCTAGGAGCTGGGAGTTAGTTTTCCAATCTGAAGGAGGACAGATCTCTGGAATAAAGTCAGGAGGAATGGTGCTCTTGTATTGCTCTAAGCTCTAGGGATATCACTGACTGATTGTCTGCTGGACCACGTGGTTCTTTCCCATCTTGTGTGGCTGGAATAACAGCAAGGTGGATTCCAGCTCCAGCTCCCATGAGCTGCTCTAGCCTATGAAATAAAGTCCATTACCAGAGAGAGGTAGAAACACTGGATTTATTTTCAGTGTGGTCTTAGTCTCACCCTACCCTCCCTTCTCCTTTGAGAGCACCCAGGCTCTGTGTGATGGAGAATGATTGGAGACGTTACAGCCTCCAGCTCTCTGCCTCGCCCTACTTCCAAAATTTGGCAGAAGCGTCTGTGTGTGTGTGTGTGTGTGTGTGTGCGCGCTTCAGTTGCAGCAGTTCATGGTCTGGCTTATTACAGCAAACTGTTGAGAAGACCAAAAGTTGATTATGCATTGCCTCTAGGAAGGAAAGCACCAAGGGGAGAATCTACTTGTCTCCTTTGGTGTTTTAAAGAGAATAGACTTGTATGTATATATCCTTTGCTCTTCATAAATTAAAACACATTAATGCTAAGAAATGAAAAATGATTTTTATTCATTCAGACTTTCGACTGGTGCTACTGAGTTTGTTTTCTTTGTGCTATCACAAGAGCATAAGAGTCGCTAGGGGCTGCTAAAGTGGCACTGGCACAGTAACATTAGACATTCTCAGACATGGACTTCCATGGACAGATCTAACTGTGTTTTATGGTTGAACAGAAAACAAGTATAACAGCTGAGAAGAGAGGATAGAAATGACCAGTAGATCACTGATTTCTCTGTTATTGCTCAGAAAGCATCTTCATAGCCCAAACAGAGCTCTTTTGGAATAGATTTTAAGATAGTATCAGCCAAGTGACATAGAGAAGTGCAGCAGGAAGGAAAGAGTATCTTCTTTTCCAGAAGGCAGCTGAGGCACAAAAAGAATATGGAATTCACCACAGTCACACGGAAATCTGGCAGAGCCCTATCAGCTAAATCCTTGCTGGGCTAAATTTTTGATGGTCAGGCAGACATACAGCATCTCTCAGTGTGCAAGTTCCTTCATTCTACTAAGAGTGAAGCAAGCCTCATCTCTTTGCTTTCATCTACTTTCTAGATTTAATAGCTGAAAAGCTGTTTTGAGCCATCACATTAATTAGAGTTAATTGCTTTTGCTGTAGTATGCGCTAATATAACACTAAACTCTTATAATCCAAACAAAAATCAGTCTATTTCATAAAATATAATCTCTTTCTATTGTCTGAGGAGAGCTATCAATTCAGGGACTCAATCTGGTTCTGCCTGAAGTCAACAGCAAAACTATTAATAATGGCAGGATCAAGTCAGTTCAGTAATTTGCCAAATTCCCCATCATTAGTGTGAATTAATGAGATCCTACCAGAGCTGCCTTTTGGCTGTGGGTGAAATGGAACACGCCTGGCAGCACATCAGCATTAGAAGGGAGGCTGGGGAGGAGCAGGAGTGGTTTGGGGGGAGGGAGATGAGCAAATGGAAGACGCTTAATGCAGTCCAGATGGAAAAAATTGACCCTGACTTCACCAGTCAGGCAATGGCCATAGCCAAGCTGTTTCCTAGTGAGGAGGAAAACTAGAGAGGCTCAAGTAGCAGATGAGAAGTCAGCTCAAATAAAATAAGGTAGCCATTCCCTTTGTCCCCCAAATGATCTTTTGCCCAAAACATGAAGAAAAATACATGTTTTCCTGCCTCTTCTCAAAGCTGTCTAGTGGTTTTCCTCTTCTTGCTTGCTTTAAAGCTTCTTAGAAGCAGGAGTACTTGTGCATGAAGTGGAAAGCTGTGCTCACTCTCACATCCAGTCCCATCCAGAATTAAAATTACAACAAAAATTTCATGAAGAAAACAGCTCTGTGAGATTTATAGTGCCAAGACAGTCATATAAAGTTTGGAGAAGCATCCAAAGAGATGTCAAATGGAACTTAATTGAATTTGGCTGTCATCACTAAATAGGACACATCACTTTGAGCTTAATGGATCCTGCCAAGTCTAACAACAGATATTGTTGCTCTGTTCCTTGAGATGGTGATGGTGGTTTAACTGTCCATGAGTCACTGGGATAACAGTTATTGCTTGAAAAGAATGTGCAGGAAGGAAAGGATGTTCTTGTCTGACTGTGTGTCTGCTTTTGGTGCCATTACAAAGAAAAAGCCAGGCTAATGCTTGAGCAGGATCTTTTAATAGTGGCAGCCCTAATAGCTTTGTAGAAGTAATTGAGTAAATCAGAATATTTGCCTTTTAAAAATGTGTTTTATTTGTAATGGCTACAGAGTCAAATACATACACTTCCATTTGTGGCAGTTGAGAAGTCTGAAATAAATAGCTCAAATTAAAGACAAGAAACACATGAACAAACCTGTTTGGTTTCATCTAGCGGTATGATGACAACAATGCAGTAGCTTTGATAACACCCTTACCCTATTCAGAAAGGATCTTGGGAGAAGTGCATGTGAGCAGACAGTTCTGAGCTGGATATTCAGTAAAATCCCGGTGGTTATTTTTGCAGGCTCTGTGGGCCCAGCATTCACTGTGTTTCAGGCTTCTGACCAGAAATCTCCTCCCAAGTCATTCCTTACATCAAACCAGCTTCCAGCTGTGTGGGAACTGTGGGCTCCTCAAGTAGTGGATATGGAGGTGACCTTTTCAATCTCCAAAGGTAACTCAGCCCCTTCAGCAACTACTATTAGTGACAGAGCCATGGCCTCAGCGAGCCAAAAGGGAAACAACACTTTAGAATATTTCATGAGAGCAAAACAGCAGTAAAAAATGGACTGTCATAATCCACTTCTAACTAAATACTGACTGCCTCTGCTGTGCTCAGCAAGACCAAACCTTCATAAATATGATCCAGACCCACCAAATCTTGAAATACTCAGTGTATTCCCTTGAAAGTACCAGGGACTAATCTTCCATGCCCAGGATAAGTGAACACACTCTTTTCCAGTTGTCGTATATTGTGCAGCATCAATTGTCTTGTAGCAAAATAGTGGAGCAGGATAAGTTACTTAATTGGGAACCTCACATATTATTTTAAACATCTAATTTGTATATCTGTGACTGTAGCCATCAAACTACCCTTGTTTCAATTGTTAGTAAATCTTATGGTAGCAGAGAGAAAAGAAAACATTTTATCAGAATTTTAAAAGATGTTACTAAATATCCTCTACTTAAAAGAAAAAAGAAAGGAAAAAAACTCTTTTCAGGCAATGTACTGCACTCACAGAGATAAGAAATGCTTCCCATACAGGATTCGCTTACTTTGTAGTTCACTCCTAATGGGCAGTTTGGCTAAAGGTACTTTCCAACATGCATTTAAAGCGATCCATTGAAAAGATAAGTAAATTGCAGCTGTTCATTAAACACAGCACTTCATGTTGTGCTGCAAATGTATATTTAACCAGGAAATGCTACTGTAGGCTCTTATTGTTGGTGGGTTTTTTTCCCCTCTGAGATCTAAAAAACGTTATGATTCAGCATCATTTACAAAAGTGTCTGAAAATTACAGGCCGGCCACGACAGTGAAACAGAAGGTGCTTAGGGAAGTGAACACACCAAAGATCACTGCAAGTGTTTTCCAGACAGCTACTCGTACTTGTTCCTCATTCCTTTTGATCAGTGTTTACAATACAAGCTTTCTTTGAGAGGAAACAAAGCTTTTGTACTGATGTTATTGTACAGTCCTTCTGCTGCAGCAAAATTACAAACTTTCTAGGAAGGGCTAAAGTGGGGGCCAAACACCAAAGTTCATCATAGAGGAGCTTTAAGTTTTCACAGATACACAGAAAGCCAGAACTTACGGCTGTTTTTTTAAACTCCAAAAGTGCTAGAGCTAAATTCACACGTGCAGAATTCTGATGTCATTTTTGGTTTTAGTCCCATTTTCATATTCAGAGAAACTCCACATGTCTTTCTCTGAATGGAATGCTCCCGATAGGACTTTTGGGGCAAATCAGTCAAGTTTTTTGTATATGCCAAGAAAGAGATGTCTCCTCTTGCCTTCCCATACACAAAATGAAGCAAGCATCAGCATCCTCAGAGACAATATAACATGTCTGTGGATTTGGTGGTGAGGGAAAGAAAGCATTTTTCAAATTACTCAAACTGGAAATCTTATCCTTCACAATGATGAAGACCAATGTAGTCCCACAAGAAGAACCAGGGAATAGGCTGAACATTGCTCATTCCCTTTAGGATGTGGGAATCACAGCCCTTTCATAGAAAATTGACTTTATGTCATAAATACCTTCAATGAGAAGTGCAGTAATGCTTTGCATATCCCAGCAGAGGACTGGGACTCTGCACAGCCCATAGGCAAGACAAATGAGTGTGTGGGCTCTAATTATGAAACTCCACAATTTCTTCACTATTTCTTTCACCTCTTGACAATATTAACAGCTGGTATTTACATTTCTGTAGAAAGTCTCATCTATTCACCTCTCCTTCCCAAAACCAGAGAGTGATGCCACATTCTGGGAGGTGCAAATATTGATTTGACTGTGCTAATTGTTGGTTTAGTCCATTTCAGAACCTATAAGCTTGGGCTTTTTTTCAGAGCTTCCATCAATCCTTCGCATTTCATAGATCACTTAACATTTAGGAAACCCACAATTTTTCATTTTGCTAGGAGCCAAGTCATACTCATTGTAAGGATACCTCTGAGGAAGAAGTGGGCTTTGTCTTGCCTTATAAGCTTCTTATTTCTGCTTCTTGTTGAGCTTGAAATACCTTAAAAATCCAAGCAAACCAAAGTTTTTCTGAGGATATTTCAGAATTTCTATTCCTATTTCCTATTGAAATGAGAATATGCAGAGACAGAATATATACGGTAAGTCAGCAAGAGAAAACCAAAACAAGCAAAAAAAACACCCTCAACCAAATTCTTATGGAACCTTTAAGAGGCACTTTGTGCCAATTCTGGGTAAAGATGGCTCCAGCCCAAAACATTACATACGGATCGCTCTAAATGAGGTTTTCGTAAATCAGACTTTGGCTTGGGATCACAGCTGCCCTGTGTGGTGTACAGCTTCTGTCATAGGCCAAAACAAGAACCCAGTCTCTGCACAAACCTTGGCTGGTGGGGGAAGGGTCCAAGGTCAGGTAAAGACCTTGATTTTGTGACTTCAGACAGGCTCTGTCAGGTGTCTAATAAAGGATGAAGGTCCATGAAGAGTCTCTACTTTACCTTAGCTGATTCACTTATTTCCTTAATAATAATGAATTAATGAAAAGAGAATTTGCTGAGAAGAAAGCTTTTAATTTATACTGTTAATTTACTAATTCTGCTGTCTGTACAACAACCTAGAGAACCTCTGCAGCTACCAGTTCTGTACGACTTTCCTACTAAGAATGAACTATTCTGCGTGCAAACATTGTATCTGCATTTATCTTACTTTTTCTGCTTGAGTTTTGAATATTTAAGGAGGTGCACAGTCAAGAAAAGATGCTATATCATATTTATATTGCATTTTAGTTGGCCACAATTCCCCACAAGTACAACTCTGCCTGAGAGAGCAGCAGTGGAGACCAGCACAGATGAGGCAAAGCCCATAGCTCTAACATTTATGGGAATAATTCACCCTGTAGAAAATAGGATTAGCAATGCAAGACGAAGAATTAGAAAGTCATGTATGAACCCGCAATGTTAATGGCAAGGAAAATCCCTTTTGGTCTTCTGTAGTTCTGAGAATGATGAAGCAGTTTAGGAGAACAACTATATGATGTAAGAGCAGATCTTGAGAAGTCAAGGTGGCTGAAGGAAGGGAAACAGGGAGAGCAAAGTCTTGTTCCCCAGTAGCAACTGAAGTTGCTGCTGTGTGTTTTGGCCAACAGTTTGGTCAGGGCACTGAGGAGAGGGATTATTTCACAGTAGCCGAGGCTGTGAGAAACTGCTTTGCCTAAGAACTTAATCTTGTGAAACTCAACTGTGTTGTGGTTTTGCTGTAAATTTTAAGCCTGTGTTGGTTGACAGGTTTGTTCTGGTCTGTCAAATCTGGCTGATGGTTCTGTAATTTTGGTGAGAAGTCCTCGAGTTTTGGTCTTAGCAACAGGGAAGGTACATCACAAAGAGAGTACAGGTGAGGAAGGAAGAAGAGAAATAAAAGAAATCTTGCAGTTACTCCCTTGCTCATATTGAAGAGAATTTAACTGCTTTGCCCAGTTTTGCTTTCCAACTACCAACTTGGCCATAATTACTGCATATTTTGTAGGGTTCTCTCATTGAGCTTCTCTGTAGTCACTGTTCTTCATCACAGTCCATCAAAAGTTCTAATAGTGTACGGAGAAAAATCACTTGAGGAGAAATGAAGAAGGAAAAGTAGACTGGAACTCAGAAATCTTCCTTTGGTTCCAATAAACCATGATTACCATGAACCCTCATGCCAATTAAAACGTCAGGTAGAGTATCAGCCACGCCTCAGCTGGAAGGATATAATGTTATTAGTAATATTTATGCCAGCATCTCTAGATCATGTTTATTCTCTTTAAACCTGTTTGTTAGTCTGCCCAGTTTAAGATAAACTGTGAGAACTTTGGCCCCATAAAATGCCGACAGTAAGTGATAAATAAGTTGAACACTCGGTAACATGTATGATACCTTCCATCCGCTCAAATTATGGGCCAAGCTTGCTGCTGCATGTTTGCATCTGTAATTGATTGTGGGAGCTATTAATCATAGGTGTGTGTGATAATGTTTAGACATCTCTTTGATTCAAGGATGCTATTAAGGAATTAGACTGTAGTAGGGTAAGAGTTCGTCTCTGCAATTAATTGCTCCCGGGGTTTTGCAATCTGTGATCAAGTAGTGGTGCAAAAATCAAAATAGACTTAAAAATCCCACATAAAAACAACAACCACCTCAACTCCAGAGCGATGTGTTCTATTCATACTCCACGTGCTGATGTAGGCTATGAATATTTCTGTTTCATATGTACAATTTGTGAAACAAACATGCAGTGTGTGTTTCAGTTTCTGAGTGTTGCTACTGCGGCTTGTAAAAGATATGATCAGAAATGGATCAGGTAACCAGGAGGACTCTGCCTCCCTGTAGCTAATTAGATTTCCCTCCGAGTTACCCTTCAATAGGGACTAAAGAGTGACTTCACTAACTACTAGCTTTGGTCCTACAGTGATTAAGGATCCTGACAAGATCGGAACTACCTGGTCCTGTTAAAATTCGCCATAAACTTACTACTCTTACTATAATCAGAAGACATCCCTGTAGGCCTGTTATTTCCTCATTTCCTAAGAGTTGGTATTAAGGATGTTCAGGCTGAATCGATTTTGGGATAGAAAGTCAGGTGAATAAAGTGTCAGTTTTGAGTCTTAGACACGGCTTTTCAGTCTCCATGAACTGGGACAGGATATTCTTTCCAAACGACTGGCAAAACAAAACTCTTCTGCAGGTGCACTTGTGAGTTGAAAGATCTTCTGATGTTTGACATGTGAAAGCATTAAAAGCATTAAGACAAGATAATTCTAGGTCAGGCAATTACTCTTCACTTACACCAAACTCCTCCCCAGTATTTAAAGTGACTTTTCAGACTGGAAGGTGTTTGAGGCAGGAGATTGCAGCAATAGTGGGAACTAATTCAACACTAGTTTTCTCATGTCTTGAGAAAGTTTTTATACAAGGTTGCTGTCATTAACAAACCATCACCTTCCATTCCAGAAATAGATTCATCTCAGCCCAATATGAAATAACTTTGGGGGTTTTGTGAAGTTCATTGAAATCAAATCCTAACATGCAGTGCATTGCTAATCTTGAAATCTTTCATTTTTAATGTCTTCTCCTTCCCTCTGAGGACATTGGCATCAAGGTGACTGTACCTGTTTCCAGGACCAGATTAAGAGCAGTGGAGAAAATGGAACACAAGTGAGTTTTTCAAATTCCATTCTGATGTCTTGCTGCCAAGGGAGCCTGCCGTGCTCAGTTCAAGGGCTAATCCATGACCATCACTCTACTCCAATAATTGCAGAACATTAATGAGTCTGTTTCCTTATTACAGAGCTCAAAATAAGAGCATTGGCATTCGGATTTAGCAGGGAACTTTTAAAGTCTTAGCCCAAGGATTGTAAGATGAGTGGATTTCTTTTTTAATTAACTTTGCATTCAAAACTTGTGTTAAACCATCTGTTCCCATGCAAGGGGTGAGGGAGGGGGACGTTAGCCACAGATTTTCATCAGCGAGCTGTTAAATTAGTCTCTTTACTTCACAGAGCTTGTTTTATTCAATCTGCCTTTATTAAGAACACAGGTTTGATTCTGCAAGGAACAAATTCTTCTGGTTCTTTAAGGAAAATGGTTTTAAGCAGGGTTTTATTAGGTTGCATTACTGGATAAGTGATACAACATGTTACCAGCGTGAATCATCTGATTTAGAGTGACAAGAAAGGAACTTAAAAAATACCCAAAGCCAAAACATTGGCTGGCAAGGGCTAACAAGGCCAGATTTGATCTACTTTTGCGAAGTTTTTCTGTTGCAATTGGTAGTAACTGTCTAAGGCTTTTAGATATTTTGACTAAGCCTTTTTACCATCCCTTGATTAAGAAGCAGAGAAATTAGGGCCAGACTGTAAATTTAACAAAACTGAATAGTCACTGGGAAGTCAGCAGGCCTGCTTATGGAAGAAAGCATGATCTCAGAGGAGGTCTAGCATGATTTCAACCTCAGAGGAAGAGACATACATAGGAGACGTAAGAGTTATACCTTGCTCTCACAGCCAGGACCATGGCTTACAGCAGGCTTATTTTCTTTACCTGACTCAGCCCTGCTAGCACAACTTCTATGTACCCCCTTGTTGCTTGTCTGTGAGCAAACGGGCATTTACAAGTCTCTGCTTTTGGAACTATGCAGGCTTCATCCAGACCAGGTGAGATATAGCATACCTGAGAGACACAACTGAAAACCCTCAGCCCGTTTTCTCTGTCTGCATTCAGATCCTTGTTACCTGCTACCCCCAATATTCTGATGAGTGACTTGCCAGGTAACGGGGAAGAGGCACAGAGAATATTGATAGAAACAGAAATGGGGTATCTTAATGAGAAACAACAGGAAAAACCTGGCCCTAAGTCACATATTCAGCTATCCTGAGATCAAAGTACATCTTCTCCCCTCCAGCTGAGAGCACCTCTTGCATCCAAGTTAAAGTGTTATGTGAAGATCTGAGTTTCAAATGCATCTCAGGCAACCAAATAAGGGAAAATTAATATTTTCACTGAAAATATGATAACAAAATAAAATAATTTCATTTGTCAAGCTTGATAGCTTTCAGTCTATATATGAGTCTCTCAATCATGTTGACAGATCTCTGTCAGTATCAGGGTCTAGCCTAGAATTAAATCTTTTCCTGTATTGAGGTTCTAAGATTGAAATGAGCTTTTAAATCTGAAGTTAACTTTTAAAAGAACTCCTGAAATAGATTACTAGAATTGCTAAAGAAAAATTTCTGACTATCCACGTTTTTGGTATGTACAAACCCCTCCGTTGCATTTTCAAACTGTGCTCTAGACTTTATTAAAAAACTCGACCCCACCATAACACCTGTGTGGTTTCAGCCTTCAAAATGAACTCAACTATGGAAGTAGAAGGAAGGTCACTCTCTGGAAATCAATTTATAACCTCACTACTGTCCTCCTCAGCAGATTTTTCCCAGTTGGATCCCTCTGTCTATCCCCACTGAATCTTTCTGCCAAGAACCAGCACTATGGACTGCTGTAGCTGCAAAGAAAACTCCATAAATGTGATGTTCCTCCTTCCACAGCTCACTGCAATAAATAAAGGAGAAAAAAGTTTTGCTGCAAGATTGTCCCTTTGGGATGGAATGATGAGTGTTCATACCAGTGATAAGTGTCCCTTGTTTAATCCCCTCATAACTTTTTCTCACTTTGAAGATTGGATTTTATTTATGACACAAGACCACAGTTAGCCTGTGGACTGGGAACTTATCACTGAAATGATGTTGAGAGCTGGCTGGGGAAAACAAAAGGTCTCACTATCATCTTTTAGGTATTTGAAGAAATCACTGAACATATTGATTACAATTAAATCACCTTAGCACTTTTTAAATGCGTCATTTTGCATTCCTCTAGAGAAAAAAACACCCTTAGAGTGAGCTTTTTGTACTGCTCTATATGCAGAAGATGGCAAACATAAGATTAATATTTCAGATTCCATGAGACCAAAAGAAAGGAAAAAAACCCTAGAGATCTCACAATTAGCCGTCCATGAGGCTTAGATATTAAATTTGAGCTCAGGAATTCGATTTTTCGATTATTGCTGTCTCAGTTTCATGACTAACTATGTAGTTTTACTTTTTGGTGTGTGCTTAGTCATTTGGGATGTTTGAGTCTGCTTCATTCTTTCCTTTGGAGGGAACACAGGAATCCCATTACTGCACTCTGGAGTTTGTCTGTGCCAGCAGTCCAGGAGTGGCTTGGGAATGACACTCTTGCCTTGCAGAGTATTATTAAAGGAATGATGACTACTGATTCTGAGAAGTCCATTTGACCAAGCTTGGGAATGAATCTCCACCAATTTTCTTTGGAGTATGTTGACCCCTTTGGCACAGAGAAAAACCCTTAGAGAAGCAGAACTGAGCAGCTTTAGTCGAAAATGTCAGGTTTGATCAGAAAGTTCCTTTTGGTAGCGATAGGGTTTCAGGGAATTTGACAAGGTAGGGATCCTGTATAAGACCACAAATCTATCTAAAACTGCTCCATTAACCTCTCTTTCTGCTCTGTCCATATCTAATGTAACCTCCTTGTTACAATATATAATAATGAAGGCTATGAAACCCTTGATTTTTTTAAACATCTATTTGCATGGAATTTGAACCTTGCTACAAATAAACCATTAAAATTACATTAATAAACACCGGAAAGCAGTAATGATGTGTTACTGCCATAGGAGGGCCAGTTAAACAAGTTAAAGGCTGACACAGTTTTCCAGATGCAGTGTTGCACAATGTGCTTGTTTACCTGGAACATTTACTCTTTCCCTTTCCCTCCTTAGACACACACGGGGTACTAAGGGACAACAGTGAATCGGACTCAGAAATGCCAAACTTACATTACAGTCGCTGTAAACTCATATCTGTAAATACCTTTTACTTGTAAAATATTTTGCAATCCCAGAAATGTATAGTCTTTCGAAAAATAACTTCTGATATTTGAAAATGAGGATACTTGTATCTTACCTAGAATTCTAATCTCCTTGTGTTTTCCCGTTTGTACATAAATATTCAGTCTTTTTCTCCATTCTAGGTCTCATTCCTGTATTTTTCCAGGAATCATGTGAGTTGAAAACAAGTTTTTCTCTCCTTGACTTCATAGATCTATCCAGAATTCTTCTGTTCCTCTTCCCACTGAGTCATTTTAGCTCTTTAAATTTTACCATGGAAACTTCCCTTTTTCTTTACTTCATGATGATGACTTTTATAACTTTTTTTGTATAGTACAGTCCAGTGCTGAAAGTTAAGGATGTCCCTAGAGAGACAGTTGGAATCAGGAATAAAGTTAAGGATGCCTGAGGAGAACAACAGCAGGGTTATGTCTGATTGATCCGATAATTTTTATAATGGCAATTCCTACAGTACTCTAAAATCAGCTACTTAGACAAGTATTCTGTGACAATGCCCTGAATTTGCCCTGAGTATAGAAAGAAGATCCTATGGGGTGATAAAATCCTACAGGTGGATTCAAGCTAAACTAATGTTCAGCCTATTTTTGAGAAATCTAGAATCTATATACTTTTTAGAAAGCTTTCTTATCCTAATTATGTGGAAGGAACTAAATGAATGCTGCAAGAGGAATGAAGTTGCACTTGCCCATCAACAATGAACTTACCCTTGCTGTCACCTCACACACCTATAACAACACAATACCCTGGGGAATCTCAGTTAGGTTCAGATCCATCCATACTTTCATATCTCGCCAGTTCCAATGAAAGGAGGATAATTTAGAAAAGTGTAATTATATTTTAACAGATCAAAGATGAGTATATTAAATTGAACTAATTGCAGTGAAGAATTGTGACCTATTTTCTTTGAAGCCTTACAAAAAATAAATTAGGTGTGTCAATCCCACTTGCATAGGTCAGGTTCAAGATTCTTGACAACATTATTGCTGCCAATTTATTATTTTGTTATAGCCACCAAATAAATTAATTTTTGTTCCAGGCCCAGCCAATTATTCATACAGGGGATGAGAATCCAAATAATTAGTATTTCCTACTTCAGTCCTGATGGTTGCCTGAATCGTATTTCTTTCCACCAGTCTTGCTTCATGTTTTCTCCTAGTGAAGTCTGAAGCTCTTGAGGTGAATGTAGATCAGCACCTCTCCACAGATTTATTTATTTACTTGCTTACAGGTTAGGATCACAGAAGACTTAGCTCCAGTGAAATAGTGTTTAAGAAGATATTAGAGTTTACAGGATACATTTGGTACATACGACACTAATTTTAGCCTTCCCTTCACAGGCTCAAATGCAAAGGTGATCCTCTGGTTGGTCCTCCACAGCTCTGTGTCAAAAAATGAGCAGGAAGCTCAGAGAGGAAGAAGAGCAAGAAGAACATGAGTGCGGCTGTAACATGACTGTGGATTTGAAAGGAGATTTGATTTATAAATCTGAACTATCTGCACTACTTTCTTAGATGGTAGCCACTGGATACGGAAATAATACTCTGCTGTTCAGTTTCTGAGCCCACCTTTCCTGTTCTTTTATGGCAGCTGTCTTTGGGGAGGTCTTTTCTCCCTTCAGTTCCTACTTTCTCAGAAGCAAAAATCAAGCTTCAGCTCTGAAAATGCCTCTTTTTTTGTTGGGGATGTATGGAAGTAGGGAAGAAGAATAGGCAGATGGAATGACTTATCTGGATTGTAATTGCCCATATCACCATAGAGACTTCATTCCCTGGCATCATACTATGGAGAAAAACAAGAGACGTGGCCTGGATCTTCATTCACATTTATTGGTCTTCACTTGTGAGCATAAACAATTAATGTTCTGTGACTCCAAATTCTGTTTCTGTTACAGAGGAAGGCCATATTTCCCTCTCTGTTTCTACCTGGTCAAAAAGTCTACAAACCTTTCTACTCCCATTTCCTCCTTCACCTTTTTTGTCTCCATTCCCTTAGGGTCTTAGCTTCTAAGGGCTGACCTTTACAAATGCAACAACAATAATTATCCTATAATTAGACACTCTAAGTCACATTGTTGCTAAAGCTGTCAGTGTGGGAAGGAAGCAAGCAGTGCTTAAGGTAAGAGTTTAAGGCTCCTTTTCCACTGTATCACCAGAGGTATATGTGCCAAGTCCTTGGCATTTCATTAGGTGGTTATTTGGGTTCCTTTCTAACTGCATCTCATAGGTTAGTGATTGCTGTTCGTGACTCAGTGGTTGTGTCTCCAGACCACAGAGATAGAGAGTAAAGGACATTTCAGGGTTTCAGCAGACTTCAAGTTCCTGCTGCCATTGTGGCTGTCAACAAGGTAAACGATCCAAGCCCATCATGCTTTCCTATATATGAAATTAGAGGTGCACCTCAGTCTTCTGTGTGTCATTCTACAGCCTGGAATGCAAAGGTTTGGTTCAGGCAGGTAGCAAATATGTACAGCTTATATGAAATCCAAATACCCAACAAATCTTGCTTGGCATCCATAATACCTCTGAAACCATAATTCTCACTGTCCCATCAAAACAGGTGAGACATTAGCATATTCTTGCAGAAATGTCTCAGCTATGCCAAGGTTTGGAAGTACAGCCCTGGGATAAAGATTTTTTATCCACCCTTTGTGATACAAGCGCTCCACTTTACTTTCTTAGTATGACATTGCATATAAATGCAAAGAAATATAGGAGTTCCTTATAGTTGGGATTATGGGCATTTTCATATTTTCCTTTGTTCCCTTGTCTATAGCATTCTCCATGGTCAGCTGTTGCTGTGTAACAAATCCCTCAATCCCGGCTCTGACTTAAAATGTGTAACTGCATTTCCCTTCTCACTCACTCCAAGGCTGTTATTTCTTCTTCCATTTCCCTTGTTTAAAAAAAAAAAAANGTTTTTATTCCCTCAGTTCAATTCTACCAGGGCGCAGCACATCAAGTGGTGCCTGCAGAAATACACAGGACGAAATATCTGACTTTATCTCTTTGTTGTCCATATTTCAACGTCTTGCTGCTTGGATTTGTTATCCAAACCTCAGTGAAAAATATTACTAATAAAATCACACATTCATATAATACTCTGCCTCGGTACCAAATTTCTTCTGGCTCTTACTTACGCTTGCATTATTGATAAGCATCAGGCAAAAGAAGGGTCTCTAGGTTAAATCTATATTGCTTTGAATTTCCCTTCTATGCTTAACATCAGACGCCACCAACACATCTTGAACTGATTTAAGGCCCTGGGGTGTTACTCAGTGCCATTCAAAACACAGCAAGCCACTTTCCATGTGCTGGGGCCACTAGGGCTCGTTAGAATGGCATTTTTAATAAAACTTAAGTGTAACTACAACATTTTGCGGCTCCACTCTCCAGATAAACCACTACGTACGTCATTCCCCGTTTCACCTCCCCATTTACACACCCACTAGACTTTTGACCAGCTGGCCAAATTCATTATGGGTTTAAATCTATCGCAATCAATAACATTCCTTCTGCTTGACACTTATTGTAGGCAAAAGTTTCCATAGGGTTTTTTGCGTGTGTGTCTTTTTTTAACTTCCTATAACAAATTAAGTCTTGAAACAAAGCCCTGAATGTTATTATTCAGGTGAGGTAGTGCAGGAGCATTAAAAACACTTTGGTTTTAGATGCAGCTGTTCTATGTTAGAGTTGTTTCTCGTCCAGAAAAGGCTGAGCTGTTATTAGTGCTTGTAGATTTTCCCTTTTGTTGCCTAAAATAAAAAAATACACTTATCCAGTGCAATTTCTTCTAGGCAAGAATATCTTCGGGGTTCATAAAAGAACCCTCTGGTGCCTACAAGGATATGAAAGACAAAAGAAGCATAAAGCCAATGGATTAACTCATTATCTGTGCTACTGGCTGTAATTCTGAAAGGGTCATCTACAACTCACAGAGGCAATCCTAACCAGCTCAGTCAGGTCAGAGTTTCTTGAGAAGTTTCTCCATGGGAACTGGGGAAGATGGGGGTGGAACTGGAGGCAATGACCCCGCCAGGAACCACAGTTGCTGGAGCAGGAGCCTGTCCAGCAGAACTCTTCCGTTGTTTATTGCAGATGGTAAAACTCTGCATCTCCTCAGCCGGTTTCCTCCTCTGGTGATGCCTCTTAATGAAGCCTGTTGTGCTTCTGCTTTTAGTTTCCTGGCCTTGTTATTACACTCTGTGCGTCACACGTGGGACAAAAGAATCAATATATGGATTCCTTGGAAGTGAATCACTGTGCAGTCTGTGGGATTTGGATAAATAGTCTGAATCACACTTTCTTCACCTTTCTAGATTCCCATTTCAAACACACTCTACAGCTCTATGAGACAAAATACTGCTATTCCTAAGTGGTCTTGCACTGAGCAGCAAAGACCTACACTGAACTACTTTTCATACAACTACTGTCTCATGCTTCCTAACAGCTTCTTCCTTTACCTTCTTCAAAACCTGGCAGATCCTACATAGTTTTAGTTTTTGGGAAAGACCACATAGTAATGTGCAGAAAGCTACATGTGTACAGCTCCTTGCAGAGTTTTAAGTATTATAGTAATAGCTATATAAGGCTGATTGGGTGGTGGATGTGCTGTTCCCGCTTCTTTTCCATCACAAGCCTCTCCCTGCTGCTCTGCCCCAGCTGACAAGGAAGGGAGGTGTAAACTGCATGGCAGTGCACTCACCGAGGCAGCAGCCAGTACCATTACTCGCAGCTTACACAGTCCCCACGCGATGCTGTTTAATACCAGACCAATGAGGTGAATAAAACCTACAAAAGTTTATAGTGTGTAAATTACTGTTGCACCCTGCCCTCTGCCTCAGCACTGAACTGCCTGCACTAGAGGTGGATAAATGAAAACAGTCCCTTCCCATGCGATGGCAGAAGGACTTCCAGGAGCTGGAGAAATTACTGGGCAGTTATATAGAGATGGAAAGAGGCAGAAAACGTCCCAAGAACTTCTGGCTCTTTACATCTTATCCTCTGAACATTCCACTCCCCGGCCACAAGTCTCCTGCAGAAGGCTCAGCACCAGGAGCCATAGGACTGAGCAAAACTGTAGCCTTTGAGAGTGAGAAAGGAGGCAAAGCAGCAAGTAAGGGCAACAAATGGCTAATTTAGGGCATTGAGCAGGTACAGAGACAAGGAAAACAAAGGTACTTTGGAGGGGAGCTCTGCTGGAGGCTGTGCACCACAAGGACTGTTGTTTTGCCTCTCTTTGGCTTTCAAAAATGTCACTGTTGTGTAACCTGAATAGCTGCTGGCCATCCCGTATCTTACTTATTTGAGAAAACTGGAAAATTTTGTTTCAGAGTATCCTAAACTACTGAGGGAACATGCCATTTTAGACAGGCATCTACAATTCAGCTCAACACACGAGCAGCCCTGGCAGCTGCCGTGTTATCTTTGGAGCCACTGTACAGTCTGTCAAATTGAAAACATGACAAAACATTTGAGTAAACGTTGAAACTTTTATGATCTCTTGAGGGAAAAAAGAAGTTTCAGATAGTGTAATCTGATGAGTGTGGTACAGATGGAGAGATAGACAATGCCTGTTAGAAGACGCATATGCATGTTATAAAATGAGAAGATAGATCTGGCTCCCTGTTTACAACAGGATCTGCGAGCACAGATTCTTTTAACCCTTCAAAATCCTGTGTCTCTAAACAGGACCTGAGCAAAGGACAGAGGCACCTTCTGAAGCAGCTGCTTCTACTCCGTGTGTTTGGGAGAAGCACTTCTTTTCAAAAGCTGGTGTTGACACTGGCTTTGTACACGTTGTTTCACTTTCTGTGCCTCAGTTTCCCTGTTTGTAAGATGGAGTAAAATCAGTTGCATCATCAAGTTCCTCGGTATTGAAAAAAATGATCTGTCTAGGGAAAGGTTCTCATATTTCTGGATGTGTAATAGGTCACTGCAAGTTTAAGGAAGCTTACTGAGGTGTTGGTTAAAAATGGCTAATGATACATAAAAAATGTAACTCAGAAACATCCAGGGGCTATGTTTAAAAAACAAACGAATGCACAGCTATAGCATGTAGCAACTTTTGCCAATAGTGGCTATCGTGTGGTACTTCAAGAGCTACAGTTAAGGCTAGTCCTGCTGAATCCAAGTGCTTACAGTTGTAAGTGCTCTGCATGTTCCAGGATCAGGCCCAGACGCCTTATTTCAGACCAAAGGGAAGGAATATCAGCTCCTGCAGATGTGGTCTGTGTAATTGGGACTGCATGCAAATGCATGTCGTGCACACAATCAAAGAGTTGTTCTGCTGGAATTGGGCAAAGACATAGAAACACCAAGTTAAAGGTCATTTCTGAATCTCCATTTTCCTTCCCTTTTCTTCCCTCTCTAGACCTACTGATTTTGTCTCCAGATTTTCTGGGAATCATGCTGGTCATGTGCTCCTGCTGCTTCACTGGCTGCATTTTGCTTGTGAGCAAAGAGGTTCTCATGTAGACACTTTGCACAGTCAATTAGTAAAGTAATTGAGTACTCTTTGGGATGAAAGGTATAATTCACACGCACGATTATTCACCATTTTCATTACATGCCATATCCGGGAAGCTGCTGGAATGGAATGCATCTAGACACTTCATGGTGAGGTAACTCTGAATGACCTGCTTTTCCTCATTTACATGTGACTCAGTACTATTTGAATACTGTGCTTTATGTGTGATATTGCCTTATTACTTTTACAACACTCAGAAGAAGACAAGAAGAGCCAGCAGGTCTCTGCCCTCAAGAGGCTGTTTTATCTGAGCGAAAATGAGTGGAAGGTAATGCACAATAGGGAGGAGATGGGTGGAGAGCCTGAGATGGTTGGACTGAAATATAATCATTATTATTAAAGTCCTTAAGGATATCATGAGAGAAATTAATCTTAGGTAAGGATTTGAATGAAATGAGACTAGCTGCTTAGCAGGCCAGAACTGGAAGGTTGTTTAAACAGGGAAGGGTCTTGTAGGGAAATGTCTGGATATACAAAAACTAATATATCTATACATTTATATGTGACTATATACACATTTTATATATAAGGTTATACAGAAGATGCTATTACTCAGTCCAGTCTGTAAAGACAGAGGTAAAATAGATATCACACCTTCTTTTTGGAAACAGCCCATCAAAACTGATTATCTTGAATCTGCTTGAAAATTTTTAGGATCATGTTTTCAGAGGAACTGGGCAAAAAACTGGCCATATCTAAATGCATTGTTTTGAAAACCTGCCTCTCAAATACTACTGCTTAAGGAGGTTGCCTGGATTGTGGAAAATACGGAATTGTCTCTATTAGATGTTTTGTTTTGGTATCCTCATCATGCTTAAAAATATCCAGTTAAAAATACGGAGCTCCTGAGTTCCTGAATCCTTCACCCCAGCAAGCACGACATCCAGCACTAAAGCTCTCTCTTGTGGTCCTGCTATGCAAACACAAGCGCTTCATCAGAGGCAAACTCTGTTCAGACACTACTTAGGCAAAATACAAAGCTCATGAGGAGTTGAGAAATCATGTCTTAATTTTCTGTTAATTAAACTGACAGTTTCTATTCCTAATTCTCAAGGGAGGATGTTTATTATGGAAATTATTGGCAACCAGTACTCTTCTAATATCAAGTCTGTTACTAGAAAAATATCTCTTAAATAAGAGGTTGTTTTTTTGATGGCTATTGCTGAAATATTAAAAAAAGCCAATTCAGGTGCCTATAGGCACAACTTTCCCATTGTGCCTGAATATCCAGCTTCCACTCACAAGTGTAATATTGCCTTGGCTTCGGTTTACTTTGCTAAAACCTCTCCTTTGCATTTGCGTGTGAAGCCTCTTGCAGCCACGAGTGCCGGGAGAGCCTGGGAACGGCAGGAAAGCGTTGTACGGTGGATATAAAAAAACCTGGACACCCATTAGTTTTGCAAAAGCAGAACCTGTTCCCTGCAGATGAAAGCTGACTCATAGGGCCTTTTCCTGAATATGAGCACTGTCTCTGTTGATTAAGAAATTGTATGATCAGATAGTGAAAGTCGCAGGGAGCTGCCGTGTCATCTCCTGATGGTGCAGGTGCTCTGTGCCACTGGGCATCCAGCCCCATCTGAGTCACTTTGTTCTGGCATCCAGCTGGGTTTGAGTTTGGCCTTTCCTTGGCCACTGGGGACCTGTGAACAAAACTTTGCAAATAAATCTGGATTAGTTTATAGATTTAGGCTCCCTAAATGCCTTGGGGTGCCAGAAAGTGTCAGGCAGCTGGGAGGCAGGGGCTTCCCTACTGCTCAGTAATGTGGAGGTGAAAGGATCGAGCTACCACTGACCTGAGCAGTGTCAGTCTCAGGTGGGGCTCCACAGCACAGTGGTGAAGGCTGTCTGCCAGCCTGTGTAGGGAATGTCTTGCTTGGTGAAAATTGTTTTTGAGGAAGACAGAGGTGCTGCTGGATTCACTTTTACTGCTGGTCATAAGCAAAATGAAGGAAGGAAACAAAATATTCCAAAGTGACCTAATACAGCTGTGAATAAGATGTAAATATTTCTTTCCAGTAATACAGCAAAGAAGATGTATCTGGAAGATGAGCCAAGAGATCTGACATAACTTGTGAGCCTGATCAAAGGTGCAAGGAAAGGGTCTGAAAGTGGCATGTGGGGTAAGATTTTGAGTGAGGTTTAGGCATTAGAGAAGAATGGGAGAAGCAGAGGATGCATTTATTGGCCGTTTGTCCTATGGCATGAAAACTTATCAGTCAAGTGTCTCTATCCCTTGCTCAGGTCTCTGGTGCAAGTGCCCGCATTGGCTTCAGTGACTGATATAAAAAGCTGCACATCCCACACACATCACACACATCACAGGCTCTGATCCCAGACCAAGCAGCCTCAGGAATATTGGTTTTGACCCATTCCTGTAGCTCACACCTTCACAGTCAAACACAGGTCTCTTTCTTTCTGAATATATACTTGATTACATAAAATTATGTTAATATTATGATCTGAGCAGCTCTCAAACAGAAAATTTTATGTGAAGCTTGGAAATCCTAAAACTCCTTGCATTTGGTAGGATTCAGGAAAACTAATTAATATTTTAAATATTTTGTTATTTATTTTTCAATTCTAAACCAGTTTTCCAATAATTGAAATGCCACAGCTTTACTACTTCATGTCCTTTTTTCTTTTTGAATGGTCTTTAGATAATTTCCCTTTTTCTGCTTAGTGTCTGATGAATATTCCAAACCTGGCCAATTTTGGAAAGATAGAGAATGACCAAGTAAATAAAATGACAATAAATAGCAAGACAGTTTTCTCTCATGGTATTGGGACTGCAGAAAAAATTGTGAAGGTTAGATTTTGACAAAGAAAACTCAAATCTTCCAAAGATATTTTGCCTGTTTTCCAAAGGGTCACTTAAAATAGAGATAAAGTAGAAAGTTTCAATGACCTCTAATTAACTATGGAGGGGTCACCTAGCCGCAAAGACAATTTTTTAATGCAAATCCAGGACCAGGCTGCAGTTTGCCTTACTGCAAAGTTGGTTATTAAAACTCACTTTAATTTGAATAAAGTTTAGCAGAGTATTTTTCCCTCATTGTTTTGAAGAAAACCAATAAATTTTCATGGACAATTAGAAACTGACAATTCTAAAGGCCTGGAAAAACTGGTTTATTGAATGAATCCAGGCTTACCTGTGACTACTCTGAATTGCTCCTGTTTTGATAGAGAGGAACAATTAAAAAAAAAATGTTTGCAGGTCTACATCCTATGAATTATTCGCAGCTTTTAATGGCAACTAACAGCTAAATTGGGCTGGTGAGTGCTTATTAGGGGTGAGGAAGCCTTGAGCCTCTGCCAGGACTGAATTCGTTTTCTTGTGTTGATGCAAAATGCAGTAATAGATGATTGTGAATGGCTTAATACACATGAGCTGGATAGTGGGGTTACAAAAACAGAGTTAACAGGCATGAAAAAGGAAAACTGGGAATGGTGCTAACTTCTTTGAAAAATTAAGGCAGAATGAATGGCTTTATGATTAAGTTTCTTTAGAAGTTAATTTACCAAAACGTTCAGTTAAAAAAATAAATGTGAAAAACATTATCATTCCCCATTATTGTGACAGGATTTTTTCCCCAGAGCTTCAAGTCAAAATCCTCCCAACATGCCAAGCAAGCATCGCACTCAGCACCAGCAGACACCAGTGGACACTTCAAGTCATCAGGTCTATAATCTTCTTTGGACTTCAGACCAAGTTTTCTATTTAAAGAGGAGATTTTCAGCAAAGATAGACTTTGAAATTCCAAATTGCCAAACACGTTTGGGAGCTGCGTGGGTCTGTGCTGCTGTAACCACACAGACACTGCTTGGGGATGCAGGGCTGAGACTGGCAGGCACAGAGTGGGCAGAATGCAGCACAGCTGTGGAACTCCGCTGAAAAGCTTCAAAACCAAACCAACCCCTACCCAGAGCATGGAGAAATGGGCAAATTTGTCTACTATTATGGCATAAATGTGTTTTGGTCCTGATCTGTAGCTGGGGAAGTCAAATGGAACTACCTTCCAGTCATCTTTCTGCAGTCACATGTATATGTGACAAATACCTGTTCCCAAAAAACTCATACACTAAGCAAAACAGAGCAATGGAAAATCAAATCAGAAATCAGAACAAATTATAATAAAACCAGTTCTTGTCTATTTGTAAATATGCCTTTATGCCCTTGCTTAAAGCAGTGGTTTTTTTCCTCATGGCAGAAAATCTGAAACCACAGAGATGTGATTTTCACAGGAAAAAAATTATTCTTTTATAAAGGTCTGACATTTTTTAAAGTTGTCTCTAGACCTACTATACCATTTTCCTGGAAATGATTATGAACGGCAAAGTTAACAGAAGAGTTTACAAAGAGATTTTTATAGCTATTATTAATGTATATGTCCAGCCAGATGTGTTTGGATAGGAGATCTGGTTTTTCTTCTTTGTCCTGCAACACCCCATGAACAACTCACTTGTGTTGGTAGATTGTCGTGCTTGCTCAGAAAAATCCATAGTTCATACTGAAAAACTAGTCCTTGTGCTTTGCCAGAAATGAAAGAAACTGCAAGCAAACAGCTGTAAAGTTGAGGAAAAGTGATTTAAATTTACCAATAACACCATCTTCATAATGGCTAACTTTCGAAAGTATGAGAGGAATGAATGGGAGCATTTCCTTGGTTTTATTCCCTGGTGTCATTCCTCATCATCATGTAATTTAAGTGCTGCCTTTTATATTGTGGCTTTGCAGGTTGCCTGTTTTTAAAGGTACACTGTCACATAAAATCAAACAATGCTTTACCTCTGCAATGAATAACACTTCCAACTACTAAAACTGATTGTTAAAACGTCATGTTAGTTCATTCCATAAATCACTAGTGAAATCCTGACCTTACTGAAATCAATAGAGGTTTGCCACCAGCTCCCATGGGGCCAGGATTTAGCCTCCAGGCTTGACGAATATCCAGAGTGAACAATATATCCAATTACTTTCTTAGGTTGGGCAAGTGCATTCCTTGTTCCCATTCCTTTTCTGCTTTCCTAGTCCCTCACATCTTCAATAGGGCACTTGGGATGCTGGGCCGTCAGTTTGATGGACTGCCAAGAGTCCAGCTGATATATCAGGAGTGAGGAGCTTCGTCCTCCAAACACTTCAGCACATAGAGAGCTTTATCACAGAGGTGATTCAACTGGAGCCATAGGCCAGCTTTGTCATAAATGACATAAAGTGACTGAGGTTATTATCCATTTTACAACCGTGTGTCAGATGCAGAAACAAAGCACAAAATGTTTTTTTCTTTTCATTTACTAAGAGAGTGAGTAATAAGCTCAGTACTTATTTCTGTTGCTTTGGACAATCAAGGGAAAATATTTTTCTCTTTGTTTTTGCCCAAACCACTCTAATTGCCTCCTGGAAAGTACACTTCATAAAAGGAAAACACATTTGAAACCATAGCTGGTGAGTTCATCACTCAGAGATTGAAAAAGCACCATTTGTTCCTCCAATCAAGCTTTCCAGGTTGATGTGTTCTGTACAGTATGTTTACTCATGCTTCATCTAATTAGATTTAAATAACTATCATATGTCTATTTAAGACCATTCTTCAAAAATTAGAAAAGAGTCTGTGAAAAATCTTCAGATTTTACCTACCTGTAGCTCTTACAAGTTTTGGCCCAAACTTAGTGGTTTATACTCTGTTGCACATGAGCTTTAAGGATGGGAGGGGACCAGGAGAAAGTTGCATGCCATATCAGGGCATTAACCCAGGGTCTTCCCTTTCAACTGTTATCCTGGGAGCCAGGGAGCCAGGCAGTTTGCCTCTCTGTCTCTCTTTGCTGCTGTTTGAAAAGCAAGACATGAGCAGCACCCTGCCTCAGAGTCATCTGGCAAGCAAGGTGCCGAGAGGCAGCGCTGCCGGGACCCCTGCAGGTACGTGAGGTAGAAGTGTTCACTTTAAATTGCTTTTCAACACAAGTCTGGGGGCTTATTTCATTGCCGTCTCAAAGCCTGGAATCAAACACAGAGTGTATCGGATGTCTCCAGCAGCAACTAAACTCATGCACTCTTGTAAATCTCCCTCGTAATCCCCCTGCTGCTGACACTTTATTAGCCAGGCATTCCGGGCTGTGCTTTACTGGGGCACCTCTAAGTGATTGCAGATGGGATTGCTGTGCTAGGGTTCAGATGTGCTACCAAATAGCTGTCTTCATATTTTCCATGCTTTGCCTCATTTGTCAGGTTGGTTTTAACCCTGTTGTGTTCAGGATGTTTTCTACCTCAACTAAGGAGCCAAAGGTGGACTGGAAATCTAAGCAAATGCCAAGCATTTTCATGGCTGTGAGGCTACTCCTCTCTGCTGTACCAGGGAAACTACTCGAGCTTGAAAGGTCCCTGCATTAACCCTCCAACAAGAAATGCTGAGCAGGGTGAGAAGATATGTCAGTTTTCAGGAGCACATGAGTGCAGGGAGGCTGGGAATTGCACAGAGCTACCCAAAGCAGCAGAGACTAGCAGTGATGAACCTGCACCACATAGTTTTGTTGGCTCAGCCACAGCACAGCTTGGACTATCAGCAGGTCTCATTGGTGCACAGGGAAAACCACTGGCAGAGATGAAGGAAGTTTCTGGAATCACAGTTCCTACGAATGCCATGTTAACAAAAATACGTTACATCCAGAGCTCAGTCTGCCTTGTGACTTCCACTGCGCCTGGATCTCCACTCTGAGCTGCCCCATATTTTCCACTCTGGGTTGTTGGTGGAGGATGAGCTGTGGTTTGCCTGCAACCCCACCTGCCGAGGTGCCTGCAGTGAGGAAAGCACACACAGCACTGTCTCGTTTCCCATCCAGTCTCAACCCAAGCACTGATGAGCGCATACAAGGAAGGACACTGAAAAATCAATGCTTCTATCTCTCAGTGCCTTGCAATGAGTAGGACCCTTGATAGATACTTTCCTATTGAGCACAGGCTGGAGTTCTGGACGACACAGCTGTTAAGTTAATGCTGCAAAACCTGCCTCATATGAACAAGGTCCATAATGCTGGGCTGGAAAAACTGCAATCTGCCACCATTCTTAACAAAGTGGAATCGGCTGCACCCAGAGTGTTGTTTTGGTTTTTCTGTTCAAGTGAAAACCAAATTAAAGCTCTGCACCGCTTGTTTTTCTGAAACCATAAATGTGACATGGAATGTGTTTATCCATGTGATGAGCTTGCTCAACTAAGGTAATGGGAATTGCAGATGGTATCTGTAGTACTTCAGAATTAAGAGCTCTGTGTGAGGAACGGCCTTTAGGATTTCAGGTTGGCGAAGCAATCCCGGTTAAAGGAAGTGGCATTAGAAATTTCCTGGAGATGAGCATACATTCACAGCAGTATTCAGTGAATCTGTTGTCTCAGTATTATAATATTCAGCGTAAAAATAGCTTAAAGAAAGAATTTAAAAAAATCAGATATGGAACCGGCGTATTTTAAACCATTAATTTATTTAATTGCTTTGCCTGAGAAATGCTTGCTGCAACCACTGAAATAATGTAAGGAAGGCTCATAATTGCCTAGTGACATGTATACAAGTGTTTTATAACAGCTATTTTCTAGAAGCTCTGATTTCTTTGTTTAAATTGAGTATAATAAAGACAGCAAGTCCTTGACAGACAAGTTGTGTCACCTGTGTTTCCAGATGGGACACAGTATGAAAAGTTTGCTCATTCTGACTATTAGCTTAGCTCTATTAACCCACATTTCCCAGAGTAAGCAAGTGCCTATCAAACCAGAGCTATGGGAATTTCACTTGTGATTCATGTTTTTTCCATTCATCTAAACAAGCTCTGCTAAGCTGCTTTACTCCATAAACTGGACTGCACAAGTAATATGATGAAAAGCATCATAATTTATATCCCAAAGAACATATGTCTTCCATATTGATATGTTAGCAAGTCCCAGATTTTGGCTAAATGGTTTGGCCAAGTAAGGCATATGTGTTGCTGTGGTTAATATGAATTTGTTCTCTACATATGGGCAGCAGTCTGAACTCACATCTTGTACTCAACAAGACTTACTGTATTATCATGGAGGATTAAATACACATAAATTAAACATGAAGCCAACAGTGGCTCTTTTATTAGGAGAACATTGTTTGTGCATTATTACAGCCAGATTTTCAAAGAAGATCAGCTCCCAGCTAGACTCCAGAAGGAGCAGTTTGAATTTTAAAGCATCCCTACATTTTGGACACTCAGCTCCTGAAAATGTGGCCATGAGTCTCATTCTACTTCACCACTCCCCTCACCATAGCTCATGGCAATATACTGACTACGACATCTTCAGACATTCCTTATGACCCTATATTTTGCTTTCCATGAAAACATATTTCTTCAAGTTGAGAGGGGAGAAATATTTTCCAGTATTGCAGGAAATTAGAAAGCTGGTGGTATCTTCTGTTTTGTTCTTACGAGCTAAGTACTTCTGATCCCTGTAATCAAGTTTTATATAGGTATTTTCTGGTGTTTTGAGCTGAGCATTTCATAACTCCCGGTACATGTGTTATCCTACCAACTTTCTGAATCAAATATATCTATTATATAGCTATAAGAAACTGAAGAGGCTGAAATTTTGCAGTGAATTTCTTTAAACCTGGTAGGTATCATGGCCTTATGCTACTGGTTAGCAGAACTTATCAGCTGTATACTAATGGTCCTTAACAGCTCTTGATCACTGATGATGTTTCTTTAGCTGAAAAGATAAGAACTTCGTGTATTTGGTGTGAAATATCCAGCTGTATTTTTTCTAGGTTGCGATTTCTTTAGTATTGCCTTTTGAAAAAAGGTAATTTCTGGTAGGATGGAAATTTGCCTGTACAGAGAGCATCACCACAGTTTGAGTGCTGTGTCCTGCTCTAAACCCCTCATTTCAAGAAAGATACTGAGATGCTGGAGCATGACCAGAGAAGCAAACAGAGCAGGGGAACAATCTCGAGAGTCAGTCCTGTGAGAAGCAGCTGAGGGAGCTGGAGGGACTCAGTCTGGAGAAAAGGAGGTTCAGGAGGGACCTTCTCACTCTCTCCAACTCCCTGATAGGAGGGTGCAGCCAGGTTGGAGTCGGGCTCTGCTCCCAGGGAACAAGGGACAGGACAAAAGGAAATGGCCTCAAGCTGTGCCAGGGGTTCAGGGGTTCAGGTTGAATATCAGGAAGAATTCTGCACAGAAAGGGTGGTCAGGTTTTGGAAGGGGCTGCCCAGGGAGGTGGTGGAGTCTCCATTCCTGGAGGTGTTCAAGGAACGATGATGTGGCACTCAGTGCTCTGGGCTGGTTGACAAGATGGAGATCAATCACAGATTGCACTCGATGATCTTGGAGGTATTTTCCAATTTTAGTGATTCTGTGATCTCTTAGGAATTTGTTGGTGCAAAATGCAGGGGTTCTGTTTCTACATCATTAGTGTGTGGCTATTAAAGAAAAAAACCCCAGCATTTTAGTGATAGCAGTAGACTAAAGGATGGGTATTCATCCCACTAAAAATTGATCAGCTCTGTATGATCTGAGTGAAATATATGCTCACACACAATATGGCACCTACATATGACAGATATGAATAATGGCAGTGCAAAGTTAAAAAGTAATATAACCCATTTTGCTTAGGTATTTTTGAGGCTTTGGGGGTGTGTGGGCAGGTATTTCACATGATGGAGCTCTGGTCCTGCAAGCTATTATAAACAGGTCACCAGCATAATGGATCTTAATAAATCTGTTTCCTTAAGACTTTCCATAATTATTGTTGGATCTACTTTTGCTCTTATGTCAGCAGAAAATGAGACAAGAAGATTTAAGTTCTGCTGTACCTGGGAAACAGATGTAAAATTGCTTTGTTTATTTCTGCAAAGTTTTAATCAATGATTCCATACCTGAGGAGCACTCTCCAAAGCCCATCATCTGCCACATCAACAGACTAGAAAATGCCATGTACATAAGGAAGAATCTCAAAATAAGAATATGTAAAAATTATTTTCCACTTTTTTGAGACCTTCACATTTCCTGCTTTTCTTTACCCTTGTGGCCTCTGTTGAGAAGCATTGGGTAATGCCTAACCTAAATGTTGCTTTAGTCACACACCACTAGTCACCCAGAAACCATCCAATGTTATTAAACTGCCATCATTTCTTCTTGGGTTCCATCAATTATCAAGACTAATGGTAGAAGGGTTCAGCCAAGGTTAGAGCATGTGTATGTCTCTGGGCCATGGGGAGCTCTGTATCATTGCTCTGAGCCAACAGAGAAGGCACTGTGGATTTGATTGTTCCTGGGGCCATAAATTGAGGTAAAATTGCAAGTTCCAGTGATTCTCAACTTTCCCTATAGAAATAAGGAGGGAAAGAGGAGAACCACGAACTAATGCCAGCAAAATGCTTCTCGGAGCAGTTCTCAGCAAAATCACAGGACACCATTAAGCTTGTAGCTAAATTGGTTCATTTCATTCTCATTTATTTTCTCATCATTTTCATTTCCCTTTTGGAGTGTTTTCTTCTTTACTGCCTATTTCCCTTCCCATCACTGTCATGGCTTTTCAGCTGGTCACTGTTCTGTCTACATCAGACAATCCCTGAGACCCAATACTGTGAGAATGGGGGGGACAGAGGAGGATCTGGAAGACCAAGGGCAGAAAGCGAAAAAATTGAGAGTAGCACATCAGCTACTACAATCTTGTGCCAGTGCCCTTCTCAGCTTCACAGTTCTACCTCTCACCCATGGCTCTATGGAGTTATGGCTTTAGTTGCACATCAAACCCATTTCCATGCAGCTTTGAAAAAGAAAAGAGGCTTCTTGGGTTACCTCAGGTATCCACCCTCAAGATATGAATTTTTTTTAAGCAGTGTGGATTTTACAATTAGTGGAAAACTCACCTCTAAATTGAAAGACACTTCCAGATATGAACAAAGGAAATAACAGCTTCAACCAATTATACACTTACCTGTACATGTAGTCTGACTCTGCCAGCTTGGATTTGGCTGTATTCTTGCTTTTACCATGTGAATTGGAAAAAAGTATGTGATAAGATTGCATAGATTCAGAGGGTGAAGAAAACAAATATCTATTTCAAAGTGTTTGGAGTCTATTGTTATAAAGAGAAAATCTCATTAAAATAAAGATTATGAAAAGCAATTTAACAATTTAATTTCATTTGCCAGTAAAAGCATTTAGATTATATGTGACAGTCTAACGTTTACTCAAAAGCCAGAATCCAAAATATCTCAACATGAAGATCTATTCATAGAAAATGTTTAATCTTCTCCAATCTCTGAATTCAGATGTGAATCATGAATTTCAGCAAATTTTCCTTAACAGCTGTATGTAAAACCTTTCCCAGATGTTATAAGTTCATTCAATTTTCAAAGTTATTAAAGGATATGTCCCTTCTAATAATTTTCAGGTCATGGTGAGACACAAAAGGTTTATATATTTCAACAGAACGCTATTCTGCATTTACAGTTCTGCACAAGAGAATGGCTTGTTATTTCCCCTGAGGCTGATCAATACTAGAAGGAGTAAAAATGGAGATAAAAGTGTTCTTTGAAAAATTTCCAGGATGTCAAACCATGAACAAAACATGTATGCAAAACTTCAAATAAGTTGAGTAAAATGTGATTTTAAAACCTTAAATAATCACCTTGACAAACCAAATAAGTTAGTTATGCCTTTTTAATTTGATTGCAGTGACTTTAACCGGATCAGAACAACAAGGAAAACAAAGAACTCACAAAAATTAATTCATTTAATGAAGGGAGAAAGTCCTTTGGTGATCTGGTGCCAGAGACAATCTTCTGCCAGTTCTTCAACTAGCCCAGACTATTCCAGAATGGAATTTTGGAGTATGGAAGTAAGAACTCAGAGTCCTGAGCTTTCTGACTTGAATGATCTCCCTTCTAAGAATAGCTATGTCCACCCAACCAGGATAACACAGTTTGGTGAACAAAACCCTATGGATTTGAGTTTGTGAAAAATAGTAGGTCTGCTGATTTTTGTTTCTTGACTTTGACGTTAACATTTTTTTTCTCAACTTTGTAAAAGTACATTTTAAGAAATGTTTGCCTAACTTTGAAGAAACTGGTGCACTGCGTCCCCATATTTGAGTTTTGCACTCTTCTTTCCTCCTGCAGAGAGCAGTGTAGCAATGGTCCTCCTTCATTATGAGTACCATCATTTTTGTTCATTGAAAAAGGAAAACACAAATTCTGAAACACTGATCCTGTCAGACATGTAATTCTGTCATCCCCTCTTATCCAGTGCTTTGAGGACACATGAAATTATCTATTTCCTTAAAGTAATAGTTCCTCCATATCTCTAGGCTACAACTAAGCATTTCTTTTATGCAATTGCTGTGATTTTATCTCTGTTAGTGCTTGGCACTTCCTCAAATTAGAAATGAGATTGTACATTGTGTCCCTGAAAAGGAGCAATACTTTAAAAAAAGTTTTAGTAAATTGTATTGCTCAAAGTGAATCACTGACAGCAACGGGCTAAAATCAGTTTTCCAGGACAATAAAAAATTGCTTTTATCCACAAAGCTGTCCTTTCTTTAACTTTTTGCCTCATTCACTAGTTTCTGCAATTGCAGAAAATGAAGCAGAGATTTTACAGACCACTTCTGGCTTTGATGTTCAGCCCTGACGAAACCCCAGAGCAACTCTGTACTGGGCAGGTGTCTGTGATCTTGTATATACAGTATATGTGCACAGACAGCAGATCAAATTGCTCATAGAAACACTAACACTGTTTTTTACTTATTGCAGCCTTAATAACCTCTAAATGTGGGGGGTAGAGAGTTGATTTTACTTTTTTTTTTTTTGCTAACTTCTTAGGTAAACTGAAGATGCATGAAAGCCAGAGTCTTCTTGGCGAAAGTCGTATCCTTCCACTTCAGCCAGCAGCATCCCTGAGAGCTGTAGGATTCAAGCCATCTTTTTTGTGGACCAGAAATAGCAGGAGATGAGACATTTCCTGGCTTCCTAAATGTTTGCTAATAGCAGGAACCAGAAGTCCAGCAGGATCTCAGGGAAGAAGTAAAGGAAGACCATGGTATTTCTGGTGAGAACTCTTTATTCCCTCATCCCTGCCCATTGAACAGCTTAAATCACAAGATTATGTAGGTGCATTTATCCAAATGATGGGCGTTAATGGTCAATGAGTCACCTAATTGGCTCCATATGATTGCAGGTACAAGGCCCTACTGTGTTACAGTGGTAGCAGCAATATAGACATGATGGTCTGAGGACATAAGCAAATCAGGGTTGGTAGGTAGAGCAAATGTTTTTTTTATTAAACCAGCTGATGCAATTGGAATAATCTTTCAGTTGCATGTATATGAGGGTTTGGTTTATCCAGGAACCGTTCCAATTGATTTATAGTTGTTCGGCAATAATCTGATTTATCGAGGCCAGAATGCTTAGCACTATATAAAATAGATCCCTATCTCTGAAAATCTGACTACCGGTTTATTCTGGTTAGAACCTAATCTACAACACAAAGTTTGTATTTTAACTGGAGGAGTAGCCCAGTAGCTACACCAAGCCTTTTATTGGCTTTGCTTATAATGCGGGTACTTTACGTATTTTCACCCTGTTCTCCCCAGACCAGATGGTGTGGATTTATTGTTGTCCACACAAAGTCTGGACACTGGTCTGTGCTGTCCCTTAGTTCATCCGTCTCCCTGATGCAGTTGCTCACTAAGAAGGAAATCAGATGATTCTATCCCTGGAGGTGTTCAAAGAAATGCTGGACGTGGCACTCAGTGCTCTGGTCTGGTTGACAAGGTGGTGATGGGTCATAGGGTGGACTCGATGATCTTGGAGGTATTGTCCAACCTGACTGACCCTGTGATTCTTTGTGGATGCCTTGGGGATGAAAAATCCCTGAGAAACTGGAGGAGAAACAATGTTGAGCCCTCCACTTACTGAAGCCCAGACCTAGTTCCTCTGATCCTTTGATATGACACTAGGAGAGTACCTGAGACCCATATGCCAAAAGTACCTTTATAGGGGAGTTGTCTAAAGTGGCTGAAGAGATGAGATGTGCAATTCCTACCACTGCTTCTGTGAAGGTCCTACTCAGCAGCACTGCCCCTCATTCTCACCCACACATCACACCTTGCAATGAAGCCAGATAGGCTTCCAGTCTAGTGTGGTGATGAAAAACACATGAAAACACTTGAAACCCAAAGCTGGAGTCATTATCTGTCAACTCTGTGTTCAGATTCTATTCTCTGTAGGCAGAATAATCTGTCTAGAAAACCAGTTTCCAGTGGAGCCATGTCAGTTTAAAGGGTTTAAGGGTGTCCACTCACAGGATCTGGCTTAAAGCCACTTTGAGTCGAGTTTCTGATACAGAAATCAACTGAATACCAGACTTCTGCTTGAAATCAATGGAAATTTGGGGGTAATACGTTAAAAAATCAAGAACTTAGGAAGTATCCTAAATAGTGGCTTCTGAAAATACAATATTCTGTTCTCTTGTCAAGCTGACAGACTGAAACTAGCTCCACAATTTCTATATCAATAGAATTATGTTATGTAGCTGCACAAACTTCTTCAGACAGATCTCTGACTGCAAACAGGTTAATGGAGCAAGGGGGCAGGCAAAATGAGAGAATAATCTGGGATTACTGAAACAAGCTCCACAACTGTTGAACCCTGAGGAAAGAGAGAGCTAACACACTTCATCTAAACCCTCCCATAAATAGTGTGGATAATTAGAGGCTTAGATTTATTGAAAACAATGAAAAAATTCATAATTACCTTTACATATTTTTCTTTTGCTATTAGAAAATGATCCCAGTAATTTGGTGTTCACTGAGCAGGGCATGTTTTGCATTGTTCCACTACTGTGCCGTTCTGAGCAATAATGCTTCAGGGGAACCCCTATTGAACAGGTCTGTTCTTTTCCTTTTTGAAATTTGCAGCAATTAGCAAGCATTTCATGGACCATTTCAGTCAAATAATTTAACTTGGCAAAATGTTGCCCAACTCTGAAGGGTTGCAAAATATATCCTTGTTCTGGATGGGAAGGCTTCTCTTCAAATGAGAGTTGTCCTATAGGCTTGAATAAAATCAGCCTCAGTTGAGGAGGAGGTTTCTTTCCTAGTTATTTTTACCCAAATAGAAACTGATATTTGTAAAAGCCTCTATTAGAAACCTCTGTGAAACTCATTGCACAGCAAAGGGAAAGATCACAAGAAACCTAATGATAACCCTTTTACATGAGTCGATGATGAAGGTGGAGCAAACTAACAGAAGCCCATGAAGGCAGACATCCAGGGCCTGAGGCAGCCCAGCCGTATGAGCAGTGGTCATATTTCAAAATAGGCTAGTCCAGCATAATCCTGTTTATGAAATGCAGGTGGAGTATAATTCAGAGTTTGTGGTTTGGGCTTTAAAACTCATTGCATTTTTGTTCTGCACTCCTTGGAGACCAACTGACTCCTTGTACGTCAGTGTCAGGATGCTCTGATCAAATAGAGGACTGAACTTTGCAGCTCTGGTGTTCTGATAACTAGGCATGGACACAGGACAATTCTCTTCTCTGGAAGCTGTCATCATCCTGCAGCCTGGATAACCTGAGTAATTTGGCTTCCAAGCCTCAATATAAACCACGTCTTCTACACCAGGCATTTTATGACTTTCACTTGAGTGAGAGCATGTGGTTTGGAAGATAAGATCTAGTGAGGAAAGAGCAACCAAAGCTTGGATATGACAGCGAAACTTAAAAAATGCTGACAGATGGATAATGTTTTGTCCTTCCTTTTCAAAATCCTATGGTATTTCAGATCTGTCCATGTGCATGTATTTTCTTCCTGGGTAGCCCTGGGTAGCTTTATGATAAGCAGAATGGCTGTACAATGTCCCCTGGTCAGGCTGGATGTTGAGATCACAAACTACCACCCTGACACATAAAGCCATATATATTTCTGGAGATGTTGTCCAGAAATAACTGTACCATCAAACTTTCAGGGGCTTAGATTTTTTTAAGGGGTCACGACACAGGCTATGGGAGTCACAGAATCATAGAATGACCAGATTTGGAAGGGGCCTTAAAGATCCTCCAGTTCCAGCCCTCACACCATGGGCAGGGACAACTTTCACTCAAAGTCCTATCCAACATGGCTTTGGATACATCCAGGAATGGGGTAGACACAGCTTCTCTGGGCAACCTCTGCCAGGCCTCATCCCCCTCACAGTAGAAAATTTCTTCCTAATATCTAATCTAAACCTACTCTCTGTGAGTTTGAAGTCCTGTAATTCCATATTTTTGTAAATAACCTTTCTTCATCTCTATTGGAGGCATTTTTTAGGTACTATTAGGTCATCCCAAATCTACTGGCTTCCCTTCAAAACTGTCTTTTCCGCTGTCCCTGCAAAGACTGTCTTTCTGGGATGAATGTATGAAGCCTAGAACAAAGAAAGAAATGTAAAAAAATTTTAATAGGCTGCTACTATGAAATAATTTATAAATATTCTTGTGTAGAAGATGGTATGGACATGATAGAAAGGAAGTGAAAAAATCCCAGATGAAGCCTTAAGTTCACAAAAGGGGTACAAACGTTAATGTTACTAGCCTCGAGGTTTGGGATATTCGTTTGGAGAGGAATGCTGTTGGTGGTGAATTTGTCAAAGACTCTCATTGACATCCAAACCCGACGTTCTCCTTCTTCAAGCAAGTATGAAATGCTTCAAAGAGGTGCCACAGTGTACAGATTTAGGTCAGATGGGGAGGAAGAGGAGTTTTGGCTGCAACTTTGGGGTTTGTTCCAACTAAATGAGCTGACTTTGGTGTTTGCCTTTGGTTCAGCACTTGACTGTGCTGTTGCAGAGCAATAAATACAGCTCTTGCACAGTTCAGATCTAAAGATGAGATCAAGTTTACTGCATTGCACAACTCAGTTAAAAGTCTCCTGCTGGGTTACTTACAATTGGCCTGGAATGGCTACAGTGCAGTGCAGCAAAGCAATATCTTTTCATTTCTTTTTTCGGGTTTGAGCCTTTTGCTGCTTGTGTTTCTGTTTATATTCTTTAGCAAAACTCATCTAGAGCAGTATAACAAAAGCAATATGTGAATATTGGAAATGTTCCTCCTGGAGGGGTGTAGCTCTGATCCTTAGGGGCAGAGAGGTGTTTGTAGGGAAAGGGAAAAGCTCACATCTGGTTTGCTACTATGCAAATAGAAAAGGCTGTGTGCCACTAGAGGGTGTATCAGCTGCAAACTTGTTACTGGAAACACTGGGATTTTGTTCAGAAGCTAATGTTTTTTGTTGCTCTGAAATTAATTGAAGCAGCCTCAACTCTCTGTTGTTTAGTTTTATGGGCAATGAAGTTCTTAGCATCTTTCAGCTTACCTCAACCTGCCCATGGTGGGTGGCTTTGTCAACAGCAGACAATTTATCTTGGCTTTTCCAATTTCATTTGTGTGTGTCTATTGCAGAGCCCCAGGCAAAGCAAGATTATTTAAATGTAGAAGATACAAGTATTTTCAGTTGTGGCATCAGAGCCACGGTGTCTCAGCTCCCTTTTCTCCTCTGCTAGTGGGAGAAACAGCCAACAGCTGAGGACAGAAGGTGAAGATTGCTGAACCCAAACCAAAATGAAGTAGATTGGGAATTCCAGACGAGTTAGGGCACTCCCTATTCTTCTGCTTCTCAGTCTAGAAAGCTTTTGGAGCAAAGCATCCTTTCCTGTCTGCACCTTCCTGCCAGACAACTCTTCTTCATTATTTGCTCTCTTTCTCCTGAAAAGTGTAGCTGTAAACACAGGGGAACAAGGTGTGGGGGGTCTCTGTCTCTCCAGTGAGAGACATTAAGGGCTTCATTTTCAAAGAGATTCACTGTAAGCAATGCTGGCAACTTAACTTTCAGTCAGTCTGGAGGACCTGTAGCAGTTGTGCTGTTGACTGGTGTGAGTGTTTCAGCAGCCACCTGCACTTCAGGTGGGTTTGGATCAGTCCTTTCAGTGCACATTGAGCCTCAGGGATTGTATTTCTTGACGGGTGGCACATTTCTATTTATATGAGGAAAGATTATTAGCGCACAGAGGATTGAAAACAAATGTGAACGTTTACATTCAGGAAGAACGCTAATAAAGCCATTTGGGTTTATATCTGAGATGTAAATTCTTCCAGCCCAATGGTCTAACCTAGTTCCCTGCTATTTTAAGCAGCCATGTTAAATAATCCTGTTCATAAAACAATCAAAGTTTCACCTAGGTCTCTGTACTGTGCTCCATCCAAAACACTTGAAGACAGACTGCAAATTTAACAGGGAGAAGAGTGAAATAATTCTGGTTTGAACCCATCAGCCCTTTTGTGATTCTGGCTCAAAGAATAAATTCACTAAAGGCACTGTTTGGCTCCTCAAAAAATAGTACGTGGCATTAATGTTGCTAATGCAATTCTTTTCCCCTCCAATTCACTGCATGAAGGATCATGCTCTTCCCTGGGAACTAGAGATGCTGTAAAAGCCTGGGAGCAGCTAGAGCAGAAATTGCCTGATATTTTGACTGCTTTTTCCCTTAAATCTGTGAAATGTTTAGGTGTGAGAACAGCAAGGCTGCAAGTCCTTATGCAGTAAGGGCTGGGGAGCAGAGGGAGATGTCTCTGGAACTGCTAAAGACTTAATCCATGGTAGGTGTATTCTGCATGTTCTGTTTGGCCTCAGATGTGACAACACAAGTCTTGTAAACACCTGTCTCTTGTCTTGGGCCCCAGCAGCCAGCCCTTGCTGCCCTTGTTCAGCACAGTAGCTGAACCTCACCAAGTTGGCTGACTTGAACCCTCTTGTCCCTTGCACACACAAGAGGGTGTTGCAGTGTCCAAGGGTGCAGTGACTTGACTCAGAGAAGACTCGTCTTTCCGTCTGGCTGTGAAAAAATTGATTTCTCAGAATGGAGATTCTTAACAGATCAGGAAAGTTTGCAGCATTTCAGGTTCTGTCCTTGGAGATGTTTGGCTTCTTAGGTGTGTAAATGCAATGTGTGCAGCAGTTCTGGGTGAGTGTTAAAAACACCCTATGCTGTTCTCGGGAGCAGGTAGGACCCCCAGCTCCTCTTCTAAAAGCATCATCTGTTAGAGCTGAAATTCAGCAGTAGATGGCACCAGCAGGATAGTAAAATGAGAAAATGAGCCTTAAACTCTTTTCTAGTGCCTCAAAATTCTCCAAATGTTTCACAAGACACACAAGCAGCTCAATAAAAAGCCAAGCACCAACTGCTGGGAGAAGTGAATCATGCAGAGAGGCACAGGATGTCCTTCCCAACAGAGCACAGCACTGGTGACACACACAGGAGAGAAGGGGATGGGGTTACACACAAATCCTGCAGAGACCATTTGTAGGAATGGTTCTGCTCCAGGGAGACCTTGGTAGCAAGGAGAAGATGGGTACCCTCATCCTGTAGCACAGACGGGGAGGGTCTATTCATTGATACATGTGCAGGTTTAAATACACACACTTCCAACTATACATACACATAGAAGAAGAAATTTCTTAGGCAAACAGGGGAAAATGCTGGGAATTCACTGCCAACTGAAGTCCCCAAAACAGCCACCATCTGTAGGCTTTGGTGATGCTGTATGAGGAGACTTTCTGTTGCTGTCTTTTCTTGCCAATGCAGCTGAGACAAATTTCTGTCTCAAATGTTGACCAGGGCTTGTATTTCCTAATTCACATCTCTGGCTATAGTGAATATTTGATGCATCTAAAGCCCATGAGACCCTAGTTTTTTAAGTGTTATGCACTACAGAATTATGGTTTCAGGATTTTTTCAAGAATATGCTATAGAATAGACTAGCCAGCACAAAATATTGAAGAAAGTCGTACATAGATAAGCCAAGTCAGGACACTTCATGATGTTTTTTAGTATGTGCTTTTTCTTCCCTTTTGTTTTTGACATACACTGGAAAAGAGAGATCACTTGGATCTGTGTCCTGTAGTGTTTGAAGTGAAAGAAATTAAGCCCAGATCTTGTTCCTGTCCTTTTCTAGTTAAATATGATTGTCAGGGCATTCATAAATGGTGATAAAAGGACACACAGAGTGAGGATACTACAGTTAAAAAATCAGTCTTCTGGTTTGGCTCAGCATAGCTACACCTTTGGAAAGGGTTGCTGAGTGCAGGTTTCAAAGGTCACCAGTTGCTCATAGAAGCACAGCAAAATATATTTATGATTTGGTCTTCAGAGTTATTTGTGACTTTCATTTCAAGAGTATAACACAATGCAGATTTTAGAAGGCAGTACAGATAATATTAAAGAGGGTTTTTCAGCTGTAGCAGTAATGCCATCAAATAGCTTCTATTTAAACAATAGGGTTTTTTCAGTCTGTCTGCCACCCCTTATATGTTCCTGTAGCTTTTTGCTGAAACGAGTTTTTCTGTGCAGTTCTTTAACCTTATGCTTCTAAACTTGTTCTGGTGTGGAGAGTAATTTCATTTGACAGAGTGGCCTGATCATCATGTCTGAAGGTTGCTTGATAAATGATACATTCAACAGGGTGGACACTATATTTTGCATTGAAATAATCATTGAATCACTCAGTAAGCAGCTTTGCAGTGGCAGTGTTCCAGAGATAGTAGGAGGAATATTAATATGCACAAGAGAAAGACCTGTTTCTCCAAAGATTGTACAGAAGGGGAAGACCTTGTTTTCTAGATCCCTGTAACAAAGATGTTTTGAGAATTGCAAATTAGCCACTCTTCCAGGGAGGCAATTTGCATATCATTAGCCTTCTGGGTTTGTTAATTGTTTTCACCTAGAGGAGGTGGAAGAGCTCACTCTTTGTTTGGAAAATGACAATGCTTTCAGAGTGTGGCACATTTTATTAGTGATAGATGAGACCAATTTTTTTAACATTTCTGTTAACTGCTACCAATTTTGATGGAGATGATGATGCCCTTTCAAAAGAAAATTGAGACCTTTCCAATAGCTCACTCAACACTTAATTTCCTTGTATTTCTTTGTATGTGGCTTTTTCAAGTAAGAGAAATATTTTTCTTTTGTATCTCTCTTTTCTTCCCTCCCTCCAATTTTCAGAGTGAAATGTAGAACCACACCCTGCAATAATGTTTTCATGATCACTTTTGTAAGGCTTCACAAGCATTCAAGAAGACAGAAAATTCAAAGGTAATTCATTTAAATATTTGTTCATGCTTGAGAGCCTGATGTACTATTCACATTTTTTTATTCCTTTTGTATGTTCAAGGGAACTTTTGTAGCACAGAACAAGGCAGAGAGGAAGGAAGAACCCACAGGGTCAGGGTATGATGGAGATCACCCCTGCTGGTAGCCTACCCTAATTCACCACTTTATTCACATGGCTCTGGCTTTCAATTTATCTACAAATTCTGGTCCAGGGGCTCCTTTGTGCGTAGCCAGTTTGGGTTTCTCTGTGTAGTCTAAATACACTTGGTGTGTCTCAGTACCTGATGCACCTTGAGCAGCACAGGTGTGGAGTAAGAGGCTGTGCTTGAAAACCATGAGCTGAGGAAGAGAGGTCAGGGGATTCAAAGATGCTAACAATGAAGTTCAGTGAATGAGGAAATTCCAACAAATTCCTGTAGATGCATCGACACTTCTGATGTACATTCCTGTTATTTTTAGTCTGGGATTTCTCCCCATGCATTCTGACCTCAAGCTTCTGACTTTGGAATAGAGGCAGCACAACCTGTGTTGTTTTTTTAATATGTTGTTTGCCAGTAGAGCAACTAACACGGATTAATCTTTACCTGACATTGATTGTAATGCCAATTAGTGAAACATTTATTGGAATGAAGTTGAAATTCATGCCAGCAATTATTTCCACAACCACTCATACCTTTTTGTTGTTACTTGGAAATAGTCATATTTTGTCTGACACCTCTTCTACTGCTGTTGTCTTAAAGATGAAAAATAATGCAGATTCTGCCCTTCTGGACATACTGTGTTTATCAAATGAAGAAAATGACACCTACACATTCTCAGTGTCAAATCTTCCTCCCATCATCAGCTGTCACACGGAAAAGATTCTATTTTTTAATTTATTTGTTGACTCATGTGTTCAGTTTCTCAAAAAGAAATATTTTATTGTTCTCCAAAGATCCATTGTAAGGCCTGTGATTTTTTTTATAAAGCTGACAGTGTTAACATCTGTGAGCTTTTGCCACTGACATCATTTGTACAAGTTTGAACTTTCAAGTATTTACTTCTTTTACTGATCCACTACTAAGCTATTTGTTTCCATAGGCACATATGTATGACTTCATTGCAGTTCACAATTACCTTTTCTGGAGATTAGCTCATTGATGTATTGCACTGGTCTGGATTTTAGCTCCTTGGATGAGCTTAGTTTTCCTAACCTACTGGTCTGTTGGTGATGCTAAAAATTTGCCACAGTCATATGATTAAATATGGAAAACATCTGCTTTAAGTAGTCCAACAAAAATCCAAACATCTGGAAAATATTGGTAAAGAAGTTAATGAAGTTTGTCAACTTACAAATTGTTCTAGCAGGAAGTATTTAGGAGTAGCAGATAATTGAGATTTCATTCCTCTGGCCTCTTGTCCTTGCCTTTGTTTATTTTATTATAGCTGGAAGTTGGACACAAACTGAGATTTGTCAGGTGATGCATTGCAACAGGTTGCTCTCACAGTGGGAGATATGAATGCTGGGAATAGATTTTTGTGTCTGTGTCTCTTGTTTTAACCATTTTGAAAAACACCAATATATACTGAACTTCCAAACACCCTGATGACACTCTCTCATCGTCTCAGCTGATGACTTTTCTTCTGTTGCTCAGGTCTCTGATGGTTTATACTTGGCCAGAGCAGTGATGCCTTTCAAGGAGAAAGTTTTGTAGAGATGCCCCCTACCACTGAACTTGACAGAGGTATTTCTGGAATTACCAAGAATATGTGTGGTGGCTTCTAAAAATGATCTAAAACTTGAGCTTTATCTTCAAAGTATTGCCTTGTTCAAAAGATCCAAGACTGGGAAAAACACTTCTTTCACATAAAAAACCCCTTATTTGTGTCAGAGAGAGATTTTCATAAGCCATAACAGGTTGAGACCCCAAGAATCATGACAGATCTTGTTCTTTTTTGCTCCAAGGGCTCTGATTTAGTTTTTCAAACATGAAGTTAAAGAAAACAAGTATATTTTAAAAAGTCACCAAATGCTCCTCAGGTAGAGAAGAGACACATAAGACATATAGAATTGTATTCCTCTATGGACTACTGGAACACGCTTAGATATAATGCTGACTACCACAGCATTAAAAACTGCACGCATATTCATTTAAAGAAGTCTGATATTATTTTCTCCCCATTTCCTATCAGCTTTTTTCATTTTAGAAGGTAGTGATTTTCTCTACTTAAGTCTGACCACATCTTGCCTAGCTCAGGGCCTTAGTGAAAATGAAGCTTTTGTCACCATGAGTAACACTCCTTAGATGTTAAGAAATTAAACATTAAGGGCTTTGCAGTGTTACTCACACAAAAGAGAAGATATTAATGAATAGACTTCTTTGAAAACACCCTTCTGCAGCTAAACCTTTAATAACACAGGGTTTCTTTGGAGTTTCTTGCTGAATTATCCACAGTCTATCTGTGAGCCTTCTGGCTCTGCAGAAACAGGCAAAATGTGACAGTGAATAAAAGCAATTGCCACATGACTGACTATCCTTCCCACCAAAAAAAAAAAAAAAAAAAAGAAAAAAAGAAAAGAAAAGACATGAATAAGTTAAGGTACAGATGAATGTAAATGTCAAGTTAATAGTTCCAATACACAGTAGAATAGAAGAAATATGTGTATTTGTCTCCAGCAGCAAACACTCTGGTGGCCAGATTTGACAGTAGCTAACTGAGCAGTAATTGTTATTAATGTCTCTTGTCTTTGCTGTCCACAGCAATTCTGGCTGGGTAGAGCTTCAGAAGAAGTGATAATTATTGGGTTCCTTGAACGGATTTGAACTGGTCCTTTTCCACACATTGAGGTGCTTAAAATGGGTTAAATGGATTCGTTGAAGCTCATCTTCAAATTGGGCAGTTGTGGGCATGTGATTTGTGACCATCAATATTGACAATCTCTATTTTGTGTTTTCCCACCAGGGCCTTGGAGTGGTGAAAGGAAGTAATAACAAAAGTATCATGTATTTTGAGGAGTGCAAGCCTGGCCAGAAAGAGCAGTGAGCACTGGGAAAGCTGGTGGGACTTTGTGTTGCCAGCACTTGTGTTTCAGAGGAGCTTCTGGTGACACAGAATGACAGGATCATTGGGGTTGGAAAGGACCCCTGAAGATCATCCAGTCTAACCCCTCTGCCAAGGCGAGGTTACCCGCAGTAGATGACACAGGAACAAGTCCAAGTGAGTTTGGAGTGTCTACAGAGAGGGAGACTCCACACCCTTCCTGGATGCCTGTTCAGTGTTCTGCCACCATCAAAGTAAAGAATTTCTTCCTCAAGTTGAGACGGAACTTTTTGTGGTTTAGTTTATAGCTATCACTCCTTGTCCTGTTCCCAAGCACCACTGAAAAGAGCCTGGCACCATCGTCTTGGTACCCACCTTTGAGATATTTGTGTGGATTGATGAAATCCCCTCTCAGCCTCCTCTAGTCTAAACAGATATACCTAAATTCAGATTCTATGCCATGCTCTCAGGGGTTTTTTTTGCTCTCAAGTGCTTTAGGCCTACCAGAAGGTCGTTAGGGGAAGAGCAGTGTACAGCTTTCCTGGGGCAAATGTGCTGCTTCAAGAGAAGCTCAGGGCTGGGTCAGCCCAACAGGCAACAGGGCCTCCCCTCATGGATGCATGTGAGGGGGGTCTGTTATACACTGAGTTTTCACCAACATGTTTCCCACGGAAAAGACATTTTTGTCATCTCCCTTGTGCTTTTTCTTGTACCTCTGTGACATTTTTTTCTCCAGTGATGGTATTGTTGAAAACCACACTGGGTACCCTGTTTAGCATGAAATCGGGAAATAAAATGGAATACCATTCTTCCTTCCAAGTTCTTGTCAAAATTGGTCTAATATTAGCCAAGGTCTTCAAAGGTTTCCAGGAGGCAGACACACATGCATGCACATGAAAGTTTATATATGCATAGTGTGGCTTAGTTTCACTTCCACATGGAACAGTATGAAAAGGTAACAGAACAATTCCCAGATTTTGAGGGATTAGAGTTTGGAGAGTGTGTGGTTTAGGTAATAACAGAGTTAGCTGCTGAGAGGAGATTTTGACCTGCCGCTCCTCAAAGGCTAAAGGTATTTAAGGGAGATTTAGTTTATTGTTAATCTGAGGTGTGTACAGGCATAGTTTCCTTTTTTTCTGTGCCAGCTGAGACTCTGCAATCCTCTGGTGCAAACTAATCCAGCCTTTCCTACCTCCAAATTTTATGGGCAAAGTGGCTAATGAGGAATGCATTTCAAATTATATGTAAAAACAAGAACCTAAGGAGAAGGGCCAGATTTGGAGTTGGATCTTAACCGGGCTTGCTTTTCTGTGCTGGCAGCATTTTAAGAATGCAATCCAGCTTGTTAAGTGCCGTAATTGCACCTGTAAGTCATGTTCAAGTGACCTACTCTACATCTGAAAATAACAGTGGAATTGAAAGTCTGGGTCCTCATTAAGTCTCCTCAATAACTTAGAGAGAAAATAAATATAGCAAAATATCCCCTCTTGTTTTTCAAACCCCACATTTCTAAACAAACACGAGCTATACACTTGGTAAACCCAATTGCAAGTTGGAGGCCAATTAAATCTAAATTCCATTTCTGAAAGCTTCTTTTGTATTTCTTATGAGATGCAAGACTTTATAGGTTTTCCGCCATGGCTTCTATGACTCACATGTGATATAATATATACATTTTTTCTGTTTAGGTTATTACTTGAAATGACTTTCCAATTCTTTTGTTTTACTTCCTTTGTTCCATGTCAATGTTATCCACTTGATAGAAATCGGAGAAATTGTTTTGGCTTTCTCTTACCCTGTGACTCCTAATTATCCAATACTCATACTTTTCCATCTGCTTTGGGGTTGGTTGGGCTTTTTCCTCTCTATATTTTGGATGAGGAAGAACATTATGAAAACCTGTTCTTTGCCTGAAGCAAAATGGCTCAGATATATTTCTGGCTCCAGATCTGACAAGGAGAGGTTTTGAACCATCAGCAACTTTCATAAAGCTGATATTTCCCTTTGCAGTAGGGAAGTAGTTTACACAAGAACTCAGGTGCCCAGGCAATGACACAGCCTATTCCCAAGAGTGACAGCATTTCTAGAAGTTGTTGTTTGAAGAGACAACTAGGTTTACTATGCAAATACGGGCCAAGGTACTCAGCCTGTGATGTAGATTGGAAACTCCAGCATCCAGACCTGCCTTTTCATCCTCCCTTGGTGCTTTCCCATGTCAGCTGCTGCCAGCAGAGTAACACACTGTCCTGATGGGGAGCAACTGGGAATCCCCCAAAAAATCTGAAATATGTGTGGCCCCAGCAGTCTCAGAATGAACATGTCTAAAGTCAGGTCAGGGGAGATCCCATACTCTGCACTGCCATAACTTCCAGGAGAGAAGTTTTCAACATTTTCTGTGTCACTTAAATGCCCACCCAACTAAAACATAATAAAAACAGTCTCCCTTTCCCAGCTTCCAAGTGGTTGTACTCCTTGGACAACTGCTTGAAACTGTATTCACTTTTCTCCTTCCCAGCTGTAAGGAGATGGAACCCGAAGCCTCTAAGTCGGGTATTTGCTGAAATCACTGCAAAACTTTTCTTTCATCCAAGCTGGCTTTGACCCAGGACCCACTCCCCATCAGAAAAGCCTTATTGTTCCCACTGATTCTCTGGGCTATTCCAAGACAATTGTGGGATCTTGAAATGCCAGTTTGAAGCCTTTGTATACAGAACTGCTTTCTGAAGACATGTTTCCCTTTCAGGACATCGCAGATTTTTGCCATAAAACCTCAAAACAGGTATTTCCTCTGCCAAGCAGCTCCCTGGGGAGCTAGATGTTCTGCGAACTGAGCACTCCTGATTTGAGCAGGAGCAAGAGGGGTAGTGGAGCCCACTGAAGGCTCTTTACAAAAGGTTACTTGGCTTCTCACAAAATCCCAGCTTAGAAAGTTCACAGTGTTTGTAGTCCGGGTAATTCTTCTCACTACCAGCATATAAGCCTTCCTCCTACAGCCACACACCTCAAACTCCCTGACAAGGAGTAGTATTTGGACTAGAGGTTTATTTTTTCCTTGCTAAGTTTTAATGCAGATGGCACGTGCTAGCCAGTCAGACTGGAGTTTAATGTGACAGGGTTTTTCCTCTCAAGAATAATTGGGTGTCAAATAGCAGCAATGTGGATCTGTACTCCACCAGGATCATCAGAAGGAAAAAACTAGGGCAAATATTTCTCTCTGCCCAGTCCCTTCTGAAATCTCTCTAAAATTAAAATGCAGACAGGAGCTAGAAATAAATGCTTATATATCTTTGCAGTCCCACTGGACTTCAATCTACCATCAACTTACTACAGCTATAAAAATATAAATCATGTATTATCAGTTAATCGTCTCATAGAGCTGTATCTGCCTGTTTGATTTGAATTTCAATGCTATTGTTTTGCGTGTGTTGAACTACAAAGAGAAGAAAAGCTTTTTGTTATTCCTCTTCATCAACTGATCTAATGCAAGAGGAAAATTACTGGTAATTACTTTTATAGCAATTATGCTGGCCCAAACACCATAAGTACAAGCACATTCCTTGTTATTTATTACAGAAAGATCTCAAGCCACAGCTTTTCAATTCATGAACTTTGATGAAACTTATTTTAATATGGCTTTGTTTTCCTTATTAAATGACAAGAAAGATTAATTACAACAGAACTGTTAGTGCTTTAATGTAGTCAAGTTGCTGAATGTATTTCAGTAGCTAACTTTTTTCCTTTGGATACATCTGCTCTATAGGTGTTTTCTCAACTAATTACAAAAAAAAAAGTCTGAACTTTTATCAGATTTTATGCCTGAGCATGATTTTTTTTTCTCTTTGTGAATTTATCTCAATCTGCAGGGAGACTGTTGTCTTTTTATAAATCTGCATCTGATGTATGTTGCTGTACACAAAAGTTAATAAAGTTTCATGATGAGTGCAGAGATATCTCTAATTTTCTAGGGATGATACTGTGAACTTTTTTTGTTTTTTGCATCATCACAGTTTCAGAATTGTATTTCCTGTCCATGCTGTGATATGAGCCTGTATTACCTGCCTTTATGAAAATGTAGCTCCTGTTCAACTAGAAGAACTTTGCAAACTTATTCCCCACCAGAAATGCTTGGAGCACTTGAAAAAAATTTCAGCTTATATAAAAAGCTTTTGTTCAACAAAGTATTTTTCCCTGAAATATTTCTGCTTTGAGGTTTGTTTCTGTTTGTCTCCATTGTTTCCCAAACAGACTTTCCCTAGAAAGGTGAAATGGTAATGAAACTTCAGCTTTTTTGGAGTGGTCCTGTGCAGGGCCAGGAGCTGAACTTCAATGATCCCTGTGGGTACTTCCAACTCAGGAGACTCTGTGATTCTGTGATCTTTCAGTCCCTACTCCTGCCAGGGCAGGTTTTTTTTTCTGAAGAAAATCAGCCATGTTGAATACAGTTGTGTTTTAAATTTTAAATTTTTTAAATTTTAAATTTTTAAAGCTACAGCTCTAAGTGGGTGTTAAGTTTTTCCATTAAATGTTTGGATATTGATATTTAGAGAACAATCACCATCTCCTGTTTATAGCATTTATATGCTTCTCTGTTGGATAATCCTACTCCTTCTGAAGTATCTGAAACAGAATGGACTCTTTCCAGAATGTCTTTTTTGAATACTAATTTTTCAAATGGACTTAGGGATGTAGTCCTGTCTTCCACGTCGATTTAAAACTTTGGTGAAACTACAGGAAATGTCTTACAACTCCTGCTGCCTGAACCAACATTTGGGATGCCCCATATTTGGAACAATTCGGTTTCTAACTGGTAATGTTTAAGATGTACAGTTCCACCCCACTCCAAGCTCATAACCCACAGATGGATTGATTTCTGGATATTCTACTTGATGGTCACTTAAAAAACAAAGCAAAACAAAACCTTTCATTATTCATTCTCTTATTATTGATTTACTCTGTAACAGTTTTAATTTTTGACTCGTAGATTTCAGGCCAGCAAATGGATGCCAGTAGCAGTCCTGGTATTTTACAGTGTTCCCAAGCACAGGTTCCCCTGACACATTTGCCACTGTCACCAAGTTCTCCTAAATGGGTGCCAGTAACTTTTCCAGATTTGTTGTAGTTTTTTGATGTGTTCCAAGAGAGAATAAGATGAGGCAATCATATTTAACCCCATGTCTGAAACAAAGCGTTTGAACAAAGGTGAAAGGCTCTTTTGACTGACTTCATCACCAAGCCTATACAAATTAAATTTCTGCATTACTCACATTACTACTTGCAATTATGTTGATTAATCATATGTTACTAAGAAAATGGAAACTCATTTATAACAGGCATTATTAAACTATTGTGTCATTTTTTATTTTTTAAAGCCCTGTTCCAGGGACAATTCCACTCCCAATGAGATAGTTAATTCTATTTCTCATCCCCCTTATTTATAATTAATTTTTAAAAACTTGTTTATATGAAAACACAATTAATTCAACTGAGTTCTATAAAGACAAGGAATATGTAAACTCTTTTAGAAGTATAATATTTCAATATTGATACTCAAAATAGAGATGTTTCCCAAAGCAATGTAAATATGCAAATATAATTTGAACTTTGGTTTGTTATACTGCAGCCAGTAATATGTACATTTAATTTTGAAAAGTATATTGACCCTTGAACCATCTTCTAAATAAAAATATAGCTAATAATGAAAAGAATTATATGGGATACTGTTTGTTTATCTCTGAAATTGCACTGTGGTACTCTGAATCTTGGGAAACAGGAAAGTAATTTACACTGATCCCTGGAAGACACTTACGGCATTTCTTTGGCTGCAGATTCTGTGAGGCCAAGGTGTTGGGTTTTTTATGGTCGGAAATCCAGCAGTGATAACTGCAAAATTGTTTCACTGGTGCGTTCCAATAATACTGTCCTGATTTAAATTGACCAGAGCTGACTCTACATCAGCCTAAAAACACCCAAAACTGCATTCATAGAGAAAATCATATAATGGCTTAGGCTGATGCATGTCAGTAGATGTGTAAAGAGGGTCTTGCTGAATGCAGTTATGAGTTCTGTCTTCAAGACTTGCTCATGGTTCCTATTCATCTCTTTTCACTGTCCCTCTTCCTCTTCTGCTTCCCAGCTCAAGGTGCTGCCCTCTTCCAGTGCAGATCGTGTGTCCTGTTCCAAGAATGGATCAACACCAACTCAGAGGTGTGAATTTAACTCTTTCAAGATAGTCAGGCTCCCCCAGACCTCACCTGGCATTTTGGTGGGAGCTAAGAGGAAATCCCTGTAGAAGGAATTACTGACTGGTATTTTTTAGCTATCTTTCAGTTCATCCTGGAATGCCAGAACTGATGGACTCTTGTGTTTCCCAGAAGCTGAATCTGTTCACTTCAGCAGGCAAAAATATCCATTAAACATAGTGGCTCAATGAGCTGTTTGGTTTCAAACTGATCTGTCTAAGGCACTCACAGACAATGACTCTGCATTACATTTAATTAGCCTATACCTACATGATTTTAATAAACTATTTACAAATGGATTGCTCTATCATGTGGCATTATCAGTTCTTTAAACTTATGTTGTAGAGAAGGTCAAATGTGAATAACTCATTCTAAGACTGAAATAAAATATGCCAAGAGTAATGCGTTACTAGATGATTAATATTTTCCTATTCAACCTTGCTGAGAGATTGCTGTAACATCCCTTTATTAATGTGCAAGTTCTCTTTTGCAACCAAGTGATGCAGCCTTTTGTAATTTAGATAATAAAGAGAGGTGTTGTTGTTGTTGTTTAATAAAAAGAAGAGTAATTTATTGACACTTGGATCACACAATGCTGTGAGTGTAATGAAACTGTACAAACTAATTTCATTCCTCCCCGTGAACTCCATGCTAATTAAAAACAACAATCAATATGGGTGTAGCATTGTCAACAATGGCATTAAAAGACTGAGTTGTGGCCAAAAGACTGATGACAGTTTTCAAGGATGAGGCAGATGGGCAGGAGGTTGAAAAGAAACCAAGAATTACACAGAAGGCAGGAGCTGGAACTACTGCTAGTGAAATTTTTAAACTTTCATTTGGGCATTTTATGGCTTTCCTTCTTTGCCTTTCATGTTCTATTCAGATGACTCCTTTGATAAAATTTTTTTCTGTACCTGTGGATGAGTATTATAACTCTGATTTAAGAAGAAAAGGCACTAAGCCTTGCTCACGGGTCACAGGAAAAGACATTTTCCTGAATGCATCTGATCTGCACAAACCTTCATGTTAGTGTTGTTTCCTTTAAAGTTAGCAGTAAAATTCCCATTACTGCTGCTGGGATTGGATTTTATTGCTGCAGAGGTCTCACTATAAACTTGTAGAAGGCTCCTTGAAGAGTTCAGGGTGGTGTGAGGATCATCCCTGATCATCATCCCAGAATCCTGCTAGGGAATTTGAGCAGTCACCTCACTTTTCTCCTGCTTTCTATCAAAATAAAAAATACTCAATTTATCCTCATTTCCACATATCACAGTAAAAATTACAAACATAATAAAGATTTTGGACACTTTTTATGTGAGTCTTATTCAGAGTACTATATAGCAGTTTTATATATACATATATTTACGTAAATGTCACTTGCAGCCCTCAGAGGCAGACAGATCACTTATTGAAATACAGAAGCTGCAGTATAGCACAAACAAGCAACTATATTTCAGGTATTGCCAAAATCTCCCTCACTAAACAATTTCTCAACTCTCATTCATTTATTTACCCTTTGGGAGCAGAGTGGACTTCGCAGTTTATTCTCTGAAATTCAGCTTGTAGGCTCATTCAGGACTTTGCAGATAAGGATGAAATAAATTCTAAGAGTAGGCTCCTCAAGAGTGTATTTCCATAGCCATCAGCCTCTGGAGAGAAAAGTCAGGGTGATTTCAGCTTCAGTAACTCACCTGATTCAAATTTTAACTGAAGTTGGCATATCCCCTTTAGTGGTGTTGAATTCTACAGACACCATAATGTGCAGGTTCTTATTTTGTGTCTCTGGGGGTCCTGGGGGTGTAGATGTGTGTGTGCACAAATCTGAGGCACAGAACTATGAGAAGAAGGATAGAAAGCATAGATATGTGTGTGGCTCTTTGGGAGGACACCCTTGTGGCTTTTATGAAGTTACATCAGGGAAAACAGATCCTGTCTGACCAGTTTTTGAAAGTAGATGAAATTACCATATATCCTCCTTCAAAATCAAGGTTCAAAATAACACCATGCTGAGGGACGCCTTCAGGGAAGCCTGTGGAGACAAAGAGCAGAAGAGGGAAACAGAGAGCAGATGGTTGTTTCAGGGAAATGATCGAAAGGCTGATGGCAGCCTGTTTCCAAACTGAGGGGCTGTGCAGCTGGACCAAAACATCTGGTCAGTTCACAGTAGAAGAGAAATTGGTCCCTTTTTAGCAAAGGCAGTAAATCCGTAAATGTATTCTTCAGGGATTATGTCGTTCATTAGCTCGTTTGCAGAACTGGGTTTCACAATCTACGATTTTGAATAAAAGGCTGTTGGGACAATTCTGCTTCTGTGTATAAATCACAAGCCTGAGCCTCAGATGGAGTAAACATGGACATGTCTACTGAAGCCAAGGCAATCAGACCGAATTAAGGATGATCTTGAGAACCCAACTTACTTTTTTTTAGCCTTTTTCTGAAGTTATAGCCCTCACACTGAAGCCACTAAGACAAAATTTTTCTTGAGTGTTCTCTGCACAAAGATGTGCCTTCCTCCTCCAGGTGGAACCTTTCAATGCACTTACACTGTAGGAAAAAAAAAAGTCTGCTGAATATGATCCTGAGTCAGTGGGATCCTTGGTGTATTAGTAGTAACTGTAATCACAGGACTGAGCCCAGACAGAAAGAGTGGCACTGACGGCCATAGGATTTGCAATCAAAGGAGTAGTTCCTCCTGTTACGTTTTCAGATTGCCCTAACTAATGGAATACATGCTATTCCCCTTATGGACAGAAAGAAGGAAATAGGTAGATGGTTTCAAAATAAGTTGACCACTGACTCACATGTTTCACTTGCAGCAAAATACTTGCTTGGAACATAAACGTTATGGTTCAGTGGCATCCAAACAAATTTTTATTTCCTCTCATTATGTATCGATTAAAGGAGAGGTTACAGATGAAGGGAGTTTAATTGACTAGACAAGGGTGCAATGAATTTGCTCAGAGAAGTTGTGTTTTCAAATATTGGCTTTAAATGAGGCATGGAAATGAAAACTCCAGAACTCTGTAATCAGAACGATATTTCTCAAAAATTCATTGCCACTCCAAAGGAAATCACTACAAAAGGTGAGACCTCTACAGTATTTCTTTCTCATGACAGTTCTCACAAATCTGGATGTATTTTCATAGTAGAATCCAGCCTTCACAAATAAAATTTTCTTGTTTAATATCCGTTATTTTATACATGAAAAGACTAATGATACAAAAGAGCCTTTAAAATGAAATTTATTTCTCTAATGGTTACTGTATGAATTATAAATTCTATGTATGTGCTGAGAAAAGGAAGTCAGGCTCAGTAGTATAATTTTAAAGTCTTATCTCTAGTCCTGCTGCTCATTAAAGTCGTTTTGTAGCTGCATTTAAAATGTATTTTTCTGCTTCTGAGAATATTTCAAAGATTGTTTTTGTTGCCATTGAACTGCACAGAGAGTAATTTCTTTGTTTATGTTAAGGGACCAGAAGCATATTAAACAAGGGCTGACCCTGCGAACCAAGGACATGTTTATGTGCCGTGCAAAGTGATATTTTATCTTTTTATGTAGAGATAAAAAATTGCTCTGGAATATGAGTCTACCAGAGACTAAATTTTTTTCCTTATATTTTCTAACTCCAGATGGTTCCAATGGTCATAAAATATCTCAACAATCTCACACTACTTGACACAAGAGCGTTTTCTTCCTGACCATTTAGGTGCTGACTTAGGCTTTACAGTTGGTTTTATCCTTTGTACAGCAGCACTCAGTGGCCACTTCCAAGCACTGAGGTTTTTCTGCCTCTCCATCTTCCCAAACACTGCTGCCTGTTTTTCTAGGATGTTATCTCAGGATCCTATGAGTAAGATCTTCATGGGGATAAAGAAGAAACAGAGAACAATCTTTAGGAGGGAAGAAGTAAAAAAAAAAAAAGAAGGAAAATAAGTGTACTTATTTTTAATGCAAGAATCTTGTGAATCTGTGAATTATTCCTACCACAGATAACTACTGCTAATAATTAGGGTTGTTTCACAAGAGGTCTTGAGTTCACTCTTCTCTACCACTGTCTTGATTACGTTGCTGTTGTATCTTGAGGCAAATTGGCAAATCAATCTTTGCTCTTCAGATAAACTTACCTCATCCTGAAGATTTCAAACAAACATAAATTCCACCTGTTTGGTGAGTACTTCAGGGGGTCTTATCTCACTTTAACAAATCACCCCCTCCCTGCCATCCGCTCTGTATGAAATGATCATTAAGCTCTGATAAAAATGAAGCTGTTCTAGTCCATCAGCCTTTTGTCAGCCTCTTTGGATGTAACTAAGAATGATGAGACAAGAGGCACAATTCACAAGTAGGTTGTATTTGTTTGCAGGATTTCACTGATTTAAAGATTGCTTCGAAAACACAAATTGTGTGAAAGTGTAGGGATGCCATCTGAAGGCAAAAGAATGTCGTATTTACATATTAAAAAAATTTAATTCCAAAAATTTTACACTAGAAATATGTTATTTCAATTCTCAAAATTCTTCAAAGAAGAAAGTCTTATTTCCCTCATACGTGGCTTAAAACTACCCCATCTGCAAGGTTAGTATAGTGCAATATTTATTATTATGTTCACACTTAATTGTACACAAAACATTTAAAACATTGCAAATTCCTTCAAAAAAAATACAGATCATCCTGTTTGTTGATGGAATGGTAGAAGAGTATCTCAAGCAGAAAATAGCTCAACGTGATCCTGATCTCTTGTCCTTTTTTTAGTTTCGGTATCATTCCATTGACCTCTGTAGAGTTATTCCGCAGTTAATCCAAAACAAATGGAATTACAACTGTGCCCACTATTTTTATAAAGATTTTAAATGAATGAGCAGTTGTTCTCAATGTAGCAAGTTCTGTTCTAGATATTTAACCTCTTCTTCACTTTTGATTCCAGTGACTTTATTAGTATTTAATAGGAGCTTAGTGGGTTGTTTAAAAACGTTGTTAAATGCACCCCCATTGATTTGGTTTAAATCTCAACCTTTTCACCGAGGACAAGATTTGGCTCCTTGTGCTTTTGTTACATCATCCATTTCTAGTCTTTAATTAAAGTAAGTTTGTTTATTGTCAGTGACATACAAATGCTGTACCTAGTAGAAATGCCCAGTAAGGAATCTCTATGTGTTTTCATGTATTAAAATACTAAGATTAAACATTATCTTTACTGGCTTCATTTTTAACAGAAGTCTCTGTATTTGAAGCACCATAAGGAGAAAATCGGGGTCTAATGGATTAAACAGCTAAGAAAAAATGGTGTTGTTTAAAAATATCAAAGCAGTTTTCTCAGTGAGTCAGTAACAAGCAGTGCCATAAAAAGCCTACAGGGCTGAATCCTGCCTGTACTGATGATGGCTAAATCTCAGGCAGTTCTTAAGACTCCTTAACTTTTATTCTCTGGTGGTTTTGGTAGGCATATATGAAATCATCAGTAGCCTTACCTATTTCCTTGCTAGTTGCATTACAAGAATCCTCAGTTGCATAAATACTCTTGCTTTCACTTGTCAGAAATATAATCCTAAATGAACCTGAGATCTGAGAGTCCTCAGGGACATGTCATCAGTAGGTGTTTTTCTGGTTTGCCTGACCAGAACTATAATTTTTTCTGTGTTTATTGACCAAAGGTCAGTGATATATCTCTCTTTACATTTTTTATTCAAATACTTTTTTATCATCATCTAAAAGTACATCGCAACAGTGTCTAAAGAAGAGTGAAAATGTTTTTCAAATGGTGTTTCCAATAAAGCAGTGGCACATGTGTGAATATTCATGGATAGACCAGTTTGTTCACAAGGAAACTCTCTCCACTTCTATATACCAGTGCATTTGTGTGTCAAAGACACAACTGGCACAGGGGAGGGGGACAGATGGAACTAGACAATTTGAGGTTATACAGAGAAACAGCTGGAAATGCTAACAGGTCAGACTGCAACATTTAAGAGCCAACAAGAACTACATATTTAAAGAGGAGCTGTTGTGTTTGAAAACTTACCTGTTCGATCTAACAAAAATGTTTGTGCTGCAAATCATGCCTATCTTTCATCCTTATGTTTGCATGCCTTCATCAACAGAACTACAGCCTGCCTATGAATGGGATTGTAAAAATGTATGAGCTTCATCCATGTCTTAAAATTCAATTCTATTCTTAAAGGATGTTCTTTATCCCTCTATTAAAACTTATGTCCCCACAATAATCTTTAATAAACTGTTGGGACCTCTGTAATTTGTAAGTAGTTGACAACAGAGCACTTCGTTTCACACTCAGAATATAAACTGTTTTCATTTCCCATTTCAGTACTTTGTGGATTTGGGAAATTTCAGCAAAATTTTTCTTTACATACTTCAGGGGATTTTATGGCCACATCTGAGTAAATCATGTCATCTCAGATACTGCTGCATAATAAGATTAAATGAAGTCCTTCTTGTGCTACTGTGTGAAATGCACACAGTATTTATACAGAACTTTACCAAATGATTTATTCCTCATAGAAATCAACAAACAAGAGTGGATGGAACAGAACTGATTTGCTGAGCAAACCTGGTTTTATAGAGGATTAAATTTGAAATTGTAGATCTGGTTGGTTCATTTTCACTGCTGAACAGATTATGCTTCATTAAAGATCATCAAGTCTATTGCATTTACTCAGTGCTACTTGTGTAATGCCAGTAAATCAGCGTGTCAAAGTTGGCTGGGAACTGCAAGTGAGAGCTGGGAAGGGAACACATCCAGGTTCTTCCCATGCGACTCAGAGGCTGAGCCATGCAGAGAATCCCAACTGAGTTTATGTGCTGGGGTGCACGAGGGTTTGGGAAGGGGCACAGCTGGGACAGCTGGCCAAAACTGACCCCAGGGATATCCCAGATATCCTCAGTATATAAAGCTGAGGAAGAAGAAACAAGTGAGGGGACATTTGGAGTAAGGGTTTTTATCTTCCCAAGTCACCATTAATATAATGGATCCTGCCTTTCCTGAAGATAGCAGAACACCTGCCAGCCCATGGGAAGTGGGAAATGGATTCCTTGTTTTGCTTTGCATTGCCTGTTAAACTTTGTCTCCACGAGTTTTCTTACTTTCACCATTCCAATTCCCTTCTCCATCTCACCAGGGACAGTGAAAGAGCACCTGAGTAGGGCTGAGCTGCCATCTGGGGTTAAACTACCACAGTTTGGTTGTATTTTGCCTGTCTTGACTGTCAGTCCAAGGATATAGTACATTAATATACTTTTCCATAAAGGGCCATGAAAAATTCAAATGGGATTCATCTTGTAGAAGTGCAAGTAAAACATAATTTCTGATATAAATACACTTTCCGTTGTTTTTCCTTCCTTCACTACCATGCAACTTCTGCAACATTGCTGTCAGGAATAACCTTGTGAGAGCTGGGAATTTACATCAAACTAGAAAACAAATTCATTGTCCCTGTAGGCTGCATTCCCAAATGTATCAAATTTCGGTTTCAGTTCAGTTTTTGTGTCATTTCTCCCTGTAGCAGCTGAGTTATATCCCTCGGGAATGGTCTCCCCAGGAGGATGCTGCTGCCCAGCGTTCTGCTGCCATCTAGCCAACTTCCACCTGAATTCCCAGCTCCCTTCCTTCCCTGGGAACCGTATACATTCCCTGGGGGCCGAGTTAGCATCTGTGAGTTTGAGAAAACACGGGTGGTCCTTTGTCACGACCTCAAAAGAGGATGGCAGTGGTTATCCAGCTGTACATGCTTCAGTTCGCAGGCAGCAAGAGTGTGTTCTACTTAGAACTTTTTCAATTTCTGCCTAAGGAAATGTGTCTTTCAAAATCTGACACCTTTGAGTCTAGCAATTTGGGTTCTTTTCACCTGAACGTTGACAGGCAGTTTATCAGCACTAAAAGGAAAATCATTCAATCTGTTGGCTGAGAAGACTTTCAAAAAGCACTGCAACACTCTGAAATCACAAACATACAAACTCCAAACAACAGCAAAAACATTTTAAGGAGAGTGCAGGTGCAAGGCTCCTTTATATAGCTGCTGCTCCCTTCTCACAGAATAGAACTTAAAGTCCCCAAAGTATTCCATCAGAAGGACAGAAATGAAGTGTAATGTGCTCAGAAAAACACACTCAATAAAAGCAAACCAGAAAACAACCAAGGAAAGAATATGCACACAAATACATAAAAGAAAGTAATCATACATCTGTGTGTGCTTTTGAATGAAGTATTCATCTTAAAAGTTTATTTTAAAGTATTCTCAGCTCTCCAGGAGTCTGTTCATTTACCATTTTATGTCTTTAGCAGAACAGCCAGTGGGAAAAAAGTGGAAGAAGATGTTCTGTGAGGAAAAGTACCTTAGTTTAGCTGTAGTAATCTATGCAAAACAGCCAGGAATAAAGAAAGCATCAAACCCATCAGCAACTCTGCTTTTATATCCTTCCCACCCCATTCCATCTAGACTCCTTAATGGGATTTGCCTTGAGCCCTGGGTTTGGGACCTGTGGGATTGATTACTCAGGAGCTCTTGGCACAGCTCTGCTGAGAAGAGCCCAGTGAGGGTAAAAGCTTCTCCATTGTGGTCTGGTGATGCTGGACCCTGACACCAAAAAGGAGAGCACTTGCCCTAATCCTGAGAGAACCAAGGGTCTTCAGGTCCTCTGCTGATCCCCAGACCTGCATTTAGGGATTCTCATTTATGAAAGCCACCTCGGAATTTAATTTGTGCTTAATAAGTAATGTTGTGCTTTTTTTCTCTTCATGCTGTCTTTTTGTATTATCTTTGTCCTTCCTATATTTTCTCTTCGGCACATACTTGCCAAATATTTCTACATCCCATGGCAAACCAAGACAAATTACAAAAATTCAGGCACAATGATTCTCTGTATTTTGTTCTCCCCCATAAAACTGCCTCTCACCTCTTGTCACGAGAACATTCCTCTGTTGCTGAGATGGATTTGGGGAAAGAAAACACCTGGCTTTCCACTAGAGGGTGACGTTGTAAAGCTCATATGGGATAAGAGAATTCCCAGGGCAGGGAGAGACCGCAGGACACGGTGAGGAAGGGGCTGGAGGTGCTTCTGCTTTGGGGGTTTACAGGTTCCCCATCTTCCTTACAGCACCTGCAGAGGGCAGCAGCAGGGAAGGGGCAACTTTTGGGCACCACAGAAATACAGATTTTTCTTATCTTCCAACTTGGTGAATCAGAAGCTAAATGGGAAAACTAATTCTATGCATTAGTTCTTTCAAAATCTAGTTTATTAGGGGGAAAAAAATCCAAACAGAATTTGTCAACTGTTGTCTGATCTTACAAATAATTTTTGTTTTAAACAGTTTTATCACCTGCTTTAATTTGGGGGGTTTATGTCGAGAATAATTTGTACAACACCAACTCTTAAACAATGGGAGAGATAATAAGAATAATTACTTAATTATTATTCAGATAAATTTGAAACAACAAAAGCTCCACCCCATTTTTGTGAGGATCATTGCAAGGAATTTGGATGAAGGTAAGTTTCCACTGAGATTTTTGATTCATACAAATGGAAAGAAGATTTAGAAAGTTTAAGCTTGAACTGACAGTGGAGTTTGTGAACATAGTCCTTGTAAAAAGAAACTTTATGAAAGTTTCATGAAGGTCTAGCACTTAGTTTCACACTTAGGATTATAACAGAGAACATTATCATTTTACATAAATTCTTCATTTTGTAAAGATACATTTCATTCTTCTACACATTACCATGAAATCTGATATCACAAACCTTTTTTCCACTCAATTTTCTGCCACTGAGAGAGCACTGCATTATGCATTCCTGAGCTTCCACTGTGTACACTATCTGTTATTCTGGTTACTCTTTAAAAGGGACATTAAAATGTTACTTGTAGCAAATATGCATCCAACAGGCTACTCTGCAAACATCAAATATCACATCCTACGGCTGAGTCTACTGCAGGTCACTTATGATGTTTTGGAAGCAGTTTCCAAGTAAACTGAAGTTCCCTCTGACGAACTTTCCTGTTAGAACATTGAAACTCTGTCAAATCATTGAAAAATACAGTTTAAAGCTCACTCCATCTTTCCCTTTATTGCCTGTAAAAGCTGCCCACACAGATCCCTGGAGGTCATAATCCATAAGCTGAGTTTGGTGAAGGATCTGATTTTCCCTTGCTGGTCCTGCATGATCCTGGCTTCACTGCACAGATTTCCCTTTGGCTAATTTGCACCGGGGCTGCTGCAGGCCTGCAGGCAGTGGGAAGCAGGATGCCATATACCACCATTTCAGCCTTAAATACCATGAGAATTTTTGTTGAGGGAATTATGTTTGCAGTAGTGAGTAAGTTTGTTGAAATATTACATAATGCATGTCTAGAAATGATTGCTTATCGCACGTTCATTACAAGTATTTGCAAATATGAATATTTTCAAGTTACCTAGGACAATATTTCATTAGTCAAGTGGGAGATTTAGTAGCCCCTAGTCTTTTGACTGCATTTTGCAATTAGATGATAGCTGATCTTCTTGGAGGTGGTTTATTTCTTTTCCTTGTGATTATCTGCAGCTATCAGCTGCAGTGGTTTGTTGTCAACAGAGAAAAATTCTGAGTTAGATGCTGAGATATTGTGTTAAGAAACAGTCCTTTTGTCTTTCTTACCATCAATATTTTTCTATTAAAATTTTTAAATGCACAAATCGTAGACTCTCATATTTCTCTCTTGGAATATCTATCTAACAATTGCATAGGATATTTGGGTCACACTCCTTCTGTGAGGAGATTTTTCTTCCCTAATGTCATTGCAATGAAATCAGGCAGAACAGGACAAATATTCTAAGAAAGAAAGAGGTATCTCACCTTGCAAATTCTCTGTTCTTTCTCTCTTGCTTTGGGTGTAGAAGTCAGTGTGAAGGTGAAGGCAGGAGTAATTTCAAGTTTTGTTACAGCTTCTTATTTCCCTCACAGCAATTCTAGGCACAGAATGGAAATACCTGGAGAGAGAGATTTGAGCTGAAGAAGTGCTTCTCACTGCAGTGGTCATGCATAACTCCCTAACAGTGGGATTATGTTGAAAGTGAAGTAAATGGAACTCTGCTGAAAGTGTGTTTGTGTGGAGAAATATCACAAAACCATAGAATGGCCTGGGTTGGAAAAGACCACTAGATCAGGTTGCTCAGAGCTCAGTTCAACCTGGCCTTGGACACTTCCAGGGATGGGGCAGCCACAGCTTCTCTGGGCAACCTGTGCCAGGGCCTCACCACACTCAAGCCATTCCACCTTGTACTATCACTACGTGCTCTTGTAAATAGACTCCTACCACTGGCTCCCTGTCTCTGTTCCAAGGCTGTCCCCAGCTGGCTGCAATCTGGCTCTTAAAGAGCCATTCCTTACAAGAATTTTGCAGAATTTACCTGGGTAACCCCCTTCATTTAAATCCTCTTTTGCTTCTCCATGCTCTTAAATATACTGACTATGGGTGCTCCTTGTCAGAATTGAGTCCATCTATGTCTGCTAGCTCTTCTCTCCCCACTCCTCAGTCTGTACAGACCTGTATCTAATCACTCTATCCTAGATGTCAGCCTTTCTCTCAGAGTTCTCCTCATATTGCCTCCTGTTGATTTCTATTTAAAACCTATTCTCGTCAAAACTGAATTCTTGATAATTTTTGACACAAGGGACAAAAGTTATCCAATCTCTGTCAGGTTCTCCATAGTCTCCTTTCAACTTTCACCTGCACAATTGAATGAGACCAGACCTTGGTGCTGCCACTTCCTCCTAAAGACTTTTTTCTTTTTCTCTATCAAATATTCCTCATCTCAAGTCCTGACATCTCACTGACAGCAAAAATCATTCCCTCCTACCATCCTATGAACATAGGAAAACCACATCCCTCATCCTTGATTCTCAGGCAGTCTGAGATATCATCAAACATCTGGGACTGATTTGAAGGCAAAAAAAGCTAATGAAGGATGAAATAGTTGAGCTGAGGTGGCACTGCTTTGCTCTGTTGCTCTGATGCATTGCCCATTTAACTGTCTGCTCATCTGTGGCTATTCTGTCAGCATCCTCAACAGAGGATGTTTTAATTGCTTTCTCAAATATATATGTCAATACCATAGCAACTTCTCTTCAATGCAGCAAATCTCTTTCTTCAGTAATTATTACCCTAATTAACTCTCAAATATTAGCAATGCTCAATCTGTTGATTAAATTTCAATTGAATTTTGTTACTTGCCAGAATTAGAGGTGGTGAGGGTACTCTCTAAATTAAGATCTATTTAATTGGTCTTCCCTGAACACTCCTGCACTTCTGCAGAGAAATGTATGTATTTGTATTTCCATTTATTTATGAACATACATCTTCTGTCACTTGCCTTACATCATAAACTACCCCAGTGGGGCTTGCAGGGCTCTGCAGCATGAAGACAATGCTGACTGTGGATATAGCTCTAAAAACATATTGATTTGCATACATCTCCTTTTTTTCCCCCCATTGCTTTCAGGCAGCTCTCCCATCAGATGCCAGAAACATAACTCAATTCTCTGCCTTCCATGTTGCCTCCTCTATATTTAATGTCTCTCTTCTGTATTTATAATATTCAACTGATAAGATGTGGTATTTATATCACCTATATTCTTCGCAGAAGGAACAGCCTTTATTTTACTGTTTGTATGTTTGTGCATGCTGAGAGGACTGCACTGGATCTGATAGTTAATATAGGATGGGAGGATTCATTCAACTGAGCTTTTTTGCTGTTTGATGCTCAGAAGACTTGGACATGACCAAATATTTGGACAAGGAACTTTTAGTTAATTTAGTTACTTTTAGCTACCACGGATCTAGATCTCATGAATCAGCCAAAAACGTATAATATTTTAATATTGACTATTATTAATTTTTATTAATGAATATTCAAGGAGATGTAAAATTTTAGGTAGGCCAGTATAATTTCCAGTTGCTCTTGTAAGACTATTTTCCTCTTGTACTTCCCATCCCATATGCACACTTCCTCCCTTCCTTTCACTTTGGTAAAGGGACACAAATTTAGGACATTAATTAGGGATGTAAATTGGCAGAACACTGATTGCTTTCTTTGAGAAGGAGGATAATTTTCCACCTCTTTAACTCTGTGGAGTAGCTCACCAAGAGGTCAGCCAAGCCACAGCATGTGTGCCAGGGAGGTTGCGACCTCACAGCCAAGGGCAGAGAGAGAATGAGACACTCAGGACAGCCCCTTAAATTGGTCCAGCTGTAACATCATGATAAACTCTTGCCTATAGAAGTGGAAAAAGACCAGTGTATTGACAGAACTTAAAAAAATGAGCATTGTATAGATGAAAGAGGTCATGGTACATGGTCATTGTCCTGTGAGACCGCTGGAACATAAGGAACCTGTATTTCTTCCTGTTAAAAGCTTACAAGCTTCCTTTTATATTTGCATGGGGTTTTTGTTTGTTCAGGGCTTTTCTATTGCAAAGTAAAGATGATTTTGTGCAACTGTCTTGAAAGATGTGTGTGAGTCTAAACAAAGCAGAAATCCCAGGTGATTGATGAGGAATGACAGATCCTGAAGAACGACTAGTGAATTCAGGGCAGGAGTCAGCTGCAAAAATTCTACCTCAGTGCAAAAGGCCAGTACAGGTCTTGTCCTTCATTTAAATCTCGGGTTTGTGACTAGTTAAAATGCTTATGCTTGCGCACTTTCTTAACACAGAGATGAGAATTTGACATGGAGAGAACTGGCTTTCAGCAACCTCACTGAACTATAATAATAAATATGCACATTTAATTGGAAAATATAGAAAGACAAATTACTTCTCAAGAACAAATTATAAGCTGCAGTTAGTTCCTTCTGGAAAAAAACCCTCAAATCCAATTACCTGAGAGTGTTCTGGAGAATACTTCCCAAACCAAAACCTGGGTCATGGAACCGTCCACCCTCTTCCCTCAGCTGGATGATGGTTATAGGAGTCACTGAAAGACACACAACCTGCCTCTCTACCCAGTATATCATTGAACGAAATGGATGCTTGATGCTATGGAAAAGTGTCTTCAGCTGTTTCCACCTATTTATCGTCTTCACTCCCCTCAACATCTTCTCTAGATAAACAGTAAGGAGTCCATCAGAGCTGACATTGAGTTCTGCTTTTATTAAAAAAGAGCCAGGAATATGTACGGCTACTGTAATAGTCTTGCCTGCTCTAACTACCTCTTTCCCTTAGGTGGAAAACTATGGACTTTAAATTACTGGTCTTATTGCTGTTTGCTCTTTCCATCCTTTCAGTAACTCCAGGCAAGTGATTTAGGGCAATTACAGCTTATTACAGACATTTATCCCTGATACTTACCTGTCATTTTGTGGCTTCTATCTGCTCGATCACGCTCAGAGGTACAAAAAGCTCCAGTGTGAAGATGTCTTCTCATCAGGTTGAATCCTCAGATTGCTCAGAAGCTCAAATTCAAACACTAGCAGCAGAGAATTCAACAGTACACTGTGAAGACAGTACACTCCCACCATTTAGTCTTCTTTGGATTGCTCTGGAAGAAAAAAACAGGGCTTGAAACTGAATCCTGGTGGAAAAGGAGATTCCTCCAGGCAAGTGTATTCAGGATAACATAAAGCACAGGAGGCATATGAGCATCTACCAGGGCACTGAATGCCAGCTGGGAATAACCCACACCCACAAAAGAACACAAGCCATAGTAAAACCAGGTCCATGTTGCTCATCCCTGAGGCTGTTCTGAGCTATGCTAAGGCCTGGCAGCTGAAGATCTGTAGGGCTGGAAAAAGAACAGGGAATGGCTCCGTGAAGGTGGGTTGAGGTTCAAAACAGCACCTGGCTGCACAAGCCTTTGGGTGTTTCGTTTGTGTGTAACCTCTCTTAAGCCCCAGGCAGTTTGTCATGTAGTGTCTTTTGTGACTGTTTTTAAGCTCAAGAGTTGTTGAAAGTGCTGGATTCTGTGAACCAAGGTTTGTGACACTGGCCTTGCCATGTGCTCCCTTCTCACATCCTTTGTTCTCAGCTGGGTCGTGTCAGTGAAGGGTTTCCCTCATAATCACATTTTTTATTTATTGTTATTGCTATGGTAAATGAGTTCTGCTTACATGGGAATAGACCAAAAATGGTATTAATGAAGCAATGATACACAACACTGAGTTAGAGGAAAGAGGAATAAGGCTTTTGTCAGGTCCTAGAAAGGACTCAGTGCTGAAATTACAAATAGACAGGTGACAAGGGAAGCTGAAATCCTATGTTGCGAAACAGAATTCCTGATAATCTCTCTGATTTCTGCTTCAACTGCAAGTGTTTCCTCAGGAAAAGCTGTTTTTTGAAAACAACTAATAAGCATATCTTTCTTAAAAAAGTATATCAGACATTTAAAATGTACTTTTCACTTGACTTAAATGTTACAGTGGAAACATTATTATGTGTCATTATTGTAAAATGAAAAGAAAAATGTCAAGACTAAGTCATTATCATTTTTTTGACCCTGGGCTGCTTCAGAATTGAGAGTTGTCAGCAATGGGATGTAATGTTCTTGTGGCAAGTTTGAGATCTATTTGTCACAGATGTTGAGCTATATCAACCTTGTGTATTCCCATAAGCCCCTTTAAAACTGTTAAATGTTCACCTAATGCTTACCATATATTAGAAATGAATGCACATAATTTATGCATTATTTCTCCACTTGGTAATTTTTTAATTGCTGTAATTTTTAAAGGAGTATTTTTTCTTTAAAAAAATCACTGTTTGATAAACCTACTGAATGGAATGCTATCACCATTCATATATGAACTTCAGATCTTGCAGCCTTTACATGGGCTCCTGCTTCTCTTACTCCTGCTCCCTCATATTCTAATTTCTTCATCCTGAGTATTTTGTTAAATGATGCTCACTTAGGAAGTGCAACTGTAACTAGGAGAGAGATGCAGATGTGTTCATTCTCCTTTGGACTGACATATTTTTTGTTCTCTTTTTTCCCTTTATTTTTACATTAATTTTGTGTCATGAACTACTGTGTAGAAGTGCAGTTATGCACATTTAAGTAAATTATCCCTCCTTAACTCCTGCATAGATGTCATCAAATCTTACTACCAGTTCCCAGGATAGCTAGTTAAATTTAATTTCAGCATATTTACATCATACTTCATCAGATTGACTCTAAGATGAAAAATATTGTTGAGGTTTGGTTATATTTCTGTGGGACAAAATTGAGGTCAAGCATCATTACAGTTTTTTTGTCAGTATATTTAAATTAAAGCACCAACTCAAACACCACACACCTTGCAAAGTCAGAAACAAAGCTATGCTTCAACTGAAATATTTTAAGGCGGGGAGTGACTGGTGAATACACAAATAAGCTCAACTGCCCCAAGGTGCCCAATTTGCTTAAGGAGTTACTGAAGGTGCACTGTGTTATTTTAGCTGTGCTCCCGAGATTCTGGCCGTTTCACAGAGCAGAATGGAATTTGTTCAGCTGCCTAATACAATCCCTTGTTATCTTCACTGCAGGACTGGTATATGTTCGCCTGGGGAAGGTTTTCTGCCCAAGATTCCAGTATCTGCTGAGGTCCAGCTCCGTCCTCTGTCTCGTGCCAACATTATGAAGAAGAGCAACATCCAGACATTGCTCTGCCATTGTGCAAATCAGGCTCCCTGACACATATTTGGAGTCCTCATGTGGCTTTTACCTCCTCTAAATTTGTAACATCCCATTACACCATAATGGGAAGTTGGCAGGGAATCTGGTGATCCAGTTCAGACATAATACAGTCAGAGGCTTGCTCAGGACATTTAAAGACAGGCATAAACATTTTTTCTCTTATCAAATCCTTTGTGAAATGACACATTCAGCAGTCTACAAATACTTGTCTCCCTGAGATGAAGATGTGTGAATGTTCTAACAGTGACAATCACACTGCTTAGTAAAATGGACAGGAGAAAAACTACGTCAAGAAATAGTCCTGATCTATCTTGTCAGCTCCCTGTTTGGAGGGTGGACATTATTGGATGATTTAGAAAAGGATGTGTGTGTCTGGTTCACGCTGAAATTTCTCACTTATGCCACAAATTGTCATTCTGTTTGCTTTCTCTCTCCTAGAATAAGGATAGTGGAAGGTGTGGTCACAATGTGATGTGACTCACCCAATGTTTTATTCCACTCAGTGCTTGATGATTTCTGTGCAAGGAACAGAATCTCACTTTGACTGAGTCTTCCATATTCTGGTGGTAGTGGTGGGTTTTTTGGTGTGTTTCACATTTGTAGGAAATGACTGTGGTAAGATTAAGTACAGGACACACAGGACAACTGCTGTTCTGTCTGCTGGTGGATATAAGGTACATGGCTCCAGAATGCTGCTATTTGCACATTTTGGTACCCTCACCCTGACTAAATCTCTGCAGACAATAAAGCAGATGGTGGCACAGCACAAAGTTGTTACGATCCTTGTACATGGATGATATCTAGCAGCAAATACCTTTCATAGCCATGATAAACAGTGTGTCAGCAGAAAACATTTCACCTCAGAGAGATCAATGGCTGACTGAAGAAAGCTCTTTTAAGTTAAATGTGGGTGATACTAATGGGAGAAGTAGGAAATTATTGGCTTCTACACAGCACTTCCACCACAAGTGAAGGAATCTGTCCCTCTGTTTCTGAGTTGTGCTTTAGTGATATTCTCAAGGACACTGCATTAAAATAACTCTTAGAAACTCTCTTCCTCTGTCTCTTAAAAGGGCATTTTGCCTCTGTGTGACCTGCAGAACTAACCACAATAGTTCACATATTTGTAGCCACTTAGTTTACTAACAGCAAGTGATTGAACATTGAAGATGAACTGAGAGTTCCTGACAAAGGATAAAGATCTTGGCCAGCTTGGCAAAAAAACTTCCTCTTGTTTCATGTTCAGTTCTGAGTCCTGATATTTACTTCCCTTTGAAACATCAGCTGAGGCTGAAACTTCGGATCTTACATTTTTAACACATTCAGTTTGTTGGGACCTTATCTAACCCTGAGACCTCCTTTCTCTCTGAGATACTGATTCAACATGATAAGTGCACTCTACAGGAATGAGGGATCAGTCAGCAAAGCACATGAGTCTGCAGAATCCATGAGCTCCAATCTCCTGCACCAGCCTGAAAAGTTGCCTAAATACAAGCTTTGCATTTTAGCTTTATCAGGATTAAGCTATACCTTAAAAGCTGCCTAAATCCTCATGAAGTGTCAAAAGAAGCAACACTTCAGCTCTACACAGTCTTTTTGGAAGGTGTTCAGCTCCTAAAGAAGTGAGATTTAGAAATGTGCTGTGCTTTGAAGGGTTCAGGATTTTCTGTTTAGAGGGTGATGTGTGACTGTATTTTGTTGAGTTGTCAGTATAAACTAGCATTGTAAAAAACCGGAAAGACAGATATGGGTTTTTTAATGGCTAAACCAACAGATTTACCTTAACTGCTGAGTAACTGGACTTCTGAGGAAAAAAGAAAGAGAGAGAATCAAATTTATTTTTTTTAAAAAAAAGCCAGAAATGTAACAGTAGTTTAAAACTTCATGCAAACCTCCCAAGCATAAAGGTCTTACACCTCAGCCTCACAGGTATTGCATGAATGGTGAGCTGATCAAATAGATAATTTTAAAAGATACTTAAAGTACTCTTTATTTTAATAAAAGCATAGATATAGATTCAAAGTAAAAATACATGCCAGTGTAAAAACATGTGTGTTTGGGATTCCTCTGCCCTAGAACAAATGTGATTTTCAATTTCACCCCACGGAGGGAAACTCTGTCAATGTTTAGCAATGCAGCCAGGGTGGGTTGGCTTCCCACTGCCATGTTACAAGGAGCACTGTATTCCCTTCCAATTTCCCGTATTTTTCCACTTACTCCATCTTTAACACAGCTCTCACAAGTCCTTTTGGCAAAAAAACTCTCAGACACGAGTCGTCCTCCATGATTGAGTGAGAACATCTTTGTAGCACAAGACCGAGAAAACTATGGAGGTGTCCATGGAAATAGGAAGGGATCACCCATACCAGACAGTACTGAAGGCAAATTTTTCTCTTTACAGAGGCCTCAGAAAGGTTCCCAACCTGCTCAGGGCACAGTCTGTGTTACTGCGGGCAAAGAGGAACGTCTCACTTCAAGCAATCTCTGCTCCTGCTGTCTCTACACAACGCCAGTTCCTTTCCTTTGCTCCTCTGTGAGCCAAGAGGCAGCTTGGATTTTTCATTTGAAGAATTTAATTTATGGGATAAACAAAACTTCACCCAAGCAGATAAATCATGACTTGTGTCTGGAGAGACTTTGCAATTAATTCCAGGCACTTTAAAGGATATGACTATAATTGGCTCTGACTGAAGAGAACAGTGTGTGCTTTGCTGTATATCTTGAGTTTAATCCCACAAGAGTAAATTCTAGCTGTTCTTGAACATTTGGACCTCAGAGATGTGTTTCAGCAAGGATACTCACACTGGATGAGCCAGATCAAGCTCCAGAGAGAGGCTGTCTCCCTACTCAACCCACTGACACTCTCTCTGAGTTATTTTCTGTTCCTGGCAAATGACTTCACTAAATAGAATAATGTTTTTTAGTGGTTTTCCCTACTCAAGCTTGGGCTTTGAGAAGTTTATCAAATATTCTACATTTCTCCTCCATTACAGACCTAATTTGCATATTGACTCATGGACCCCTTAAGAAATATGTATCATTAGCTCAGAATTGTCACTATTTTCCCATTTGATTAACAGTTTTGCTGAGGGTTGCAATATCTGCACAGCTTCAGTAGTGCATTCTAGACCACTGACTCCTGTTTTTCAGGTGTAATCACTCTGAAGATGGCAATGCAATATTAATGACTTGAGGAGAAGACAAAAATGTTGAAACCATGGCAACCTCCAAAATTCCAAGCTGATGCCCAGCTTTGATCTTTTTTGAAATACAACCTGTTCACAATGCACAAATGAACCTAAAGCAGATGTATCCTATGAGTGGAGGTATTGGCTCAAAACAAACTTCCAAATCCAGCTACTCTGCCCATTTTCTCAGCTGCAAAATGTGATTTCAATGAGAGCCTATTCTCCTTCATTCTCACCTTTTCGAGATCCAGCATTGCTACCGTTTCCTCTTTTTTTCTATGAATCTTCTAACAAGTTTACACACCCTCTATTTTTTTAGCAATATACCTAAGTAGAAATATTCTGTTATAAATTTAGTGGCTCTTCTTTGTTACTTTTCTGTATGGCATTCTGTGTGGATGAATTCAGCAAGAAATACAAGAGTCTGTTTCAATTTAATTATCACGTTTCTAGGGAGGGGATGCAGCTTTGCATGTTCTTGGGTTCAGAGGTTTGGCACCACAATGTAGAAGATAAACACTTTTGTATAGTTTAAGTTTCATCTATCAACTCTGGTCTGTCCAGAAGATAAATTCCCAGGCACAAGACATCCCACAACTCACAAGCATGAAGATCAAGTGAGGGATAGATATCTATAGAAGTATATCCACTAAGGGAAAAAGAGAGGAATTTGTTTCAGAAATTCCAGACTATAAATAAAATTTAACTGTACATAAGTTGTTGGTTTCTCTCATTTCAGTTTTTTCTTTCTCCCTTTTTGTGAGCCAGGTGTAGTATCTGAAAACAGCAAAAGGCAGATTGCATTAGTGTCATTTCATTGTTAATGCTCGAGAAATAATTGCCACTGAATCAAATTCTAAAACGAATCCTCCATTAAATGTTCACCTCCAAGGATGCCTGTTGATGGCTTCTGTCAAATATCCAGCAAGAACCTGTCACTGGGAAGCCTACATACAAAGTTAGACTGAGATACAGACCTCCTTCCCACTCTCTGCTGGTGTTACCAGGCTTTGTAATCAGGGTGTTTTTAATGATGAAGGCCTCTTTTTATCGACTGTTCATAAAATCAGTTCAATGTGTAACAATTTGTGTGCTGAATGTTGTGTAATGCAAAGCTGACTATTCAAGAAAGGGATCTTTCACAAGAAGATCATGCAAGATTTTCAGAAGACACAGACCAGAATTTAGCTCTTTCTATGCTCCTTTCTACTTCCACCTCTACTATTCATGTATTATGAGATGTGGAGGAGAGTGAGTCTAAGACGGCAAGAGAAGAGGGAGTTGTGGATGTCCCAAGGCAGGTGAGATGAAGAAAAAGAAAAAACCATGTTTCTCTTCCCTGCTCTGTTCAGCATTTGGATTATGTCCACGGTGGGGCAGAAGAACTAATCCGGAGTATCAGCCATCCTGTGTGAGGCTATGCCACACCATGTAAATACAACTCATATCCAGAAGGAGAGAGATTTGGTGCTTCAGAATAACAAATGCAACAATTTCCAGCTTGATCCAGCAGTCTTCCACATGAACACTGAAACTTTATTTCTCCATTCAACTAGTTGTGTATCTGCTCTGGGATCTGCTGTCATTTGGTGATGTTTCCTGAAAATTTTACTGGAGCTAAGAGGTGTTGACAGGACAACTGCCACAGATTAAGTCAGGCAGTGCTCTTTCACGTGCAGCCCCTGGAAGGCACCACCTGCGCCGTGAGACTCAGTGTTTTCAGCCAGCCAGGTAACAACATTTCATCCAGACAGGTCCACACGCCTTTGGCACCATATCCCCAGCACATGCCAAGGTCCAAAATCACCTCTTAAATATATTTTAGTAAACCTAAGACCTTTAGTAGTGTGCGAGAGAAGAAGAAGTAAAGGTCAAGGCTCTGCAGCTGCAAAGCAGGAGCAGCTCTGCATTTTCACAAATATAAACTGTGTCTGTCTGTTTAAATACACAAAACTACAAGATAAACACATCTGCTGCTAATATTTTTTTTCAAACGCTGAAGCCCTTTTTTTTCCTAGTTCTCCCCCTTGTAAAACCCTTGTTTAGCTCTGATTTTTCCCAAGATACCTGAGGATCTGATTTTTCAGGAAAAAAGGGGATATAATGGGCTTTAAGGAATAAACTCTTAAAGTGGAAGTACAGTAATTAGAAGCCACAGACTGTAGGTCCAACAGTTTTGCTCTAAAAATCGTATAATAATAAAGGACAACTGATCATTCACACAACAGTTTGCAGGTGCAATTTTGGCATTGAATGAAAATTTGAAGACTGAAAATTTTGGCCTAGATATAATCATGTGAGTAAAGGCTGCTAGCCTGGTTCCAAATTCAGCAGCGAGTAGGAATCAGGACCTGAATCCAAAGCAGGTTGGAAGGGATGACACATATGACACTGAGGCATTTTATTCTAGTTAGAAATTCCTGGTACTGAAGAGTCAGAATACGAGGTGTAGAACTCAGCTAAGGCTCTTCACCTTTTATTTGATTACTTGTTCCTTTCATGTACTAAAGTAAGGTTTAAGAGAAAACAAAGTTCCCATTTCTGAGTCAATTCCCTTATTACAAAGTTTCTTTGGTCCTGGTAAATGGTTTGTAATGCCTGTTTTTGCATAAAGCTGGGGGCGTGGATCACTGAGAACATCAGCCCTTGGCCCAATTTCCCTTCTCCAAACAGACTTATGTTGATGACTTGATCATTATGGCCTGAAACATGACCTGACAATCTTTGATTTCTGGGGTGGGGGATGGGAATTATCACCTGATAAATCTCTGAGGAGTTATGTGATGTGTGCTGAGTGTCTGCTGTCAGTAAGACAAACTTTTCTGTTTTGGACTTATGATCTCCATACAATAATGAGCTTATTTACCAATGGCCATTAGTACCAAAGTTAAATGGCTCGGAAATTTATGCTAAATAACAGCAAAACTTTAAGCAACAGTACACAATCTCTATTGGTCACCGAGGGACTGTTCTCTGGAAAATTGTTTCCCCTTGAAGGTGTTGTTAGTTTTATTTCTTAGATTCTGATGTGTGCCGTTAGAAGCAACATTTTAAGACAGCTTGAGCAATGACTAAAGTTCCTTTTTATTTTAAAGAATGCAACCCACAGACTTCAAACAGAAGAAAAGATGGGAAAAGAATGTCTTAAGACAGTTCTTTAAAAATTTCTATCTGATCTCCTCCTTTACCTACTCCTTCTGACTCAAAAAAGATTTAATGGAGGTCACTGGATGGACACTTATTAAACCTTGCTGCATTATTAGAGATTTCTTTACTAATTTTTCAGGCAACATATAATCCATAACATCATCATAAAGCGTTCATTCTCCAAGAAAGAACGGCTGAAGTTTCTGTCCATGCATACAAGTAGAAAGTATTGTCTGCTGGGAATTATGCAGTACCTTGCAGCTGACAGTTCACTTTAAATTCTGCTTGAGGATAAGTTATGCAGTAAACAGAACTCTAGAATTTACATAAAGCTGGTTCAGTTACAATGGAATGTCAGTTTTGGCTGAAGACCTCTGGCGAAATACTTCCTTAGAGTTATTGCTATCTTTCGAGCCAGACTGATTTCATTTACAGTGTGATAAATTCTTTGAATTCTCTAGAGGTTTTTGCAATTTATCCCAACAAAACCAAAATCAGCATCTGATCCTTTATATTTAATTTTAAAAAGCAACTAAGAAAAAAGATCTACTAGAAAACAATATTGATGCTTTTTACTCCACATTGTTATTGTGATGAGGTGACTTTGTTAAACTGTCCATTTACAATGAAACCGAGCTCCCATAGACTGAGATCTGACAAGAAATGGACTTTGCATATTGCTATCATAATTAGGTTTATTGTATTAGGGTAGCTTGATAAATAGCTAGTAGGAAAACACAGGAAAATTCAGATAGTGTTTATGCTGCAGTAAAGCAACAGAAGTTTGAAAGCTATAATGGGAATCTGAGATTAGTTGTGGAGATATGATTCTGCACCACAGATTGCTGTCATGTTCAGATGAGATCATCCACTAGGAATCAAGCTAATTCACTGGCTACAAACAGCAAATAAGTCAATCAACACCAGTCAAAGAAGTTATGAAAACACTGTGTACTCAAACATATGCTGCTTCAAAATTAAATCATGTCTTCTACTGCTTAACAAACATATGACAAAAGAAAATGCCCAACATCAGAATATTAATAAAACAGAAGCTTGGAAATCAATACTTGTCTAAAATAATTGCTCTTCTCTGGAGGTGAAATGTTCATACATATAGATGTAGTATAAAATACTAGTAGAAAATAATATGAGGTCTCAAACTGGACCTGGCTTGCCTGTGATGACATTCTGCTGCTGGAGTACTGTGCCTCTGAACCCCACTGGAATCTAAATAATAGAGTGGGAAAAGAGAAGTATTTGAAAAATTATGCAGTTACTTAGACAATCTGCTCCAGATTAATAAATGACTGCAAGTGAAACTGCATGTTGAAGGAAGATTTCTTAAAAGAAGAAATTCTTTAATAGGAAGAACTTTTTATTTAAGAAGAAATTGTTGACTGTGAAGGTGGTGGGGCCCTGGCACAGGCTTCCCAGAGAAGCTGTAGCTTCCCCATCCCTGGAAGTGTCCAAGGCCAATTTGGACTGGGCTTGGAGCAACCTGGTCTAGTGGAAGGTGTGGAGTTGGAACAAGATGATTTTTAAGGTCCCTTCCAAACCAAACCATTCTATGATTCTGTGAATGTGGAACTGCAATATAATAGTTCAGAGAAGCACTAGAATAAATGGTAATAACTATCAGCTATTCAGATATAGGGTGTAATAATAAGGAATTAAGAATCAAATTAAAAATCATAAACTGTGACAAAAGGAACTGAAAACTGTGCTTTCTGATAATAGCTATTTTTATATATCATTTTTAAAGGTTAATTTGAAATGTTTATTTTCTGTATCAATGATAGCATAACTATCTATGCAGCCTTCTGGTTTGACTCTTAAAAGTAGGAAATACTTGGTAAGTACTAAAGTAAATTAGCTGATTTGCACTTAACCACTGTTCAGCCCACCATTTACAGAATAAATAGACACAGTGTAATCTCTTGAGAGAAACATTGCTGATGTTACTAAATGAAAAAAGGAATGCAGTTAAGTAACTTAATGCTAAGAATTAATAAATTAATATTGTGCTTGCATTTTATTCCAAAGCATGAGCTGAGGGAGCAATTAACAAGGAGACAAATACAGGGGATTATCCTGAATTGTGTAACACAAACATGCTCTTGATTCAAACCCCATTAGTGTGAAGAAAGCCTCTTCAGGGACAGTAATGGCTTTTGAATGAGGTTTGCATTGATTTTATACTAAATGTAGGAAAAGCATTGCTCCTAGAATCTAAGGAGAAATAGTCTAAATCTTTTCCTTGCAAAGGGTCAGTTTAAGAAAAAACAATCACCTTTCCTGTTTTATAGGCCAAACTTGGACAATAATTTTAGGGCAAATTCAAATTAATTCCTCTCAAACTTTGAAATTTCTAAAGAGCTAATCAGATGTTTACCAGAGAAGCCAGTTCCATAAGCAATTCTATGGGAATATTTTTGGAAAATCTGATAAAACCTGGTTCTCAAATAGTCATATAGCTGAGGTTTATTTTATCCCATATTCTTTCACTCTGTTGTCCTATGTGAATAGAAATAATGTTTGGTTTGCAGATGATATTTTAAAGCATTTGAGCTGCATTTAAACAGCAACTCTAATCCAAAGAATTCTTTAGTTCACTACAGATCTCCTCTTTCTCCATTTATTGACACAGATGCAGCACCAGAGCAAAGGGTGCTGGAATTTTACAAGTACCTTATTTTACTGAGGCACACAAAGATAACAAACTGTGCATCTCAATGTGTATGTGAAAATACTTAAAACTTGATGCTTCTGTTTGTGTTAATAGAGCTTTTATGCCTATTTTGTCATTTACAACAATGTAATCACAGAGCTTAAAGGTTTGTATCTTTAAAACTGTGGATAATTCTCAACAATTTTTTTTATTCTGTAGAAAAGTCCTCTATGGTCAGTTCATGAATAATAATCTTTGCAAATATCCATTGGAAGTTACTTGCATCTTTAAGTTGAAAGAGTGACTCCATACATACACAATGGCCCAGGAGGAAAATCATTCAGTGGTTAGAAATCACTCTCTTCTAGCTGAATATTTGTGATATATTGTTATTGTCAATGCTGAAAAAATACTAGCAGGCGTAACGCTATGTTTCTTCCTTCATTGTTTTAGCACCGTGCTTTGGGGAAGATTTTTTCCTTCCCTGGGGAACAGGGATGTCTTAAGAAGCTATAAATACTTGACAAACAATGTGGGAAAGCTACTCTACTGCTAAAGCATCTGGGAGAAGAGTTCTGTGATTAAGATGCAGATCTGATGTGCAGTGAAATCTGTTCTTTGTCACATTTTCAGCTTGTAAGGTTCATGCTGCTGTCACTGAAAGCTTAATAACACTTGAAGCACGGTGACATATTTATGTGTTGGTTGGAAGTATCCTGAGAAGTTTATAAAATGACATTAAAACAATGCAAAGAATGAGTTCTTTTGGATCAGTTATTAGAAGGATATGTTCTATATACAAATATATGCTGTTGTGTAATGTTTGAAGCTTTCAAACAGTGCCCAGATGTTTCATGTTTCATGTTTTCTTCCTTTCTTAATTTAGGACACCTGCTGTGAACACCTCTTTCTTCGTCTTTACAACAGCAAGAAAGGTAGACAAGGAATTCATATTTGTGTTACTTTCAGGGAACAGGTTAATAGAACTTGACACAGAAATCTCCTGTCATGTGGGTAATCAACTACATTAGTTACCTACAATCACTCTGATTTGTTTGTTGTTCTTGACATCCGTAATGGGCACATGCACTGACAGCTCCGGGAATTTCCCCTGAGAAATCCATCCCACAATCTGTTTAGTCCAAGGGCTGTGCTGCTGGAAGTGCTAGTTTTGTTGGGGATGATGAAAACAGACTGAGATTATGCAAGACTTGGCCTCTTGCTGCTCTGCTGCCACAACCCACAGCAGACGTGTGGATATGTATTGTCATCCAAAGGCTTCCCACGAGGCTGGGGCACCTGACAGTTGCCATAGTGAGACAAACTGTGCTTTAGCCATGTAGAAAACACAGTTCATGGAAGTTCCTCCCGAAAAGTCAGTCCTGGGGGAAGGAGACTTCCCTTTCCTTCTCGGAGTGCTTGTGTGAGTCCACGCACAACAGTGTTTGATCAGACATCTCCTGACTGCCATTTCTAAGCTCTCCCCCTTTAGATCTACAGCCCTCCCGACACAACTGGAGTACAAGAACAACAGGAGAGAAATAATGAGATTTTTTTCAAACTAGCAGATTCGAAGGAATTTCATTAGAATTTATGTTCTTATGTCTTATGGGCCCTTTTGAAAATTATTCCAATCAAGGTGAAATTAATGTTTCTTAATTATCTATCTTAAGGGACAACATATCTCATCTATTATACAATGTATTGCCCTTTGAAAAACATTGAAGTAGATGTTAAGCTAAAATTCAGTGAAATTAATCTTGAAGTGATCTGCCCATGGCCACAGTTTATCTGAGCAGGGAATAGAAGTCTGACTGTTTTGGATTTCATTTGTACCATTCCGGGCATTAGATTCCCTGCCTCTAAAGTAAGTGTGCTTGACATTTACTCTCTCACAAAAAGATTTTTTAAAATTTTTTAAAGTTACTGGATGTTTCCTTTTCTCAGCCTCAAGTTCATTGCATTTTTTTTTAAGTTCTATATATCTCAGAAAATGTTCACATATGTATTTGTGGGTGTATTATTTGCCTTGTTAGCAAATCGTTAGAGTGTTCCTGACACTGACAGCAGTTTGGAAGCTTCATCCCAGCATTCACTACCAATGAGTATCTCCTCTCAACCTGCTCATTCCTTGTAGACTTGCTGCAGGTTTTTCTGGAGCCCTTGCTTTTGGACTTTGTGACAATGAGCAGCTTTCACTGCAAACATGGATAAATGCTCAAAACACATGCATAAATTTAAATTTTATTAATTGTAATTAATTTCATTATTTTTATACAAAATTTTCAAGCCAGGGAATCAGTACACATTTTTTTAAGCAATTTCATTGCAACTCTAGTTTTCATTTTTCTGATGGGCACTGGTACCACACAACCAGGTGCACAAATAGGCAAATTTCCCTTGAGGTTTAGATAAGCAAGTCAGGGCTGACATTACTTACAAGCAGGACAGAGCGAACAATTTGAACTAGGCCTGGAGCAGGTGAGGCAGACCGAGATCTGAATTTGTGCATGAAGGTCTGGAGATGGAAAGAAACTCTGGGAAGCTCATTATTCAGATCTGTGCATCTCAAAATTAATTATAAAATTTAATTTTTTTACAAACAAGGAAGATTGAAATATTTTAACATATGGTGCCAGATGTTATAAAAAAAGGAACTGAATTGAAGCTTCTGCTATTTCTCAAATAATGTTATTCTTTTCTTTGAACATTTAATTAAGCCAGATAATAATTTTTAAATTATTTTTTTAAAAAATAATCCTTTGAAGAGACTCATTGCCCAAGATAAAGCTGTCAATCTTGTCTGGGGGAGGAGGAAAATGTACTGACCTGAATTTGTGAACTGCATGGTTCCACAGCTGGAAATTAAAATGTGTAGAGCAGAAGTGGCTTCTTATCACTTAGTTTCTTGGAGTAAGACCAAAAGACATATTTGCTCAAAGCTAAAGCTCCTTTCCCATTCCGTTTTTTTTCCAACAAATTTGGCAACAGCAACTTTTGATTTAAACAGGTGCAAACTAAGAAAATTTTCCCAAAATTGAGTTTTTGTTACATGTCTTAGTGAATAATAAACAATGTTTATGGTAAAGGCATGGACTTCATTTTGCAAAGAGTTGTTCTGTTTGTATGAATTTTTTATGGCCACCCAGGATCCACTGCCTGCTGTAGCTCTGGCCATTGGCAGGTATGGCAGGTTTACTTTTGCTCCAGCTGCCCTTGAGCAGTTCCTACCTACAAGGAGGCAGCAGAAAAAGAAAGATAAATGTTGTAGATAAAGTTGAAGCCAGACTGCAGAACAAAGGAGTAACAGCAGCATCCAGCCTGTTTCTAGGGAGTTCAGCATGGGCATGATACTGTCTTATGGCTCCCAGGTAACCAAGCTAAGTGACATTTGAGGTCTTCTTGTTCCAGGGAATTTGTCTCTGATGTAAATTCTCCTTTGTTTTGTGGAAGAGTCACATCAGATGGAGGCTGAGATTTCAGTTATGGCAAAGTTTCTTCTGGTGGTGACGACTGTATCTGTTGCCCAGCTAAACACTTTGCCAAGCTCTTCTTAAGACATTAAGACAAATCTAAAGGAAATAAATGCGTTATCCCATCAATAGCATCCTATTGTTTCATATTTGGGTGTGCCTCCTGTGGAAATTCCTCACATTTCAAGCCTGTTGCTACAACGACTCTGCAACCTTGCAAGTGAAACTGAAAACTTCTAATCAGTGTTTCTATAAGTCCACTCCACTTTACATAATTCCTCCATCTCCGTTCTGTGATTTCTTGGAAAGAAACTGTACATAACATATTCAGAGGTTAAAATGGTATCCTGCCCTCTTCCACTTATTTTGTGCAAATTAAAGTCTTAACCTCAGCAAAGATCAAGGCAGTGGGTGGCATTTACCAGGCAAGAGCTGCTGGGAATCCAGAACAGTGTTCTGCTCAAATTGTTCACATGTACTTGTACTATGTTATTTCCAGGGTGGTCATGAACAGAAACCAGTGTTCAGTGTTGTTATTTCACGCAGCATTTGCACAAATGAATTTCACAATTCCATCTCACAGCTTTTTTCTGTATTGTTTGGATAATTATATTGTCAAAAATTACTTATCATACATTTAGCACTTAATACCCATTTATTATGAGTTCATGTAACTGCTATTTAAAGAATAATACATGCTAACTCCCTTCTACGCCATTTGATGCCACTTTGATTCTGTAATTGCTGGTTTCCTAGGATATTATGCCACAAAACCTGAAGAAATAATTGGTTGTTTCATTCCAGACAATACGTTTTGGAGTTGCACAGAATTTTAACTGGCAGATTTGTAACAGTGCAAGGGAGACATAAAGGCAGTGAATGTTAACCACGGAATGGGATTGCACAAGGCAAATTGCGTAGCTACTGCTATTGTGCAGCTACTGTTAACACAGTTCAAAGGAAAAGGATTCCTTATGCAAATAGTACAAGTTTTATGCCTTTGGGGGATGCTATCTGCAAGAGTATGTCAGTATTGCACGTCAGCATGGGGCGGTACAAGTACTAAACGAGATGTGAAAAATAGGTGACTAAAAACCACAGCTCTTTCAATGCTCAGCTATAATTATTTCTTATTTGCAGAGCACACACTGAAATCTGCAGAAATAACTGCTGGGTTTGTGGGGGATTGTTTTTGTGAGTACATGAAAGCAAAATGAAGGAGTATCTTGCAAGTATATTTTAAAAGCACTATTTTAGCTGAACTTTTGTCACTTGTTAACTCTGCTATCTAGTGGTGGTAAACTACCAATATATGTTCTTTTTCAGCATCTTTATAGTCTGCATTTATTTTACAGTAAATCCTGCTATTTGATTAGAAAATCTTACTAGTTTTATCTGGTTTTAATTTGTTTATAAGCTTATAATTGAAGTTATTGTCACTTTCCATGGTAAGACCACATAATTGTAGCTTAAAGTTTTCACAAACTTTAACTACTTGGGGTGAAATTTTTCACATCTTCCAGATTTGTAAAGTGGATAAGAGACTAGATAAAAGATTATGATTCTGCCCATTTGTCCTTTGAAAAGAATGTTCATGGCAGGGACTGTCACCCTTTGAGCAGCTTTATATGCTTGGCTTCTTTAAGAAAGCATCAAAACTGGTTTTCACATGTTTCCAAGTTGCTGCGTAACTTATGCAGTGTCATAGAACTGTCTGGTGGCATTCTGGGACAGAGCCAATCTGTAGAGTCTTTCTCAAAGGCCTTAGCTGCTCCATTTTTATTTAAATATGGTAAGAAGAAACAATTTTGTTTATCTAACACCTGGATGCCAGAGTTTTGTACTATTGCAGCTGTGGTTTATATGGGAACTTGCCTCAGCGTACAGCATGGGTTTGGGGAAATCTAATATTTTTCCACTTAAAATCACTATTCACCAGTCTTTGAGGATGGTTTAGAAGGAAGTCTAGGTTCAGTTTACATCTTACAAAACTTCCCATCTGCCCAGCCTCTCTGTGTTGTGCTGGTTGGGCTCATACAGAGCAACTTCCCCAAGGACAGCACACGAAATGCAAACAGCTTTGATGAGCTATTCAACTGCAGGTCTTCTCTTGGAGTCAGAGAAGTCAGGACTAAAATTCATTCTCTCTTGAAGCAGGTAAAAGTGGCCTATGAAAATAGACCACTAAAATGTAATCTGGAGGGATCTCTCTTCTCGCTCATCTCATTCAGGTAGGAAAGTCTGTCTTGTCCACCTCTTGAGGGGGTGGTGGTAAGTCTCCCACACCAGTCATGATCATGTGAATTTATAGGCTGAGGGCATCATTAAGATTTAAAATAGAAATGAGTCAAGCTCTTAATAGTGGCTTATGTGAAAAGAAGGGAAGGGAGTGCTAGATCTGTACCTCAGACATCTTTCCCCAGGGTAAAAGTAAGAAAGTGTTAATTATTTTAATGAAAAGCCATATTCCCAAAGTATGTAAATGTGGTTCTAGATACATTTAACTGCTGCCCCTTTTCTAATTGGTGTGTCCAGAGGTCTGCAGCAGAAGGTGTCATACACATCACTCCATGTATTAACTTATTAATGAAGTCTCAGGGTGGTCTGACCAGCGACTGACTCATCTTCAAATCCATTCTCTGATGACAGCTAGACAAATCAAAACAAGTCATGTAGATTACAATTCAAGTTTTAGAACAGACTATGGAGCTTTATGGTCATCTAATTAAACACAGCAGGGCTACCATCATCTTAATTAAAGAAACTTTCTCGTTGTATTCAGCAAAAAGTAAATGACACAAGAAAATAAAGCAGAGGCTCTGTAACGAGTTATAGTGCACTCATGACCTACCAACAGTTTGTTGCTTTTACAGCCTACAATACATGTATCTCCACAAGAATCTGTGAAAGACCAAAATTTTTTTTAAAAAAATTAAATCAAATCCAATCTTCATCAGCAAACCCCAGCCCACCATTTTGCCTTCTTCCTGTACCTCTTCTATGGTTTCAGAATAAAAAAAAAAAAAGCATGGCTATAACCCCCACCCTGAGGGCTGTGTTTAAGGGTAGCATTAAGGCACACAGCCATTTGTACTGCATACAGCAATTACCAAGGGCTGTTCACAATCAATATCAAGCTCTTATTTCAGCTGCTTGGTGCTAGAAAGGATGTGCATTTGGCTATCCATCCCAGTAAGGTCGGGGTGATGCAGCTGCAGCTGGGCCAGCATTGTCAATGGGCTTTAAAAGGAGCAGTGTTAGCCTGCAGTAGCTCTGCTGCCACTCAGTACCTGCAAGTTTATGGCAGCTATTTTTGCTGCCACATTAGCCTGCTGCTCTGAACAGGGCTGTGCGCTGCAAGTAAAAATCATGACCTGCAGACTGAAGCTTGCAGTAAAAAAAATAAATGGTTTGTATGGGGTATGGATTGTGGGACTGCATTTTTGGAAGCAGTAGAGCAAATTCAAGGCCAGTGGCAGATGGATTCCTGCAAAAGAAAACATTCATTTAAGATTGACTTGCTGAGTAGCAAACATAAGGGTATGAAAAGCATCTTTAGACCATTAAACGTGTTAACTACCTACTGGAATTTGGGTCAGATATTTCAGACCCATTTCCAAGTGACTGGGTTGTGTGCTATTTTGATATCACCACTAAACTAATTGTAATGCAAGCCAAGTTGAAAGCTATGTGTGCACTTCAAGTGTGTAAAATGCACCTGCATATTGTGCATGTGATCTGAAATGTAAAAGCTCATGCTTGACCCAGCATCTGATAGTAATGTTCTTGAAGGCAGCCTTCTATATATAACCCAGCCAAAATATAGCTGAATTCACCCTCTTACGTCCTGTATTCTGTAGTTTGCCTTAATAAAATGCTGACGGCCAAGTAGTCTTTATTGGTTCTTTGGGGCTTCAGATTGCAAGTGTGACTTGGGTCATTAGCAGACATGGTTCCTATAGGCAGTATTTCCATTCTTCTGAAAGTTGTGGCAGATTGCTAATGATTTTCAAGTTCACTTATGTTTGCTTTATTGGATCTCCTCAAGGAAGGTGCTTCCAGAAAACAAATAAGAATTAAAGAAATTAGAGAGATACATGCAGTCTGCAGCAAAGCTGAATGGTTGCTTACTGCAAAAATCTCAGCTAAGCCTGCAGGATTTTCCAGGTTCAGTCTAATAAAACATCTGAAATGTTTCCCTTTCAAGAACAGCTGCCTTAAATGCAAGAAGGGGCCCTGTGGATTAAAAAACGAGTTCTGGGTTAATTCCTTAATCCAAGTACATTAATTATAAATGTGAGACAGAATGAGCCTGCTGAACCAGAAGACAAAGTGCAATATGAAATGTTAGTCTACAGAGGCAGTATTTATTTTTGTTTAATATGGTAATAATGACCGACTTGTACCAGTCTTGGTTGCTTGGGGAGGGAGAAAGTGTCTATATCTCCTCCTTTCAGAGTCTGATTTTTTGTCAGCTTTTGTTTCCGTTTGAGTGAAATTAGAACTGAATCAGAAACATCTGGAATTTTTGTCCCTACATTTGGGTTTATTTCTGTCATATTTGGAGTCTCAGAGCATTCAGTCCTGGCTGTCCAATCTCTTGTAAAGATGGATGTGGATCTCTAGGTGCTTGTGTACAGCTGCTCAGGAGATGCCAGGCTGGACTGTATCCAATCCTTTCTGCAACTGCAGACTCAGGCAGTTGGGACTCTTCATTTAACCTTGAACATTGATCTGCAGCTGCTCCATGACTTGTCCAAGCCAGGCCGTGCTCCTCCAAGCTGCCCAAAGCACGTGTCAGAAACAAGAGTTGAGATAAATTCTGTAGGTGACACTGACAAGAATATTGAAGTCCAAGCGTTTGCAGATCTCCGTCTCTGGGGAAACATTTCAGAACCGTGCCCAAATCTTAGCTCTGCGGTATAATAGGGGTAATGACCCACAGCAATTCTGCTTTGTGTGAGTTGTGAATGACTGTGGGAGTGCACCAGGCAGCCACCCACCAACATTATGGGAGAAGGCTCTAGCACCGAATAGTTCTTTGCCTGTGCTCCCCAACTGCTGCCAGCAGATACCATGGTTGCAGAACAACTGAACAGGCACAGAACACCTTAAAGTCCTATTCAAGCCCATATTTAGAAAAATCTTTTAAGATAATTCAGCACTTTCATAGTATTGTAATGTCACTCTTCCTCACTTGAGTACTTATTATTAATGACATGTAATCATTAACTGTATAAGTAATAGTTTTCTTAATAATAGAGGAAAGAGAGGTATTCAAAATGTGTTCAGTTTGCCCAGGAGGCTTCCCCATTTTTTTTTTTCCCTGAGAGCCAGTAATATTGATTACTATTGATTACTATCACAGGACTTCATTTCCATCACCAGAATGTTGTTGATGATTGTGTCAGATACAGAGGACTCCATTGGTGTGATCAGTCCATTTCTGATATTGTCATAAATCTCATGTACCTGATGGATTTATATTGGCATTGTGCATTCTGATGTCCTGCTTTCATTTTTTTTTCCTGGAAGATAAAACAAAAATATGTTGGAGGGGATTGGGAACTTTTGCAGCTATATTTTGGTTTCAAAGTTCTTCATATGGCATCAGCTTTCTTTAAAACAAGATGTACGGCAGGTGCTCTCTTTATATTTCAGCAGGTCTCCCCTCTTCCATATTAACAGGGTCAATCCAGAATTTTCCTTTGTTTTTCAACAGAGGTTTTTATTATTAAGCCATTACTTTGTAACTGAAATTTTCTATTCACCTTGTATGAATTTTCACTCCATGACCACCCATTGGTAACTGTTGTGGCAACTGATGTTGCTGAAAACTAGTTCTAAAAAAATCAGGAATGCAGTTACTCATGAAGTCTGAACACTGATTCTTTTTTTCAATAGGAAAAAAATTAATTTTATTTTGATAGAAAATAAACCTGAGAAGCATCAACAGGTGATCAAAAAACGCATACAAAGACATGGAGAACTAGGTCTATAAAAGTGAATTATTTAAGCAGTCAAAATCAGCAGATTATCAACAACCCCATTTTCAGAGCTAGTGGGGACTTCAAAATATATTCATCAAGTGTAAAACCACTTGCGTGGATTTGAAAGGAATAGTAGAAACGACAAAAATTACACCCCTTTTCTTCATTGCTGTCTGGCAACAAAACACATTTGTTATTTAATAAATCTTTTATTTGACCTGTTTAATCAAGGATGGAGCTGCCACTGGAGCTCAATACCTGAGAACATATTGTTTTAAGCCTGGGGAAAGTATTTTACTCAATGTGATGCAAGTGGGGCCCTTCCTTTGTTGCTTTTCAAAAGTTATTCCTGTTTCCTCCAAGGAGGTAAGCCTGGGATGGTGCATACAAAAAAAATGCAACATTGGAGCCCAGAACACCATTTGCTTGAGTTTGTCTTCATGGCAAAGCCCCTATCTTTTTTTGTGAGGATGGAGGTGACTGCACTGGTTGCCTAATGAATGCCAAGTATAATTTGTTGAGTTTGTATCTGAGTAGATTACATTGACTTTTCCAGCCTGGGAAAAGTTATTCTCACCCTCAATACCCACATCTCAGAGGAAACTGGGAAATGGAAATATGTTTCAACAGAAACAGGTGCTTGAGGTTTGATATTTAGCAAATGTGATCGTGATCTTCTACATTTTACTCCTCAAACACATATTGCATCTACATTGTAACAAGTAATTGCATAACTTATTGAACTGACATTTGTACCTTCATTGTTGTTTCCATGTTTTTCTTAAAAAAAAAAGTCAATGCTTGCTCTTTTCAGCCTTCTCATCCTCAGGCAGAAGAGCTAATTAGTAAACCCCAACCTCCTACCGTTGTGGCTCAGTGCTGTTAATTGTGAGAAATAAGAAAAGGCTTCACCACTTCCAGGGTAGAACCCGTGGGCAAAAGAAAAGTTCTAGAAATTAAAGGACTGTTTGGCATCCATCATTTAAAGAAGCAAACTGCATGGCTCTGGAGACTGCAGCTGAAAGGACTCTGCTGCCTTGGAGCACAATAAACCAGGAGGAAAATATTAACCTGGAATACGTTAAGAACTGAGGAAAGAGTCATTGCTTTCTTTGCTCATTCAACTATTGATTAAATTCTTGACTTTGAATGCAGAGTCTAAAACAAGCCTACAGCAGACTCTGGCCTCATTTTTCTTGGTTTAGCAATAAAGAGTTTATTTTGGCTGGTGGACTGTAAATGCCTGTGCTAATCTTTCTTCAGAAAATGAAAATATGAAGCTGGTGTTGAGCAAAACAGTGGAAAGGGAAACCAAGCTATGGATTACCTTGGTGGCTGTGGGCTTCTCTGCCTCCCTCCTCTGGTGTCTAGTGTGCTGGATGGGTGAGAGTGAGGAGAGAAGGTCCTCGAGCAGAGCTTTCCTGCTCCGAGCAGGGTTCCTGCTGCTCATTTTCACCTGCCTTTCTAGACACAAAAAAAAACACAGTGCCAAAGAATAATACAATGTTCACTTCCAGTGCCTTACACCTTTTTTTAGGCAGCCTGGTCAATGTGTAGGTGAGGCTTTGGGGACAGCAACACGATTATATTCCCATCTTATTTTAGTGATGTTCAGTCAAAGGCTGGACCCAATGATCTTAGAGGACTTTTCCAACCTAAATCATTCTGGAATTCTGTGAATTTTTATTGCTATTGCCATGTGAAGGTGCTCATGTGCAATCAAAAATGTGGAGGCTTATATTCCTAGACTTTCAACATTGAACAGGCAATTCTTTAAACTCTTATGGAGAAAAACAGTGTCACCTGGTTTTGTAACCATGGAAAGTAAATTAGTATTTAAAGGCTGTTATACCTGTCTATGGGACTCAAGAGCAATGCACAAAACTACCATCCAACCTTAATCCCCTCTACAGCTATTTCTGGGGAAGCACAGTCCGGGGACATTATTATGTTTATAAGAGATTTTAAGTGCTGTGTAGTAAATTCATGTACCTCTTGGCATGGAGGTAGCCCAGCTGAGGATCCAAACTGGCACTTTCACACCACAGACTTAATTTGTCAGGTTGAAAAATAACTCAACTTGTCTTTCCTCATGACCTGCCAAGCTTCTAATACAAAGTTTTATTAGACAGGGGAATAAATTTATGTGAGAAGTGGTGTTACTGGGTTAAAAGCAGAAATTTCAGTACTCTGTCAATACAGATTCACTTCTCCACCCGTGGTGTGTGCAGGTGTGGCAGAGCTCTCTCCTTCATGCCTTGCTTTCTTAGATATCCTCTAATCTTTAAACATCACTTTTTGCTCATGATGACTCATTTGGGAGGTATTTTTGTTCCCTGGCATTTGCATTTTCTGTCACTGGTTCCTTTATGTGTTCTGATCTTTTCTGCTCAGCAAACATGTCCAATCCTATTCACTCTGCAATGAGTAAAGACGCAGTTTATGAAATATCTGCACAGTAGCTGCCATTAGAAGGCATATTGCAAGCCAGAAATTCAACCCTGTTTTAACCCAAAATAAGACAGCTATCTAAAAGAACTCAGTCTCACCGTGCAATTTCATGAAGAGCTTATTAGTAATAGAGAGTCAACCTTGTACTGCAGTTTCTATGAATATTTATCATAGAATCATTGAGGTTGGAAAAGACCTCCAAGGTCATCAATCCAACCTTTGAACTGTTATATAAAGGTATGGAGTGTAGGGGATTCCCCTTGTGTTCCAGCCCCTTTTCATTTGTGTCACACCGGCTTTATGGCAATGCTAAATTTGTTTGCACATACAATGCCTCCCGTATTGAGCTAAGAAAGATTTCTCAAGCCAAATGTTCATAGCATTGGCAAATTGGCATCCTGGAGCAAAGGTGCCTCTTTGGTGTGCATCAGCACACCCCATTAGCAATATAGATTTGGCTCAGCTGATGACTTGAGGAAACTCCCAAGTGCTCACAAGTACTCCCTGCTCTGCTTTTGCAGGAGGATGGGAGGGAAGTTGAACCTAAATGGCATTCCTAAATTATCTGCATGCATCGGATGATGTACATGGCTTCAGAGAGAGTTTCCAAAGCAGAAGTGGACAAGAGCAGGGACTACATGAGTTTTCTCTGGATGGGTGGACAACGGCCCCAGTTGATAATTTCAATATTTATTGCTCTTTGTATCTTTCCAGAGGTTTGCCTATAGCTGAGTGAAATTTGTTTCAATGCCTTCTGGAAGGTCTGGCCTATATTAGGGACAGAAGAAAATACTTGAATTCAACTGTTTCTAACTACAAAGAGTGCTTAAAATTGGATTTCAAATCCAAAAATGAAATGGATTCAATCAATTGATCAATTGATGTTGCCACTGGCTTCTTCTCTGAAAACACATTTTGGCAACTGATAAATTTTATTTGTCTATTATATGAACAATCTGAAGCTCTTGGGTTTTCAAGGTTTGCTTTGATGTCCTTAAAGATGATTTATCATGAAGTTGTTTTTTGTTTGGGTTTTTTCCCTGTCTTTCTCCTCTTTTCTCTTCTGTCCTTGAATATTTTATTTCCAGTCCTTGATGGATTCTGGAAATATAAAGGAGAGACTACAGCAATGCAAATAATTAGAGAAGTGTCAAGGTTGGTAAAATATAGTTAAGAGAAGTCAGATACTTTCTGTGTCCCTGGGAATATTATTTGCATTTTGTTCTTTGGAAGGAAGGCAATCTTTTTTGTGTGACACTCCTATATAAACCTAGAATAGGAGAATCAAATTCTCAATTTCTTAGCTATTTTTCCAGCTAATTTAATCTTTGTTATTCATCTAGTCCACTGAGATTTCTTTCTAAATAATATTGATGTCTGAAAAAGCATTCATTTTGTTACATCTTATAATGGAATTACACACTGCCTTTTGTGCATTTAAAGTCAAGCTGTAAATTAGGCAGAAATAACACTTGACATCTTCAGAGGTGAGTCAATTCTGCTAAAGCTTCTGGATCTTTATAAGGCATTTCTGTATCCATTGGCCCTAACACTTCACTGTAATTTGGGAAAAAATATTATCATAAATCTCTGGTACAGGCTTGTACTTCTGCAAAATGACTCTCATTATTTTCAAGAAGTAATTCCATACTCTGGCTATAGGGTTCAGCTTCATTTGATTCTCACTAAATGACTTTTCATATCTGCACTGCAGATACCACAAGAGTGACCATTCATTTGAAGACAGTGTAGGCTATCTGTTCCTCTTAATCTTTCAAACCTTTCTCAGAGTTCCTTTTGGCCTTTGATCTTCCATTTACAGTCTCAGCTATAAATATTTCTGTCTATGATCACTTCAGTAAACTTTTGAGAGAGCTTCCTGTTTCTGAGAAGAGATGAGCATTACCTTTCACCAAGCACTTTTTAACAATCTTTCATCGCTGCCTCTGCTGTGTGTCACAGTCCACTCGAATTTGGCAGGATGCACGATGGTTCGTTACCGTGACCTCAGAGTGCAAAAACACTTTAGCTTTGATCAAACAGTGAAACTTTATTATGTGCCCAAAAAGACGGCAGCGTGATAGATGAAAAATGAGGTAAGGTAGGGAAAAGCAAAGAGAGAGAGAGAGAGAGAGAAGGTATATAGCTACCACCACATGACGAGTCCTCCAGGCATCCCTACAGACTGTCAGTTCCTTCGGTGGGGGGAATTCCTCTCCGTCGGTCGGTTAGAGACCTTCTTTTATATGTCCACAGAGGAGCGTCAGTCAGTGGAGTGGCCTTTTGCCAAGGGATAGCTTTTGCATCCATCGTGGTTCCCCGGCTCTAGAGAATAAGTCCAAGATGTATCGTTCCTTTTGTGGGGTACGGCTCGAGGTGTATCGTTCCCTTCCTCCTTATCAGGGAAAGGGGTACATTACACTTTCAGCTGCACCGTCCATTGTTCCAGGGGATCTGCATCCTGGCTTCCATAGGAACCACATTCCAGTCTTGGTCCAGGGAGCAGCACCTGGCAGCCGCTCTGTCTCAGGCAGGATGGCTCCACAAACTTCAGTCAAGGCCCTAACTCAGGTTTTGGGGTACCTGAAAATGTCCAAGTTCCTGATGACAACGTTGAGACAATATCCATCTTCTGACCGACTCTTACACTGTGGTAAGAAACACTCTCTCCTTGTCCTATGAAAAGGTAACTATCATCCCTTTGTTAGAAGGCATCCCTTAAAGTAGATCAATATATTAATGTAGGAATCATTTACAAGAGCATGTAGTGACAGGACAAGGGGGAATGAGTTCATATTGAAGAGAGAACAGTATTAGATTAGATATTAGGAAAAATTTCTTTGCTGTGAGGGTGGTGAGGCACTGGCACCGATTGCCCACAGAAGCTGTGGCTGCCCCATCCCTGGAAGTGTTCAAAGCTTGGAGCAAACTGCTCTAATGGAAGGTGTCCCTGCCCAGGTCAGAACTTGGTGATCTTCAAGGTCCTCTTCCAACCCAAACTAATGTATGATTTATAACCACTCACACTTAAGAACTGTTTTATCTTGATGACCAGGCATCAGATCATGACACAAGGCTGTCACTGCTGCAACAGGAGTTGTACATCCATTGTTTCTTCATAGTGTACATCAGGAGTTCATGTATCAGTACTTCATGTGCAATTGATTTTAGAACTCATAGCAGAAGCAGGAAATTTAGATTATGATCTTCAACAGGTTTAATTTATGCACATAGAACACTCTTTTTCAGGTGTGTAAATTGCTCATTTATTTATAGATCAGAGTGGATTTTTTTGAGTTTTCAACATGTAACCCGAGAATAGCTCTTTCTCTCCTTTTTACAATATTTAGCAGGTTTTGGCTGTAATTAAACAATCCCATTGGAATTGGGTTATTATGAACAGGAAGAGACACATTTAATGCATATTTAAAGTATGCAATTAAATCAAAAGAAGTGGCATATCCCAGTGCATTTACTCATTGACCTGGGTGATAAAAGACTATTTAAAGTGTGCATACTAGTAAAAATGGTGCAAGTCCAATGTTTTTCTCTCAAACTCTGCACACAGGGAAGGCACATTAACAATCTTCTTTGCATTGATCCCTCGCAACATATTGGCAGTTTGTCTGAGATGACTAAATTGAGGATCCTTTCAACTATTGAGACATTTGTGATTCTGAGGGCAGAACTGTGTGAAGATTGAATCTGTTCCAATGCCAGGGAGGAACTGCAGCAATTACAGAGAAAACAGTGCAATCTCACCAGGGTTTTGACAGCAGAGTGTGATTGCCAACAAAATTTTATCTCAATAGCATTAAAAGTAATTATTTCCTGCTCTGTCCTGGACTGCAATCCGGATGAGTTGACCTCCTCTACAGTTACAGCAGTGAGCTTTCTCTAACTTCCCATCCAAATAATGTAAAAGAATATTATTTATGCAAACCTAAATAAAATGAAACTATTAATTTCCATAATAAATGAGGATCCAAGACATCAGGAATGCCAGAATATTTCAAATAACAATGTCCAAGGAAAATACAGCTCTTAATTTTCATTCAGAAGAAGGACACAGATTGTTGGCTGTAACTAATTACAATTTATTAATTTTCTTAATGTTTTTGCATAGTTATTTTTTTGTAATGAGGACTGCATTGAACTGACTTAATTTATCTTTGAAAGAAAAAGATAAGAATTTTCATTCCTTATGCCTTAGTAAAAATTTCAACCTGGGCAGTGAAGCCATTATATTTCTTATAACCCTGCTTTTTTTTTAGAAAATAGAAATTACATTATCTTCAGAACTGAATCCATTAGTCTATTTCCTCTTACTTTATTTAAAAATGTGTGCTATTTTATTTCTAAATATTTTTGGGAGGTTAATCTGTTGCAAATGTTTAGGTGACATACTCACCTGGAAAATCCTCTCCCTGCTGCACTGGAAAGGCTAAAAAGGAGAAAAATATATGAAAAGTTCTAAGAAGCTTACCCGCTGTTGAGAGCAGCAGAGCCTTGACAAACAGAGCAAACAGGATTTCTTAGTTCAGCAAGGGATTGTAAATTCATTGTGTAGCCAATGAGGGAGCCCCTTTTACAGCCTAAAGTGACAAAAAATAAGTAGCTTATTCACCTTTGCATTTGAAAGAAGAGGAAAAACGTCCCCTTAGAGCCACCCTAGAGCTATAGGTTTTTCCACTTTAATCTGATAATTATCCATTGATTTTTCTCACCTTCTGTGATTAGACACAGAGCTCTGAGAGGAATTCAAGCAACATAATTTGCAAAAAATCTTGTGGGTGGTTTTTAAAATAATAATAGAAATAAGGGAGGGTTTTCTTCCATCATTTTGCAATATTGTAAAGAATTCAATATTTTCAGCTGTGCACAAAACACTGCAGTGTGAACCCTGAATTATAAGGGAGGTATTGTGCAATCCCTCAGTTTTTTTATTTGAAACATCCTCAGTAATATTGTGTTCTCCAGTAACTGATAAAAGTCTGACTGTGATTTACAGTCGACCTGTACTCCCTCAGCTGAACAAGGCAATTGGTAGCTCAGGGAGGCACCAGGAAAAGCTGGAAGAAGAGAGATGTGGAAGCTTTGCATCATTCATCCCTGGTCCCCTCCTGAGAGCACAAAACAGTTTCATAGGAAGATTTGCCCAGCTTTTTCCATCCAGAAATTGATAGAGGTCTCAATGGCAAATCTCAGTGAAAGAGAAGGTATTAAATGAAATCATCTAGATCTTAGTAGGGGTAGGTGACGCAGGAGTGGGATTGAAAGACTTTCTGCAAATCGAGAGAGGAAAAGTAGGAATAGAAATTTGTCTTTTGGTAACTGTGTTACTACAAGATTATTTAAATGTAATGTAAGAATGTTAACTAATAATATAAATAAGCATTGATTAATATTTGAAAACCTGTACTTGACATGCAATTAACACAAATTGCATGAGCAATTATATGGGGAGTCAAATTATTTAGCAATTTTAAAGCTTTTTATCCTCATGCTAGACTTCTCTCTGAATAATTAAGCCAAATTATGGTAGATGGTTTCATTTATATTCACTTAATATTTGCTTGGTAATATAGTAGCAATTACAGGTACCTCCAGTCCTAAACAAATAAAGGCTAATGCTAAGATGGCATTCCATACCTCTGTCTGTTCTGTTATTTCTTTTCTTACTCAGGCTTTGATCCTTGCTCAGGCTTTCAGCTCTGGTTTGCACATCACCTACTCCGTGTGCTAAGAGCTGAAGTCGGTAGGATGCTCCTGTATCTGGGGCCACCTCCAGCTCAAGTGCCATAAATGAGAATCAAAGCATGTGAAATCAAGTGTGAGCAGATACTTTTGCCAGTCCTTGCTTGTGGCAGCTGTAAACCCACAGCCTTTCTCTCTGCCTTTGTACAGCCTGTACATACATGTATGTGTATGTGTGATGGGGCAACAGCCCATGTCAGAACCAGGACCTTCTGGGTCTGCAGACACCCGGCGACACAGAGCGTGGTTCAGAGAGCCCTGACCTGGACCTGATTCTGGCTCAGTCTTGTACATTGAACAGACACTTGAATATTGCAGATTCCAAGCTCATAACACTCGGAAGGCTTTAAGTCCCCAGAGCATTACTTAAGAAAGAGCTGCATTGTATAAAAGCACCTGCTAGGGAAAGCTCTGCTGTCCCTGGGAGTTAGGGGACCTTGTGGCTTCAGTTTAGGCTGGGTCTTATATGTGTTCCATCTATGCTCAAGAATGCTGTCGAGCAGGGGCTTAAGTACTTTATAGATAAAGAGGTTTGCCTGAGGGGCTTTTGGGAATATTTGATCTTTAATACTAAAAGTAGCAAAGGGAAAAACAGCTAAAGCAGAGCTGGCTTGATGACTTTTTTCTTTGCACTCCCTGAAAGTCTTTTGTTACTCAGTGATTTGCACTGAACTTCTAACACATGTAAAGCTTCAGGCAAATATAATTAAAGGAATTATCTCATATCACAAAAGGTTCAAGTTCCCACTGAAATTTTGAGTCAATTTAGCTGTATACTTTTTTCAAAACATTTCTAACACGAATCACTGAAGGAACATCAATTCCTGTCTGCTTTTAACAACTGAGGAGAAAAAATTCTATTCGAGATGGGGAAAATATGCTTGGGATCTTGCTTCAGAGTGAGGGAGTTTCAAGCTGCTTTGTGGCTCTCATGCTGTGTTCTGTAGATTTGGAAAGGCTTTGGGTGTTCTTAAAGGTTTCATTAAAGGTGATCAAGAAGAGTGTATATGGATTTTACAAAGCTTGCTATTTCTAAAGAGATCTGTGCCTCCATGGGAAAGTATCTGACATTTTACAGTCTCCAAAGTGGCTGAAGACCACCAGGATTAGATCTTCTTTTCCAGACTAACCTTCTCATTACTCAGGAATTCTGTCTATATTTGTTTTCAGTGAAAGCTACTTCTGCAACATTTGTCTGGAGACTTTATTTCAGATGTGCTTTTAGCACATCTTCCTCTGAGCTTTTAAATCACCTCATTAGAAACATGAAATGGTTAGGGTTGCTGTAGAAGAAAACTTTGTCATATTTTTATTAGGATAGAGATGTAGAATCTGTTTCAGTTTCCCTGAGTGTTGTTCCATAAAATTCCCGTGTCCAAACATTGACCTCTAAGACACTTACTCATCAAAACTTTTCATTATAGACCAGCCTTCAGGTCACATCTTCCCTTGTCTCCCACCGGAATAATGTGGGCTAGCCATTAAACAGGATGATCATGGAAATATTTTACTAAAAAAATCTTCCTGCTGATTTCACTGCCTTCATCCTCCTTCCCTTGAATTATACAGTGAAATCAATGAGTGTGAAAGAGCCTGTTCAGCCAACATCAGACTCACCATTTTTAAATAATACAAACTCAAATAAAATATTTCTGATTTGCAGCCTTTCATTTGCTTCTCCAGGATGAGTTTCACTGCTGCAGTGTTACAGGTGGGAAGGCTGGCTCACACAGGAGCTGGGGAGCAGCACCAGGAACAAAATCTAGCTTTTGCTTTTCCAGTCCAGTGGCTTGGCTTGAGAAGGGCAATCTGCTACAGAAGTGATGGGCTTGTTATCAAACCACTCACATACAAAATAGACCAAGGAAAGCTGATGAGGGTTTTAGATTTAGTAGAAACCTGTAATGCGAACTAATCTCTGGCCATTTTTTCTTCAGTTCAAAAGACATTAAAGCGAGCCTAGATCAAGTTTTAGTCATCCAAAGGGTTCCTTTCTAAGGAACCTAAGTGAATCTTTTGACTATTTTGTGAGTCATTGAAGGTTATTTTTCTGCTCTTTCTATAGTTTTGGAGTCCAAGAATTTTTGCTTATTTATTTTCTAGTCCAGATGCTATATTTGCAACATCACCAGACAAAAATGGCTAAACAAGTATTTGGACTGCAAAGCTAAGTAAAGGAAGTCTCAGCTATAATCTCATCCCCACATTGGAAAAACCATGAGCTACTCTTTGCATACACAAATATACTCTTTTCATACCTCAGCATTAGCAGTGTCAAAGCTGATTTCTCACTGCTCTGGAGGCCAATGGGCAGAACTCAGCTATTCCCTCCATTGGCTCAACCTGTGCTTCTCACAGAAGTGAGGAGCCTTCTGTGGGTAATCAAGGGCACCTTCACAGCAAAGTCAGGCAAGGCTGTAACTCCACAGCAAAGTGCAGGCTGGTGCCATCTGTAACCTCATCCCCATTTCTACTCTTGAACTATTTAAAAGAAAAACACTGTAAAATATTTAAAACATCCTTGTATGTCTTGTTGATTGCATCTGTTTCAGATACAAGCTAAGTAAAGATTTGGATGAACAGCACTAAAATGCAGCTATATTTAGATCTCAGCATGTTAATGTTTCTATTTGTTGCACAGCCCTAAGGAATTCTTCAGATAGCTTTTATGGCATTTCTGTTGCCAGGGAGACGCCTTGTCATGTGTGTGTGCGCTTGTACCCAACGCTGCACAGCCTCCATCTCCACTGGCAGACACAGGGATTTGTGTAGTGTTAAACAAAGCAAAGGCACAACAAAAAAATACGCCTTCTGGGCATGTAGGTCTCTCCTGGGAGTGAACTGTCTCTCCAGACTTACCCCACCTCCCCACGGGTGCTTTGTGTTGACTGTACTTCTTGCTTGCAGAAATGGAACAGCACTTGCATCGTAGATCACCTGAGTAAGAACTTCAGACCTAATGTGCTCACCGTCCTGTGGTAGCACCACCACTGCCCCTTGTTCAGTTATCATCTACTTGATGCTATTCATGGGGAGAGAGTTAAAAAAACATAAACTGGCCAGGACTGAGATGAGTGAGTTATTTTTTCCCCTCCCCACGGGGTTTTCTATATTAGAAAGTCACAATTTTGCAAAGTGACGGTCATGGGAAGTGACAACTATTTGGAAGATTGAAGCATCTGTCTTACTTGGTCTATGCCCCCTCGTGCCAGGAGAGAGCTGACGTGACATGATCAGAGCAGAAGTTTGGACTAAATCTTTCACAGTCTGTTAGTGCAGGCAGAGATGTCTGTTGGAGGGGCTTCTTTAGCAGGAAACCACACGGTCAGCTCAGAGAGCAAGGAGGGGGCAGGCGAAGGAGGGAGAGGAAGATGAAAAAATTAATATTTCCATTTTCAGAAGCTTTTCCTCGCAGGGGCTTCTGAGCAAATGTAGGTCAGCTGTAGGATCCCTTTCCCACAGGGCTAATAGGAAAAGGTTTTTCTGGCTCTGCCTCTCCCTATCCTGGTTGAAAATCTTTGCAGTTTTTTCTAAAAAGACATCCAGCTGCTTTTGAACTCTGGATGAGAGGATTATAGAGAGCTAGATTTGGATAAACTGATGGCTGCCTACAACAGTTCTATTCACTTTTATTTCTTTCTGTATTTAGTTTTTCATCCTCTCTTCACTTTCAGAGAAGATCTCAGTGTTTCAGGCAAACACAGATCATGCACACCCAAGCTCTCATGGAAAGCTCTGATTTTTACTGACCTTTAAAATGCTACTTTTTACTTTTGTCATGTTTCTGGTTTGTTAAGTGCTGTTCATAGTGAGTTTTATCAGTTCTCATTAATTTTGGTGTGTGCTGTCATCACAGTTATCTCCCTGAAGAAACAGCTGAAATTCTGGGCTTATGGGAACTTTTTAGAGGTTATAATACCTGTTACCCAAATAAAAGCCAGCAACATAAAAGCAACAAAAGGAACACTCATGATGACATATATTTTCTATAAACAGAAACAATTTGTTCTTTCTCAGTTTGGCTTAAGGTCTCAGCTTGGAATGTTTCTTTTCACATCCAATAGTCAATTGTGTCTCCCTGTGTATAATAAAAGAATATAAATATAGTGAAATCCAGTAGATCTAGCAATGGGATTTTTGCTTTTTAACAAATTCTACCCTCCATATTTACATGCCAGCTCTACTATCCTCCTCTGAAATTAAATTTTCATGGCTGTGGCAAAGCTGATAGTAAAGGAAGATGGGAACGGGTTCAGAATGCCACATGCTGTACACCTTGGAATTTGCCTTCCTTCTCTGCAGTACCTCTGTGTGCACTAGTGAGTTTGGGATTGTCAGTTTAGATCAGTGTTTCATTTCACAGTGGGATCAAATACAAACACACATGGCTTTAAATCACCTTTGAGTTCCCTGAAACCTGGGACACTTCAAGAAACACTTCATGGCAAAATTTCCAGAGGGCTTAGGTACATCTCGAGCTACTCTACATCATATCGTCCCTTGGTGGTTCCTCCTCATGACACATCTGTAGTCACCAACACTACAACGTTGCATCTTCTCTGGAAACATGCTTTCAAGTACCGGAAAAGTAGGGTGTAGGAAAGCATAACATAACACAAAGACACAACGCCTGCCTGATTTTGGCTTTCTGTCTCTATGCCAGTGCATACATTTTTCAGGTTTGTCTTTAAAGGCAGATAAAATTTTACAATACAGGCACAAAGATCAGCACAAAATTATTTAGGTAACCGGAAATTTGCAAAAGAATGAATTTCAATTTTCATCAACTGCAATGAAAGCCTGATTCAATTGCTGATGAAACTTTTGTGCCTCATTCTTTAAAGGGAGAATAGTTGAACAGGTGTCTGCTGCTGAAGGTAACAATACTTTGTAAGAGGATAAGCATTCACTCATTTACACGTTGTTTCTTCCTTTAGTTACCTTAAACTGAAAAAATGAGTACTTTGTAAAACTGTTAAAAGGCAGAAAAATTAAGCATTTCTTCATTTTAATGTCTCTTCCTATGGCTTTACAAAACCAGCCTCGACACCTGAAGAAAAACTGTGGAAAAAAAGTAGTGTTGGAGTGCCAGAAAGTTTCATAACGTTATTTCAGAAACATCCAACAACCAATTCACAGTGCAGGAGGGAAAAAAGGAAGGTGCTGTATGTGGAAATGGGGAATGTCCAGCATATCACAAGGTCTAATGTATATAATGCCACCCACTACAGACTCTTCATACTTCACAACTAGAGGCCATGATAATCATGCCATGTTTGTAGAACAGACAGTTTGCAAGGAGATCTGTCTGGGACCTCTGATAATGCTGCACATTTGTGAAAAGGTTGTCCTTGAGGATCTGAGGGCCAGAGTTTCTCATATGGAATTAGATAGGAAAAGATTTAATGGTCCAGGAGCAGTGTATTTGGGATTTTTCAATGTACAGTGCTCATTTTACAGAGAAATAGAAGGCAGCTTTTAAACTGCTTTCCAACCCCTTCCTTCCAGCCACGACCATGTTGAAAGGTGAAACTTGACAGTACCACTGCAAAGAACATTGTAGGTTGTCTTTAGTAACAGCATAAGAGGGGAACATCATAGAAGTAAGTGGCAATAATTATACATTTCCTTTTTTGTCTTTCAAAGGTCAGACTTAAAGTCACAGAAAGAAAGTTTCATGGTATCACAAGCAGAGGGAGAGAAGAATCACTTCTGTGTCTTGAGAAATTCTGTCTCTCCCCATACACGACTGTATGTGTCTTTATGTATCTGTTGTAAATGACGCACACAATTTGGATTGGAATGCAAAAACATTTAATTTCCAAGAAGATCTGACTGTGATTTAGGACAGTCAAATACTGGAGAACTATAATCAGCAACCTTGGTCAGTATCCCATGGGATTTTCCTTTACCTGTTCCTTTTAATACAGGTAAACATAAAGATGAAATCATGAAGTCCCAAGACTACAGGAAGTGCAAGTTGTAGATTCCAGACTAAATGTGACTTTGTTCCAGTATGAGACAGATTACAGAAGCAGTGGCAAAATGGATACTGTGATTTAGATATAAGGCAGTATTTTACACCTGCATATCTTTGTGTGAGGCACAGCTAGGAAAAAAATCACTATGAGGCAGAGCACAACTGATCCTGGTTTATCTGAAACATGTTTCACCATTCATCTTTTAAGGAATTTCAACTTTCTACCATTTAACCTGCGAACAGGAAGTATGAACATCTCTGAAGCAAGTAACAAACAAGACAGTTTCACCTAGAAAAGATCCCCATATCATGTTAAGTAAAAATTGACCTTAATTTTTTAGCAACACAATAGAAAAGGAATTGACTGTTTCAGTAACTGTCCTCTATGGTGATAGCAATATCTACATATATAAATACCTACCTTGATACTGTACTTCATTCTTCTTTGTATGCTATTAATGTGACATGTAGCAATTTAACGTTTAGCACAGCTTTTAAATTAAAATGCTGTTAAATAAACTTCTAAAGAAAATGTGATGATATGATATGAGTTTTCAAAATTTTCTGACACAAGAGATCGAAAACGCTTTTCGACATCTATTTTCTATTGTGAGTTGTGGTTAAAACCTGTGATTTCAATATAAAAAGAAATTCTATGAAGTAGGAGTTTATTGGATTATTTCAAATATACATTTTGAGAAGGCATTTTTTTTCACGTTTCTGAAGTAATATTATCATTAGAAATTTTAATACTGGTAATATGTCTGAATTCTGCTATTCCTCAGGATGTAATTTTGTGCAGAAGTCTCAAGTGTCTTGTCTTAATGATAGAAACTGCAGCCTAAAAACAAGGCAGAAGCACATTGCAAGAGCCAGGGAAGGTCCAAGGTTTTCATTTGCATTCAGGATTTTCAGTCATACTTCCATAAAATATTTGTGGAACTTGCATCTGTATGTTGCCTATCCCCAAATCTCTTACAGGTCAAATGATACAAGGCATTTGAACTTGGGATTTTGGTCCTATCTTGTTAAAGATCTCAACAATGCCTTTGCTTGCTCTTTGTACTAATGACTGGGCTAATAGTCAAACAGTAAGATCTGTATAGAAGGATAACCTTTGTTCCCTGTAAACATGGAGCATGATCTTGACAGTTTATTATACTGTCACTGGGAGAATTTTAGGAGTATAAACTTCATTTATTTTCTAGACAAGCTCTTCTAAAATAATTATAATTACAAAAATTATAGGTTTCCATAAAACACCATTAGTGTTATGTGTATAACATTGTACTCAATTATTTTACATGTTACAAACACAAATCTAGATGAAACGTACTAGTTTATTAGCTTTTTGACATGAATTGACTGAAGGTCAGAGAGGTTTGGCAGCAAATGGGATTTAAACTGCCAGCAGGAGCAGCTCAAAGAAGATAAAATCAAACAGTTCTTGAGGTCAGCACTAACAAACTCGGGGCAATCCTTGTGAAATTAAGCAAAGGAAAGCAAGAAAATTAAGCTCCACCTCAGAGGAACATTTGTGGCCTTTAGCTCCAGAGGAGAATTTGTCTTTTGAGTGCACTGATATGGAGTCTCCCATTTCATCAAACTGCGCCACTACTCATGTTATCTTCCTCCCATTCATTCCCAAGTTCACATATTTATGGAGGGCTTTGATGAAGATGAAGATCTGCAATAGTCTTCATTCACACGGTGTTCAGTGGACATGCGAGTGTTGATGCAGACTCTAATAACCAAAACTTTGATTGTATTAATATTTTCTAAGTGGATCTAATGACTTTAAAAAACTGTCTTTGCCCTTGTCTATTGATTAAGTTTTCCATTGAGTTGTTATGAAATTAGAACAATATAGAGTCCTACTGAAAGATTATTTTACTTTCCAGTGTAAAGAGGGCTTCTATTTTTTTCCACTTCCAATGTTTGTTATGCATAAAATACAACATGATCTTCCAGCTTAATGTTTTGTCAAGATGCTACACAGTTAGCTGTTACCTAATGCAGCAATCTGTAGTTTCATAGTCACCAAATCTTATTTCAACATCCCTTTTCTACTTTTCCTTACTCTTCCATTACGGATGAACATGGACTGCAAGAGCAATGTTTATTGTACCTCACTTTCCTGTGCATGGCATAACAGTGGCACACTCACAGGACATATTGGATCCTCAGTAAGCGCAGGTAATTCAGGTAGAAAACAGCAATTTTGTCAAACCTGTCCACATAAGCCTTTTCAGTTTCCACTGTGTTAAACCTCCCAGGAGGACAGATACTGCTGTTATCTGTCACATAGCCAGAGACCAGCTCTGATGACTGTGCTCTGACAATGTCATCGACTAAGAGGTGACAGAGATCAAGAAGATGTTGAAGTAGGCAGAAAAAAATGTCTTACACATATTTTTTAGCATTCATGCCTTGAAGGGCAAATTGTGGATTTTGAAGCTCCGAGACATCTCAGTGAAAGGTTCTTTTCATTTTCTTGGAAGACTGAGAATATTGTGTGATTTGTGTGCATAGTTAAACGTGAGGAGAGAAGAGAATAAGGATCTGGTCTTGAGTGGCTGCGATTCTGCAGTCTTGTATGGCTTAAAACTCTGAATTCAGATGAAACATGGAATTTTTTTGTTAATATTTCCGTGCATTTCAGGGTCAGATAGTGCCTGTGAGAAGAGAATGAAGTGCTTAGGCAAATTCCTTCGCTTGTATACATGCATGATCTTTTAAGGGAGGTTGTTTTTGCCTCTATTGACTGACATATGATGTGTTGTTTCCTGTTCATTTTTATTTCTTTCCCTCTGCTTAAGATAGTTGAGAAATTACACAACTGCAAACTGAAATGGGCTGTGAACAGTAAGCTATCAGCAATATCACACTTTGACTCCATATAACCTACTTTTAGCACAGTGGGCTAAAGGGAAAAGAGTAATTTTAACAAAGTTCTGTGCGTGTTCAGTATTGAACAATGCTGAAGGAAGCACATAACGGTAACTGTAAGAGATATTGGGGGCACAAAGGGCTCTGTGTTTCTTCTGATTTGCTTTATGGTATTTGTATTTTCTCATCTATTAAATATGGGTTGAAGCTCCATGGAGGATGCCAAAAAGCACTCTGTCTGATAGCAGCCTTGTTGCTATTCACTTCTTCTGAGTGAATGTTTCTGTCACAGTTCAGAAAAACACACACCAAAGCTTCAGAATAAACCTGCTCTTCCCCTTTATCTGCAATCTGAGTCTAATCTTTCTCTATTTATGACACTGCATCAGTTTCTGGAGCTGCAGGCTGTATTGTGACGCTCTTGGGGTGATGGTTGCTATTTAGTGAGTATCAAGAATGCTTAGTGTGTTGTGGAAACAGAAGAGTAAGCGTAGTGCACAGAGGTGCCCACAGGTCTGCTCTGAGAGGCAGTTAAAAAGAATAAAATAAGGTAGATCAAGAGCTGCCACTTCTGAGCAAAGCAATTGCTTTAAGCAGGTCAGCAACCTCACAGGGTCAAGTGCTTCGTTGGATCAGAGCTGAAAGTCTCACAGATAAATTTATCTTATGGAGGCACTCAAACAAAGAGGGAGAGCATTTAAGCAGAGACTGCTTGGAGAGGCAAAATGAGGAGAAGAATGTGATGGAAACAGACTGGAGTCAGACTGGGACAACAGCTTCAAAGTAACAAATTTAACTCTTGTGTGGAAATATTCAAAGAGAGGAGACTGAAAGATTCCCGAGGAGCCAGGGAGGAGGGAAGTAGCATTTTGAACAACGTTAGCTGTAAACAGAAAAGGGTGAATTGAAGGGGTGGTAACAAAAGCAAAATTCTTAACTTTTGCAAGAACAATGTTGTCACATCCATTGGAGTTCTGGCAAATAGAAATATGTAAGACAAATTGTGACATCTCCAATCAATTTTAGCCTCACTCTTACACAGACATAATCACCACTGAAACCATAGATGTCAACATATTATAATTATTCATATATTTCTCTCCTGTATTAAAAAACAAAACAAAAATATTTTATGGGAGTAAAATTGCATGTATGAAAAAACAGATGCTCTGTAAAAAGAGTAGAAGAAGAGACTGTATATATGGGATTAAAATAAATAGTGCTGTCTTGTGCATCTGCTTCTTTTAGAGCATCAACATGAGCTGAACAGTTGATGCTGCAAAATTCTCTTAACTGGCACAGACATTTGCTAGTTAAGTGACTGCCCTCCTCCCAGCCTCACATTTATTCTCTCCATTGGGAACACCTCATAATTCTTCTCTGGATTGCAGTTTAGATGGGCACAGTGCAAAATGCTGAGCAAAACAATGATGCATAGGGGGCAGGCAAGCTGCCAGCAGAGAGCACAGGAACTACTGTAATGAAAGGAAAAAAACATTGCACAGGGAAGATAGTGCATAGATTTACACCTGCTCAACATTACTAGTCTACGAGCAGCACAAGGCCTGCCTGCTTATACTTTCCACAGACAGCAGGGCCATCAAAGTGGCCTCCTGGCACCTTCCTGCCTGATCTGAGGGTCCCTGGGGTGCTATGTTGAGAAGCAGGTCCTGGACCCAGATAAGCTTCATATTTATGATAGATAGAGGTTATTTTCTCTGTTCTTTCTCATCCCACCAGCAATTTCTTACAAAAGCCCTGACCCTGCAGTCTCCTGTTCCTGACCTAGAGGAGAGCTGGACACCCCTGCTTTCCCTGTCCACTCACACCTTCCCCAAGGAAGACTTCTGTGTAAAAGCACTGTTTTATCCTTTCTTTCTCTGAGGTACTGGTTTTTCTTTGGTCTGCATCACCAGCCTACAGGGAATGTACTCTTTTTTCTGTCACAAAAGAAACATCTTGGTCATGCTACAGCAAACCAGGAGAGGCTACGATTGTCCTGAGGAAGAATGAAGATTATTCTCTTCTGATGCATTAAGCAAGGGCCAGATCCCAAACTTACCGCAGGAAAACTGATGGTTGGTTTCAGCCTGACAACTTCAGTACCTCTACTTTAGAGAGGTTTTTCTCAAGCCAGGGAGTATCCACTAACAAACTATGATGAGACTTGCTCTGAACTCATAAACACCCAAGAAAGGACTGAATCAGACCAATCATTTGCACTGTTTGCCCCAGGTGAGTCAGCAACCAACTGTGGTCACAGGGCGATTACTAGCACTAAGTAGAGGGTGTTTATTCCTTCACACACCTCTGCCAGCCTCCAGGCCCAAAGAGATTAGAAAGACAAGATGAATCTCCCAGCACCAAATAATTGCACTTAATTTGTAACCTGTTGTCAAGTCCATGCATATTTACCTATTTAGGCATATTGCTACTGCTGTAGTTTCCTTGCATAGGGGCACAAAAGTATCTTTTGGGGTGGGGGTTGGTTTGTCAGGGCTTGGGGTTTTTTTCAAAGTGGGAGCAAAATGACTAATACAACTACTAGAATCAGGACATTCTACTGTTTAAGACAGTGCTGTTGCTAAAGAGACATCCAGAGATGGCTCTAGAGTAACAGTTTAGAAAAATCTGATTAAAGACTCTCTGACTAACTAAAAGGCACTGATTCAAACTAAGAAGATTAAAATAAATTTAGAAAGCAGAGCTAAAGTGTCTATGATGAAGCCTTTTTTTGACAATGGAGCCACCAGGAGTGAGATCACCAAGGACTGAGTGTTGACAAGTGTCATTCCTAAAAGAAACACCTTGGGTATGAAAACCTAGCTGAGGATTTTGGGAGTGGAGAATGCCACTATTTTTATTCCCATGCTGTTGTTTGCATAGCAAACAAAAGTGTGAGCGCTGGCAGGAGAAAAAGTCAAGCTGATGAATCCCTTCCTCCTTGTAATCAACAGCAATTTCCCCCACTGAATTCAGCTACACCTGGTTTTCACCTTACATAGGTAAACAGACCTGAAGTGAGTCAAGATCTTAATTTCAACCCCTTTTTAATAGCATTCTGCTGTTAAATGTCTTATTACAAGTTTAGAAGGTCAAATGATCCTCTTTGAAATGCATCCTTTCACTTTGACGCATACCCAAGGTAAGTCTCCCTGAGTTATACCCTGTTGTTTCAACATTCTCTTCAGCATCTACAGGGATTTGATTCCCCTTGTCTTCTGAATCTTCCATCTCACTGGGCAGCAGCTCTGAAATGCCCCTGTGCCCAGCAGTGGGGCTCTCCCTGTGCCAGGAATTGGGTGTTCACAGCATAGAGGGTGTAAAGTGCTGATCCCCAACCCTTCTAGCAAAGGGCTGTTTGAGATCTCTATCCAGATCCAGCAGATATGATCTAAGACCTAGTGATATCTCTGAAGCAACAGCAAAAGGCAAGATAAGGTACTTTACAGCCTTTAACACACCATCTGAGTTGCTCCCCTGCAAATTAGGAAATTAGTTTTGAAGGGGTAGTTTCTATTATCAGAATGGCCAGATTGTATTTTACCATGGGGGAGTCAGCTCTGCGGTTGGCTAAGTATGTTCCTTTTCATCAGGGCCAAGAAATAACATTTTCCAGTAATGATATTTCTCTCACCAGTTTGCCAGCTCCAGAGCCTCACCTCATTTCAGAAAAAAAAGTACAGATTCACAGACTACTTGGTGTCAGAGTGTTTGTAAGATCTTTTCCTTTCACATCACAGATATCAAACCAGGAAAAAAAGGGAGCAGTAGGGGAACGATCTGAAAGGGACCCTAGCAGCAAAGTTGGTAGGTGTAGAGCACCTACCTCCCAGAGGAACTCATTCGAGCATCTTTCTGACTAAATAACACCTGAAAAATGCACTCCAACCCCCTGTGTTTCTGAATGCATTGCACAGCACTGCTAATTAGTTTAGCACTGGTTTTTCTTCTGAGGGAGGAATAGTGGGTGGGAAACTGTAGGCAGAGGAATGTACAGAAGGGAGAAACCAATCTTAAGATTTGAAAGAATAAAAAAAGAGAAAGAAGAAGAAAAGAATGAGCCAATAAAGTCAAAAAGAAATTATGATATTATAAAACTTCAACAAGGAAAAGCAATTACTGTTTATGGCAAGAATATTGCTTATGGAGTTACCCATTTTCTTTGGGATCTGTAAAAATTCTTCATTTCCTTTATATGAAATGTCGATAACGTGCCACTAACACAGGAAAAGAAAAGCTTTTAATGTCAGTAATGATTGCTGGGGAGCTCATGTTTAGCTCACCTGTTGAGGGGAGGTATCATTTAAACTTGCCATGCACAATTGCCTCACATAACATGATGTGTGATTGATGAAAACAAGTGTCAGCTCCTTGCGACAGAATATGAAGTGCTACACACATTTCCAGCTGGACAAACCACTATCAATGCATTAAACAGCTATTTCAACTGAAATGGTGTGTCAGGCAATTGAATTATCATGTCAGGCAGCTGTGAACACTACCAAGAGCAGCTCCTCTTCTTCAATCAGGTATGAAAACTGCTGGATTTTCTGGGCTGAGGCTGAACCTTCTCTTCAGTCCCAAGAAGATTTGGGGACCACTGTACTTGCTGGGGACATTGGAGAATGTTAAGCACATGACCACACACTCTGCATCTGAAGGCTGGATGATCCCTTCATGGAAGAAATGTGATTATCTCTTTTTTAAATGTAAAGATAAGAAAGTAGCTGGATTTAAACTGAATCAGCACGTGTGATCAAATCAAAGAATTCATTCTAGAGGGGTGAGAATCCTCAGCTGCTGCAATCAACAGGTCAGGAAAGGGTTCACTTGCTTGATTTATTCAAAAAATCTTTCAGGACAATTTCAGCAAAGTGAGCAGCTTGGCTTAAAATAAAAGCCATTTAGTCTGAAGACACATAACAATAGTGACTCTCTTAGTTGAGGTTTTTTGATTTCCAATAATATAACACTCCAATACATCAGTCCCTTGGCAGCAGTTTTTATTTTCTAATTGGCAATTCAGCCAGTGTGTGCTTGTGTGTGTAGGCTCAGGGCACATATATTACAATAGCAGTGGAAGTTTGAGGTTTTATTCTGTCACTTCCATCCTTGTGGGTGTTTTAAATAAAGCAAGATGCAATTCTTTGCGGTGTAGCTCTCCACAGGACACCAGCTGAGAGTCAGCTTCACACGTAGAGCTCAAAGAACCGTTTATGGCTTTAACAAATGGAAGTCACTGCTATATTTTGAATATGGCATATGCATCCATCAATACATGCCATAAAAGGAGAGCGTGGCATATACACTAAACACTTATTATGTTGAGCAGATAACAAGAACAAAACTTTAACAGAGCAGGATATAAAAAGGGTGAGTTTTTGCTTCAAACCACTGAAATCGTTAATACATTGAAGTGCCTAATGATTCATTGAACTCTTTGACTTGAAAGGCAGAAAGTCTAAGAGGTTTAAAACACTGTTCTTTCTGAGGAGCAATTACTTGTGATTTAATCAGCTATGCATTTTAAAAAAGTAGAAGTTATTTTACGTAGGAGAGCAAAATGAGTCACTAAATGAACCTTCACCACAGGGAAAAAAAGTCCACATTACCATCAAAGTAGTGAACGTGATTCAAAGAAATATGTGATAAGTCTTGACAGTGAAGATTTGAGGGACAAAATGTCACCTCAGTTCATTCTGCAGCCTTCAGCCAAAAGAAAATTTAAGATTTGATTTTACTGTCATGTACGATGGGTATCTTGAAGTTTCTTGTCAATAAAAAGACAAACAGAGCAGGAACACACAAGTCCTTATACTTGTCTCTGTTCTATCCACTGGTGAATCCAGTCCCCCCTCTGAGAGCTCTCCGTAGTGGTGATGAATATCCTCTTCAGCTTTCACAGTAGACACCAACTACAATAAAACTGAACTGACAATTAAGTATCATGTCTGGACAAGAAATCTGATCAAAATCAATATGCATTATGGATAGGAAGGCAGGAGAATGCATGAAGTATCTGCAGGATTTTTTTCTTTTAGGCAAAAATTACCTGTAGCAGCAGGTTTGCACATTTGTTTATACTCTTTTATCTAAGATACACAGATTTTGTGCATGAAAATGTCCAGTGAACGTTATATTGCTAAACAAAAACTCACACATCGATCTTTATGTGGAACCAAAGTTAGACAATTTAGGTGCTTTTCTCTTCGACTGGAGGCCCAGGAACTACTTCAGTACAAATAGTACATGAATAATAATGTCTGTATTTAAATATGTAGGAGGCCTGAATGTCAGGTGCTCTTGCATATACCAACTAGAATTTTTTTAAGATTTTCAGCTCATTTTTCAAGATTACTCAACAACTAAATATTTAAATTATTTGAGTTTAGGGAATAACGTAGCAACAAGGCTGCATAAAGCAACATTTTTTAAAACTTCCCTTACTGACTAAATTGAAATGTTATGATAAAATAATTTGGTCTGGAAGAAAATAAAATTTTAAGAGCTAACAACCACTGGACTGTCATCCAGTTTTTGTTCTTACTCTGGTTTGTATTTTAGATACAAGTTATACTTCCCTTGAAGGAACTAGAAAGATGATTATACATTCACAGAGCACTTTCACGCATCTGCCCTAGATCCACGTGCACTTGATTCATCTGTGTGCACAAATAGCATGAGTTTGGTAACAAATGATTGGACCTGGTAATTAGCATCGACAGCTCCCTAATTTGCACAGGAAGACAGCACTGTGGTTTAAGCCAAGAAGGTACCCTGTTGCGTGCCTTGATCACAGCTGGAATTATTTTTGTCAGTGGGAATCCTGTGTATCTGAGAAAATATTGAAGATTTCTTAATCTTCTAAAAATGAAACAAACTCAAGAAAATTTTCTTAAATTTTTCCCTTTCAGAATGATTCAAAGGTTCCTTTTTCACAGTATTGTACACAACAGCATCTCAGTCATCCCAGTAAGCAAGAAGAGGCACATCCTCTAGTTCTGCCATTCTGTTCCTCAAGATGATCATACTCTGAAGGGGTTGTGTTTAAAGAATATTTGTGGGAGGTCCTCTGGGACATCCTGGGTATTATCTACCACTCTTCTTGTTCATGAATAGTATCGGTGAAGAAATAGCAATAACAAGATGGTGCTTGGATTTCTAGAACTTGGAATGTGCAGCTTAAAATTGTGCATAAAATATGCTCACTGACTCTCCTCACCTTGAGATGCTACAGAAAAGCAGCAGGGGCATGGTCTCTGCCAAGGGACCAAAGCAAAGAGGTGTTTGTAGTGATGTAGGAACGACATTTGCAGATGATAAAAGCAGACAATTACTTCTCTTCCTCACCTGGGGGCCAGACACCAACAGGACCTACAGGCAAGGTGAAAAGTGTTCACTTGCTGATGGATGGGCTGTGTTTTATTGGATATTGTGCCTCCATAGGCTCACTATTTACTTTCCAAAATGCCTTGGAGACTGCATCACTGAAGATGGGACATGTGTTCTTACTTTAATAGTGCCTAAAGTGGCACAGAGTTTTCTAAGTCAAGTTTTCTAAGACTAAACCCATTTCCCAGAACAACATCTTCATGTTTCATCTCCACCCTTTTGGCTTTCATGTACTGTATACCAGAAAAATTTTTCCATTTGTTTAAAAGAGTTTTTGTCCTCTAATATTTCATTACCTCTCTACTTCCATTTCTAAATAATAGATATGTGCATGAACATCATCGTTCATCTCCAAAATATCACAAAGATCAGAGAATATGTTCATCTTAACCCCATAACCCTTTTCAGGGCCAGCCAAAAATTTTGGTCCAAATTTGTCTCTCAGGCTAAATCAGATTCAAGGTGGGGATTTTAACCATAGCCTGAACATAAACTACAATCTGCTTGCTGGACTTGTAAGTCCTCTCCATGATTGTTGTTGCCTGTATATTTCTGTGCATGATGTACATCTTGAGTTTTCTATATTTATTACAGAATAGTGCAGTGCAGCAGTAGACAAGCTCAACCTGCAGGGTAATGACTAAGAGCTGGAGTGTGGGGGTGAATCAGTTTTTTTCTTTTTGATTGTGGTGGTTTGTTTGCTGGTTTATTTCTCAATACCTCTGGATAAATATTTTATATAAATTCTAACTTGAATTTACTGTTTTCTGACATTAGTGGCACTTTTGTCCATCAAAGTGTTCTCACCTGCAACACTCTCCATCTTTTCTCTCTGATTCTGTCACTTTGCCAAAAAATGCATCAGTACATACCTGTGATATGAAGAGGACTCTGGGGTCCATTCTTGTGTGCTGTCTCCATTAGGTTGTCCTTAAATTATGTACTGGAGAGGAAAGACTGGCTTTGAGAAAAGAACTTTATTAACAAATGTCTCAATTATATTTATACAAAGTTGAGGCATTTATTAATAGATTAACACATGTATGTTGCTGTTAATTGTGAGCGTCACTAAAAAAGACTGATTTAACAACATAATTTTTCTATTATTTTCAATTATTAACATTCTGTGATTCTCAGATATTTTTTTGCTGCAATTCATCTCTCAAAACACATACACATCCTCTTTGGCCTACATGAGCCTTTCCCAGGGTGTACAGTCTGCTGCTGAGGTATTTATAGTGTTCTAAAGCCCTTAAAGTAATGGCTGTTACTAGATCTGAGACCATGGACTGGGAAAAAAGGTCTTGTTAATGGAAAGACTGGATCAAATCCACTTCCAGGAATAGATAGACTCCTTCCCACAGTATGCTGGAATCGTGCAGAGCCAACAGACTGGTGTGGTAAGAGATTTATTGCAAAAGGGAGACTTCCCTAATCCAAGAGGATGAATGCTATCTTAGGAGTAGTTCAGAGAACTTTTGTTTAGCTAAGGAACTCAACATGGGATATCCTCCATCTACATGACAGCTTATTTTTGCCATAGACTCCCTTGATAACAAAAATACTCTGTCTCTTTATCACTTCACTGGGAATCTAATCAGGCTTTAAGCAGAATTATGGGTAAACATAATAATAACATATCATATAACATATCATAACATAATAAACATACCTTTCTCTGGCTTGTGTTTGTTTCTTTACAAGATAATGCTTCTAGTAGTCAAAACATCCTATTTTCTTAAAGTTCCATGTAGATTATCTGTTTAGTGTTTCCTCATCTCACAATTTCAGATGTAAGGCTTTTTTTAAAAAGTCTGTATCTGAGAAAATTTCCATCTCTGTTAATATGCTAATGTTATTAAAAGGAGTATTTTTATTACTCTAATTCCCAGGCTTTACTAGGATAAAAGTAATAATGGAATTGAATTATTTAATTCCACAATCATTTTTAGACTGTATAAAAACTACTGAAGGAAGCTGTTAGATGACAGTTGATATTATCTGCATGTTCATGAGCATTAAGTGAACTATAAATACAGAGGGACTGAAGCTGAAACATCAAATGTGAATTTCATCTTTCAACTACTTGGCCCTTGAAGGGATGTGACAACAATGCAGGGAGGGAGGTTTTGGTGTTTTAGCAGTAAACACTGACTCACCTGCCCAGTGCTCTGGACAAATAATCATTACTGACAAATATAAGGCTATTTCAGATATAACCCAGAACAGCAAAAGTTACATAAAAGCATAAGATATTTTATCCCTTTCCAGTGGCAAAAAATCCCACAAATTCAGTTCATCTCAGTCATTCTATGCCATTTGAGGCAAGTCCTCAGGAGAACAAGTCTTGAGGGCTTCGCACCTCTGCCTCATGCCTCTTGCTTGGTTTCAGTTCTCACTGTGAGTGTCTGGTGGTTCCCCTACCCTTCAGCATGTCTGTCAGCTGCCAGCAGGCTGCAGCTTGCCAGGCATAAAATACTTTCCTGGGGTATCCCTGGATCCCAAGTGGCTTGGTAGAAATGCTCACTGCTTTGTGAGGCTGAACACCCTGATGTGTCTCCAATACTTACCTAAACCGCAAGAATAGAGTTGCTTTTACAAGACCTGAAGATATTTAGCAGTGGAAACTGGGTAGTGCAGGCAGGTTGTGGACATCAATAAGTGTCCACTTGGATAAGAATTAAAATATTTTAAAAGTAGAGCTTTCATGTTTACCAGCTGTGGAAAAAACGATTATGTCCTCCATTAATTAGACCTTACCAAGCTTTTTCAAGCTCTCTCATAGCAGTGCAAGGACAGAACATTCATTATATTCTCTACAGAAAAGAAAGTGTTTACACTCTCCTTTTGCTAGCAGCAAAACACTTTTTCCACCAGCTGAATTTATCAACTTTTTATAATTGCTCAGCCTAATTAACACTCCAGTAAATTGCACACCTGCATTGCCTCCACAACTCTTTGCACCCACTCTTCTGCCCTGATGTTGTTGTCAAACCATTCAAATGTTTCTGTCTTGCCTGAGTCTTCCTGGAGACTGTGTGCCATGCTGTTCCATGGATGCACGTGTGTTTTGCTTTTCCATGAAGGGTAAGGAAGATGCAGGCTGGCTCAGAACTTTGTGATACAATCTATTTTTAGAGCCCCCTTTTTCTGAGAAACTTGTTTTCTTATGGGAAATAAGTCCTTGGGGGAAAAGTCATTTCCACCTCATTTGTTAATCCAAAATATCTTTGCTTTTGGCTTCCTGCTACAAAGCACAGAACTGCTGCATCTAGTTAATTTTGCAGTATCGCTAAATGACAGTGAGATTTATATAGAAGGAAACCAAATTTAGTCCCATTAGATCATGGCAACAGTTGCACGAAAAAAAATAAATCTCTAAAACCTCCCCACTTGTTTCAGTCTTGAAAACATTTGGTCCCTGAAACCATCAAATTGTATACATGAAAGTTAATCAAAGCACCTGCCCCTGGGAGGCAGTAAAAGATGTGGCTTCAGGGGAACCCCAACAACACCTGACACTTCAAAAACAGGTAAACATCCCCTAGGAAACGGAAACATTACATCCAAAGAGTAAGAAAAAGATCACAGTATAAGGAAAAGAGAGTGGCTGTTAATACGAACCTATAAATCCTGCTGCAATGGGACCTTGAGACGGCTGCTAGAAGCTGCAAGACTAAAATTATGGATATGTGCCTTGGGTTTGCTATTGCTGTCTTCAGTATCTTCCCTGTAATAATGGACACTCCAGGATCATTACCCTGTTACAACATGTATTTGTGTTGACTGTGCTGGACTGAGCACACTAGAGCATCTGTGAGTACAGCTATTTATGCCTTTATTTCAAATAACAGTCTGGAGATGGACTGACTTTGGATATAAGGATAAGTTGCCCCAGTAAGGCTGGAGATATGTCTGATGTGATATGTTATGCTCTAGCTCCAAAAAAAAGACTCATTTCAAGTAGTTTCAGCACAGCTCTTAAAGAGCCCAGGTCATCCCTGTCCATCTCCATGCAGAGGGGACATGGGGGAAAAGCACCTTGGCACCATCTTTCTACTGTTTGAGGAGAAAGAAATGATCAGGGAAGGTACCAAAGAGAAGGCCATAATAATCATGTTCCACAAATGATAGATTCTCTTTTCTCACCCTTTCCTGGGAATTACAGGTATTCTATAACTATCTATCTATCTATCTATCTATCTATCTATCTATCTATCTATCTATCTATCTATCTATCTATCTATCATCTATCTATTTTATTATATATCTATTCCTATGTTGCAATGTATTTATTATTCTCAATATATCTATTATACTGTATATATCCATTGTATCCTATGTTTCTATTATATCATATTCCTGTAGGAATATTCCTTTATTATACTCAATGACTGTGTAAAGTCCCAAGTTATTTCAGGTTCCACATTTTGTCCAAATATATTCTGACTGAACAGGCATTGCCAGGGATATAGTATCAGTATTTAAACAGTAGTATAGCCCAAGGGATAGGTTAAAGAAAGGTCAGTTTACTGCTAATTCAAGCTTGAGAGACAAAATTCACAATGGGAATACTTTTTGTGAGTTTAGAAAGGAAAGTTCACTCGCTGTTTCATGAAAGATACTTGGTATGAGTGTCAATGGGGTTTCCAAAAGCAAATTTTTTTAAGGTGATTTTCAGGGGGATAAATACCTAAAATAGATGACCTAAAAATATCTGATAATGATTTGAAAAGATTCCATTTTTTCACGGTGAGAACCACCCAAAAAAGTCATGATTCCTTTGGAACCAAAGGAATCAAAAATCTTTCAGGAAACAAAATTGATGTATTCTGCCCTTTTGGTTCTATTATAGACTCACTGCTTGACTTGGTCAACCAAATTTGGGCCAAATTTTCCCCAGCAATGCTGGGCAGCTCCTGCTGCAAATAATATCTTTTCATATGTCACCATTACATCTCTTCTTTGGTTTCAACACAGCATAGAATTATCCAAATGTAGAGTTATCTCCAGCTGTCAATAGTGCAGCTCCTGGTAACAGTCCAGTTGCAGTTGTGGGAGACAATGACTTACAGTATTTGCCCTCAGGACAGGTTCATTCAAGGCAAGCTTACCATGCACAGTGATTACAGCATGTCCTTTGTGTCCCTACCCAAGGATAACCATGAATAGTCTCCTCCTTTTGAGTGCATGGAGGTCTAGCAAGGAGAAGCTCCATAAATGTGTGCATTTTTATTATTTTCCATATTACTACTATGCTCTTTTTATTCCCAAGGAAGTGAGCTTTGATATGAGTGAATTTATTATGGCAAGAACCATTATTGTACAATTGAAATCTCTAGAAAAAAATTAGATAGTTGTTGTCCTCATCACTTTAATTAGATTTTCAGTGTAATGCTACAAGCAGATAACATAGAACCTGAAATGACCGTTTTGTTTGGGTTTGGTTTGTGCTTTTTTCACAGAATCACAAAATGTTAAGTGTTGGAAGGGACTCACAAGGATGACTGAGTGCAATTCTTTAGTGAATGGCCCATATAGGGATCAGACTCACAACCTTAGTGTTATGAACACCAGGCAGGCTGAGCTAATCTCAGGGTCAACTAGATCTGTAATTTGTTTCTGAAGGAAAGCTAATCTTTTCAACAGGTATAAATGTAGACTCCATATTTACTGGTGCATATCTAAATGCCAGACAAAGATTTCATCTTGGTGTCCAATCTGTAGTTGTGATATAACGTATGTGATTGTCACAGACCAGTTAACCAAAGCATCCAGGCAGAGAGGCACAGGAGGAGTGAGGATTTGGGAAACATTTCAGAAGTTCTCTTTAATGAGAATCTCTACATGGAGATCTGCTTTTCAACTGCATATAACTTGAGAAATTCTCCAGAGGCCGATGCCAAATGTGAAAGCTGCTGGTTCTACCCAGGTCAACAAAATGATCTGTAATATTGGAGGGAAGAGGAAATGTTGTGCCATGTAAACAACTATTGAACTACTAGATAGGTCTCATCTTGAATGCAAAAACTGCTGGTTTTCATGAAATCTCAACTATATGAAGAAAGCTTTGAGAAAACCTGATGCTCAGTGTGAGCTGTACCTTTTTACAGAAGCATCCACAAAATAGTCCCTGGCACTCTCTATCCCCTGATTGCTTTTTAACTAGCAGAACCCAGGCAAATAGTGCCTACAATAATGTTCTGCCAAAGGGGTAAGGGTTGAAGTTGCTGAAAATTCAAAAGACTTGAGGCAGAAACTGGTCACTCTTGTCAGGAAAATCCCTCTTGGAGCCTAGTAGGGGGATTTTGTTACCTTTATCATTAAGCTTCAGCTGCCTGGAGAGAGCCAGGGATAGGAAGCCAAGCTACACGACCAAAAATGAGTCAAGCAAGAGTTTGGGAAGGGAAGTGAAACAGCTCTGAGACTGATGCCAGCCCCAGCATCTGCTTCACTCTGATACCTGTCCTTGCAGCCAGACCATCTGGGCACCAGTGTCAGATACTCTCCCTTAAGTCATCACAGTACACAGGTGACCTACTGGAAATTAAAAAATATGGAAAATTCACAGTGTGTCAGTAGATTTTCTCCATGAAAACACGTAACTGCCTTAACAAAGTGGCACATAAAGAGAGAGAAGATTGCTTTGCTTTCCTTTGGCATTTGAGTTCCTTCTCCTGGATTTAAACTCCAGAAAATGAAGGGCTACTAGAAAAATTCAGCAACTATTTAAAAAGCCTGAATTGACCAAGCAAAAAACTCTTCAACTTCTTGAATAAGAAAAGAAAACCTGAAGTATCCTATAGTTCAGAAAAAAAGAAGAAAAGAAAAAAAGAAACCCCAACATTACCTTTTCTGATGAAAAACTCTTCTATTCTAAGCTTCTCACATCTGAGGAGTCCAGATATGTGTCTCTTCTCTTTAAAGCATAAGGTTTCACACATTCAGCACTGCTTTTCCTGTATTTCATGAAGTTTTTGAAGGAAGAAAAAATAATGGTAAAAAAACTGTTGTGAATTGAAAATTTGAACAGAAAAAGTAAGCAGATTCAGGTCAAGCTTTCATTTTGATTTCAACATCTTTTCATTTTTGAAACACTTCACATTATAAATAGCTCACATTTTGAATTGAAAGTTGGTTCCAAAATTGAAAAACATATTCTCTCATTTAAGAAAATCTTAGAAGATTTAAAAAATTCAAAGTTCTATAGAAATTGAGAGTGAAGAAAATTGTCAAAACTGATTCTTTTTGATTAATACAATTACAAATATAGACAAATTAACATTTTCTGCTAAAAAAGTTTTCAGAAAAATACCTCAACAGGTGTGATAGGCACAGAAAAGATTAGCAATTATGTCTTGCTGAATATATTTGATTGCATAGAGATAGCATTTCACTGCCACTATCTCCAAAATGAACATCTAGAATTATTTGCATTGACAAACAGCTGAACTGAGTGATTAGGTCTCAGTAATAAAAGTGGCCTTGTACAGGCTCTTTAAATAACAAAAGATTTTTCTCACTTAGATTCCATGCATATGAAGTAAATATAAAATGAACAGTGTTTGACTCTGCAGTGGGAGATAAATGCTATAACAAAAAAAATCCAGCCTGACATAACTTTCACCTTCTTTTCTTTCCTTACAATATTGTATTTCCATAATTCTCCCTGACCCCATCATCATCTTCCACTTTCCTATTTCTTTTGCTGCTGAAACATCTGAGCAGACCGACTATTTATTGCCTTGCACCTCTCATGTGCTTGTCCTACTGTGTGTAAATCAATGTGGGATGTTTTTCCTTTAACAAAACTATATCTTACAAGTTTCTTGCCTCTCCTAACACATCCTTAGATATAATAATTTACCGGCCACAGATAGTCATGTGTAGAATATATAATTAATACAAGATGCCGGGTATTTCTTAAATTAGGTTAGATCTGAAAATGTGAAAAGATCCTTTGCTGTTCTGCAGGGCAAGGGTTACATTTGTTCATGGGCCAGTGCTCTCTGGTCCCCATATCCTCGGATTCTGAGAATTTCATACATTTGGTGAATTCAACAGTGTTTAGATCCAGTTTCAGATACTAATCAACACAATAATCCCTCATTTAATTTCACACTGGCAAGTCTTTTTCTTACTCAATTGGATTGCATAGAAAAGAAATAACAAAAATGACCCATTAAATCATCTAGAGCAATCTTGTGCAGCTATCAGACATATGCAGCTTGATTTCCCTCCAAGTTATCCTCCTCTTGAAAAGATGACTCTCAGTGATTTCAGTGTATTAATCTTGATTAGCACTCATTAGCTTAACACATCTATTCAGTGTAATGTATTTAGCCATTTCAGAGCACAATTGCTGTCACTTTTCCCCACAGACAAAAAGAAGAGGGAAGATTCACATTACCCCTTGGAGACCAGGGTGTCTCCATGTTCTTTAGGGTGAGAAGAGCTCCCAAACCTCCACTTGCAGGGGATGTATTGGCAGTTTTCCATTTATTGATAAAACAGGAATTTCGACATCCTGCTGACATGTATAAGCCTACATGGAGGTGCCTAAATTTAGTTGTCTCCATTTTATGATGAATATTGGCAGAATTGGATGCACAATACAGTCTCTCAGTCTGTACACAGCTAGGGAGAAATGGATTCTCTTTTCACATGGATACAAGGAAAAACCACAAAGCTTGTCTCTGTAAATCTTTGCCAATTCCCTGAAGTTCATTTAATGATAACAAAGGCCCACAGAGCAACTCTCAGATGTGAAGGAACTGACTTGGTTCAGCGCTGCCCTTTGTTGTTTCTTCCGTCCCATGCCCCCGGCTGCGATGCAATCATTACTGCTGGACTAAATTTCAAGCTAGATAGTAAATCGACAAAAGATAAGGGGTATTGTGCAGAAAAAATTAGTTAAATTGTTTGTTTATTGATTATACCGACAAAGCCACTGTAAACCCTTTCTTTTGTTTCAGCTTTTGTCACAAACTTGTAAAGTGACAGATAAAAATCAAAATTGATACCAAAGAGGAGAATGATGAGGCAAACTTGATGGAGCACAAAGCTACATCCGTTGGTATTTTGCTGTAGACTCTCAACAGTAATAGTCTGTCCAGAACAAGAGCATAATTTGCAGAGAAGGATGACTATGAAACATCACAAACGTGATGGAAAGTCAAGCTGAGTAGAAGAACTGGCCAGTGATATCTGCCTGCACCATCAGAGTTGGATCAATTTATTTGTATGTTTCTACACAATCCATTTTTATGCCAGGCCCTAGGAGAGAAGACACAAGAAAGTTTTTCAAGTCACAATCCTTAAAACAGCAAAATGAGTATCCTGTTTATAGATATTGCCTCAAAGGGTGATGCTCATCAACCCCAACATCCAAGGAATAATACAGATCATTCAAGGAACCACCTCCTGCTGCCACTGGAATGCTGAGCTATCACTCAGTTTTCAGAAGGATGTCACACCCTTTAGAGGGAGATTTGCTGGTTGGACTAGACATGTGTCCCATGTCTTTTCTTCCTGGCATGCAGTACAGCTTTGTTTATTTTTTTCTTGATTTTTTATGCCTTGACAAGCCTAAGACTGAGAGACTTTTCTAGTTCTACAGAGCAAGAATCTGTATCTGGGATACTGCATGGGAAAAGATTAATGCCTTTTAATTTAACATGAGAAACAACTCAGGTCTCCTGGGATTCATGGTTTTGCAGCAATGGAATGGCAACTCTCATTTTTCACAACGATGTCTTAAAGCAACTCTGCTACTTCACAGTGTCATATTTAATGATAAAGTGATTTCAAACACTATGGACAATTATAAACAGTGTTAGCAGAAAATTTTAATAGGGGTCAAGTTGTTTCATTTAAAGATTCACCCTGCATTAATTTATGTTAACTTTCTGATTTCGGTACAATTTGTAAAACTCCTGAGGATGTGTGTTTCACAGCGGTGGGGATTACTGGATAATCTGATGTGGTAAAAAGAATAATCAAAGCTATTATCTTCCTAGAAAAGAGGGAGCAAAATGTCATGAAATAGCATGAAATACTACCCAATACAAAGGATTGGTTTAATTTCAATGTCTCTATTTTATTAGGTAAAAAAATTCCTCTCTCCCCATTTTGCTCATGGAATGGTTTTCTGGAAGGTGAATTGCATGCTAGTGTGAGCATGAGAAGGAAATATCCTGAAGCAATAAACCACCACTCCTGTCCATCCAAGAATTCTTTCTGCTGTGCAGGCCATGATTGTATTGAACTCAGACTGGAAATGCTGATGTGTTCTGCTGTGAGCAGATATTAAGGGATAAGGTACATGAGAATGTTGGCTCCTCTGCTTTGCCCATCTTCTTATGATTTTCCTGCATCCCCTGGGAAGGATCAAATGAAACCTTGTCTTTGTTTTCTAGTTCTTCCAGTGAATCCTAATGAAGGATCATCTATCGTGATCTTTCCTTATGCAGCAGAGACAAATTGCTTAGAGCTGCTTTTATCCCAGGCTGTTCCAGCCTTCATAGGCACAGTTCTAAATTCTTATTCCCCAATTTTGTGTGAAAATTAACAAAACTGCCTTCTTGTCTCATTGCCCCAAAGAGAAGTGACTCCTTGTGTGAGAAATATTTCAGGAGTTAGACAGCTGGGGTTGCTTTATTAGTGCAGAGATGTGCTGTACAGGATCATTCTTCCTGCTGTGCCTAATTTCTGAATCCAAGGGTATTATTAAGAAGGAGGAGTAGAAAAGATTAGGTGTGCTTTCATCTATGTACCCAAATGGTGCCAGTCCTCATTAGAAAGAAGCAAACATTTTCAAGAGAATTTCTCTTTATGACTCCCCCCAAATCTTTGATCAAAGGTCTCAGAATTAAATTGGTTCTACGAGCATCCATCTATTTGACGTGCAAATTGTGCACTTAAAAAAAAAAAAAAAAAAAAAAAAAAAGAGGTTTTAAACCTTATACTTGTCAGCTCAGTATAACACTTCATTCTTTCTGAATCCATTTGAAATAACCTTGAATATGACACAATGCATTTGAACTTACTTAAACATTCCATTCAATTGCTCCAGTAGCATGGTAAGTTAATGACATTGCAATTAATGAAAAATACCATTTCTACAGAAATTAATTGGTTTCCAATTCTAAACTATATTTAATTGAATGACTGTACTTCCATGCAGCTCTCTTATTTTTTCAAGAAAATTGCCTTGTACATGGCAAGAAATACATTTTAAAAGGTATTTTTTAATACAATTTATATTCCTGATACACCTCATTTTTTCAAGCACCAGCACGTACTGCTAACTATGTCCAGGATCCAGCTCACCCACAAATTGTCCTACCTGAAACCCTCAAAAAGCTGAAATATCCAAGTGTAAAACGAAATACATTCCAATTCAACAGTTACTAATTGGAAAGGATGGTCAGACCTGTCCCCTCTGTCAATCTCTGCACTCAGTGAAGAACTTTGTCCCTGGAACTGGTCCCCATAAATGTCCCCATAAATAAACATGATTAGGAGCATTTTGAATCATCTGGATCTCAGCTGGAATAAATGCAAAGTCTTTTCCAATGCAAAGAAGTTAAAAAGACTTCCCTTTCTTCTTGGTTTAAAAGCACAGGTCCTAGAGAGCAGCAAAACAAATACCACCCTTCTCTCTGCTGGCATTTTATTTTTCAATTAAAAAAAAATCAAGTATGTTAAAGCATTTTTCTAGGAGGAATTTTACCATTAAAAAAAATCCTGCAATAAATTATGTCCTTGAAACTTATTCAAATAACGAGGAAAAGCCAGTTCCAGCAAAGGTCTCCTGCAGTTTTCTGTTAAATACAAATCTTAATGTAATTGAGCATGTATTAGACCTTTTTAAGATGTAAGCTAACTACAGTAAAATTGCAATAAAATGCCTGACTTGAACACTGCCATAAAAAAATTCAGCACTGCAGAGCTACTTCTGATTCAAAGCATAGCTGGTAAGCTCATAAAGACAAACCTCTGAGGCTAAAAGCATTTAAAATTGAAGCCCATATTTTGAAAGTTTTTAATCAGTTTGTGGAGACCTGGGTTTTGACCTTTACCTTGAAATTTTGAATAATCTTGGTACTCACAGCACAGATTATTCCAGAAAATAATCTGGTATTTTTCATAATGGATCATGAATACATTATGTTCATATTGATTATCTCACTCGATCAGATGCATTCATTCTGTTCATAGGGCTGATAGTCATCAAAACCACATTCGTGCAGTGATGCCTTCCTGTGGCATCACTTTCACACAGGGACTCCTGCAGGATCACAATCCTGAAAGACCTAAACCTATCATCAGAGGCTCTTAAAAATAATGTCCCTGATTTTCATTGAGTGTGCGGGCTGGAGTTCCCACAAATCCTTTACAGGGTGTCTCTTCATCATGATCCAACCACCAAGTCAGCATCACTTCACTGGCTGCATCTGCAAACCTCATCCTAGGTCTGTGGTGGAATCCCACACCTTATGTGTTACAAAAAGCTGTGTGGGAGGTGTACATGCTTCAGGAAAAATACAGAAAACAACACGTACAGAAGCATAATTCAGAAAGACTCTGTATTGTCTCTTCTATGTTGTAGGAAACCAAATCTTTTAAGGCTGCTGAAGTGCACAGATCTCTGTTTTCCTGTTGGTGCTGCATTTCATCCGCTGTTTATGAGTGACAGCTGTTGGGTGAAAGTGTGACAGTAACATTTGTAATGCTGTGTATCCATCTAAGCAGTAATCTGAAGATTTCGACACATTATGTGAAAATAACATTGTCTCTCTGCAACAACAGAGCAGTGATTTTGAAGATTACTCTTGAAATTTTAGCGGAACATAAACCTCACATCTGTCTGACATTTGTGCTGAGAGCGGAGTGAAGGGAGAGAGGATGTCTGGCACTGCAGAGTCAGAAAGCAAAGCTGTGTGGATGTGAACTGTCCTGTCTGCAACCAAATTCTACATCTGCAGTCAAAACTGCTTCAACTTTGACTTCTAAACACGCACAGTGACCTGTGCTGCCTGCTAAAATTATCCATTAATTTCAAGTAGTAAGTGCATCTGGGAAGAAACTTTTTTCCCCACATGAAACAAAGCAAATAAAACCAATTGAAGAAAATTATCTGCTACTAATTATCCAGTGAGCTGGACTGTTGTAGGGACATGCTAGTATCTGGATTTTGGAGGAAATAGCTCTGTACAGCTCATCATATTATAGAGCATTTATACCAGGTCAAACCAAACAGGGAGAGATACTGCCCTCAAAACAATAACATTTTAGAGAATATGATCAAGGGATACTTCCCTTGGGTGAGTTTGAATGTTTGGTCATGATTCAGATTGAGACCTACTTTAATTGCAGTAACAGATTTCGCCTCAATCTTTGTCTTTTTCAGTAGATGGGATCTGAGTTGTGCATAATGGCTCTGGACACATCATCGGGGCCACACAGTTCACATGACAAACCACAAACAGCTCAGCATTGTGCACTTTGTCTCCTGAGAGATATTAAGCAGTGATCTAGATGGAGAGCCTTTTATGAGAATCCACCTAAAACTGGATGTCTCTAAAGGTACTTTAAAATAATCTTTTGTAATTCTTTTCATATTTCTCAGAACAGTAAATAATGACAATAATAATTCAGTTTCTTCCATTTAAATTACAGGGCATTTGGGACACACTAAAATTGCTACTTATAATGCTGTGTAAAAATGACTCTGACATTTTTTATTTTTCCAAACATTTAGATAAATGCTATATTTAGAACAAAAAATACCCAGACAAAAGTCACTGACCTCTCAAAGTAAAACATATTGTTAAAAATACTGCAGTGTCCTTGCTTAGCAAGGCAAGTGACCCAAGGCAAATTTTTTCCAAAGCCTGTATACTTGGAGATCTTTGCTTATCAGGGCAGAAAGATAACCAGTGGTGGCTTTGAGCTACTGCTGACTGATTGAATCACAATGATCTGTACTCTAACTGGAGTGGAATACTACAAACCAGATTGCAGATGCAGAGCAAAAACTGTGTTTTTTCCTTCTTGGTAGAGGAGGATGCAAACCCCAGTCACTCGGTTCCTTAGCTTACTACATGGCTGTGAAGAGCAGGTGCTACAAAGGATGTATTATGTCAAGGTCTAGTCCTTTAAGCCCTTGTAGATGTTTACATAGTGTGAGAAAAAAGTCTCTAATATTGAGAAAGACCATGGCATCTGCTGTGTTTGCAGCAAACTGGACGGCTGTGGAGAGAGACCCTTCATCAGGAACAAGACAGGACAAGAGGGAATGGCTTCACACCGAAAGAGGGGAAATTTAGGTTCAATGTACTGAAGAAATTCTTCTCGGAGAGGGCAGTGAGGCCCAGAGAAGCTGTGGCTGCCCCATCCCTGGAAGTGTTCAAGGACATGTTGGATTAGGCTTGGAACAACCTGATCTAGTGGAAAATGTCCCTGCTCATGGCAGGGGGTGGAACTAAGTGATCTTGAAGAGCTCTTCCAACCCAAACCAAACCATTCTATGATTCTATGATTTGCATGATCCTTGAGGGTTTTTTACTTCTGTGAATGTGTCTGGGCTAAAGCACCAAAATGTAAGATCTATTTATATCAACAGAGCACAGTTCTCATAACACAGAGATGTTGTGCAAACAGGGAACAAAAGGAACCCCCTGTCCCAGTCTGTCCAGTACAGTAGTGAAAAGAAATAATGCTCATGGCTCTTCCCCTGATCTAGATAGGAACTGCCATGAAGGAAGGGTTGAGAAGTAAGGAGAACTTACTAAAATAATGTGGTGGATAAAGACTTCACTTCCCATTACAGCTCTGCCTGTGTGGAAAGCCTGAAGCCTGTGACCCCTAGAAAGAGAGTTTACTTAATACATATTTTCAGTCAAGTTAATGATTTATACCAATTCTTTAAAGACAATATTCCTTTCTATTTCTGGGATTGTTTTTCATCATTTCCTTGACTTCTCTCTATTATGTTATTTCCTGACCCTAAGAATGCCAAAAGACATGTCTGAAAAATTTTGTGGCCTGCTTCACATGGTGCTTCCAGTGAATCAGGCACTTATACTTCCCTGGTCATGCATTCCAACCATCTTTGGGTCTCCAGACCCTTCCAAAAAACAGCCTGTTGAGCTCCAGAAAGCCAAGCATATCTTGCTCTTCTCTAAACTGTCTTCCAGATGTTCCCAGCATGGGGTTTCTACAGGAAGCACCTAGAAATCAAATCATGTTCTAATCCTTACTGTGAAGAGAGTATGAGAGAGGAGATGAACAGATACTTTTATGCTGGACTGACCTCTCTCCACTGTCTCATGCCCACCCAGATGGGTATCCATAATTCAATTAATCTTTTCTTGCTTAAATACAATCCCGACCTTTCAAGAAGGTACCTCTCCATACTCCTCTAATTTTCATGCATAAACTGAGTGATCTTCACAGAGAAACTTTAAGAATTTATTGCTCCCCAGAGGCTTCAAAACTTCATGGGAATGTTTTTGGTAACATAAGGTCATCGTTGCCTTCTGTCCCTGCTTTATACTTGGCTCATTTACATCATGGTTACCAAAATGGTGGGTTTGGAGTATTTTTTTTTGGTGTATGAACACTTTATATACAAAAAAGAAAGCCCATGAGTTATTTAGGCATCTGCAAGCATACAGATAGTTAGGAAGTGTTGTGCTCACTAAAATTAAATTACAGAACGTGACTAAACTACATAACGTCATTTGAAACAAATCAATTCATTCTCTGACTGTCTTTGAATTTAATGTATTCTGTTACAATTTCTGTGTGTAAACCTTTCTCATGTTTTATACATTCTGCAAATTCTTATTTTTTTATTAACATAGGCACCCATTCTGTAAAAGACTTCTATGCTTCCTAGTGCTTCTGGAATAATTATGTTGTCGGCTAGAGAAATAAAATGACAGATTTGAATTTAAAGCTGGGAGACTTTCTCAGGTAATTTCTGTGCTGTGTTCTGAATATATATAAACACCTGCTGAATTTTATATATATATATGGCAGCTTGGCAAAATGACAGTCTTGGTACATAACACAGTTTATGGAACAGGAAAAGATGATGGGACAGGAAAAGATGGTGTGGCAGAGCCAAGACCAAAGAAGAGCTCAGTATTCAGGAAAATACGGAGGAATAATTGGAAGATGAGATGAATGTTGATAATCTTCAATGTTTTTCAATGGGATGGTGCCTCCTGGAGCAGGTTATGGGATGTTAGAGCTCAGAGTTTCTCTGACAGCTCATTACAAGGAAATCACAAATCTATCAGAGCTAGAGGGCTCTGGTTATACTCTCAATTCTGCTACTCATTTAACAGGTCATGAACTATATAGATTGTGGCTCAGTTTGGATCGTGTGGTGTAGTGGTTCTACAAAATGTTTCAAAACTGGAGGTGAAAAACTAATAAATAAGTCAAGAATGTGCAAAAAATACCATGAAGAAAAAACAAGCAAAATGTTACAAGACATAAGATATAGATGTCATTAGAAGCATTATTGCATCTAATTACAAGTGAGGAAGAAAGTGGGAGACTTTTTCTTCTGCAAGGTATGGTGGGCATAAATGTTTTGTAGAGTTTCTTGAACAATTTTCTCCATCTTTTTTATCTAATGGTGTGTATTTGATTAAAATGTGCTTATTTAAGCATTTGTCATTCTCATTTGTTTGTTTTCCTTCTTCTGTGTGTGGAACAGAGAATCCAGCTTGATTCCCACAGTAAAATAAGCAGAGGGAATTTAGATTGATTTATTTGGCTTTCCCAGTTGCAGACATAATATTGACATTCCTCAGGGATACATATTTAAGCACAACACATATAAAATGATCCAGTCCAATAGAAAATACAATCTAACAATGACTAATGATTCAATACAGTTTATGTTATGACGATATACTTTAGTGAAAGAAATTTATTTTAACCTATTTCACGTAAAGTTTGGGAGAGGCCAATACCATTGTTCATACCTTATTAAGAATTAGGGGCTAAAGCCCTTGCAAATGAAGCCTGTGGGGTTTATTCCAGGAAGTCTCAAAAGGAAGGGAATATGCCAGGAATAACAACAGGTAATCACCTACTAAATATTTATCATCTCTATATCTACTGTCTTTTTTCCTGTGGACTCATCTGCAGAGGGTGGTTTAGTGCCTCTTAATCACATACAAAACCACAGACAAAATATGCAGAGGGCAGCAGCACTATGTAATAAAGACAAGCAAAGGCCTTTATAAAAAGCTGGCATTATGCTCCAAAACTCTAATTGCTAAAAGTAACATCATGTAGATTCTGTATTTACTCTGTTTCACTGGTGTCCACTCCATGTTTACACCCAGTATTTCCACTCAGTTTACCACAGAGACATAAACCATAAAAAATCCACACTATGAAAAAACTGTGTTTTTAAATATATATATATCTGTAATTTTCTGCTTTGACTACCAGCAGCAAAAGTAGCAGTACAGCAGTCAGACCTTTATGAGGTGGTGGACTGGATTCATGAGTAAAGCAAAAAGAGAGAAAGAAGACAGAAAGGTTAAGAAAGCTGAGTAATCTCCTACCATGGGGCCATTTTACCAAGGAAAATCACAAGTCAGCAAATAAAACAAGCCAAGCTCTCAATTGGTGCTCTTGGTATTGGTCCCTGGGTTTCAGTGCTCCATCAGCTTGCAGTCACTGTGGACTTGGCTTAGAATTTTTATACTTTTTTTCATGTGTAATTCACTCATGCACCATGCTGAAAAGGATCCTTTTGTGACAGCTAAAATCATGTTGGCACAATTAGATGGTTGTAAAGGGGACATGAGGAACCCACGTGGCTCTCCAGATGTTACGAACTCCTGCTCCGAGCTGCTCCAACATCCGGTCACACGTTTCAAATTTAAACTATTCACTCACTTCAGCACAGTCTTGTGAGGGTGATGTGTGGAATTTGATAAACAAATTAAACCATATACTGGTTTCTCCCGTTCTACTTCGAGAGTCATTACTTTATTTTAAGCACCTCCCAATACATCTCCACCACAGAAACAGCTTTACCTACCCCACCATGGGGTTTGCCTTAGTGCTCTGTGTCTCTTGGCAATATTTCAGCTGCCATCAGCAAGAGAGCTAAACAAAAAGACAATTAAAAAAAAAACCTTAAAGGATTTGAGAAAAACCACAGTAAGACTGAGAGTTGTGTCTCCCCTCACCTTACCTTCTTATTTCCCTGCCAGCTTGTACCATTTCTTCTAGAAGCTGTAACAGCTGAAATCTGCCTGGTCTTATTCTAATTTTGTATTACAAAGCCAGTGTTTTAGTTGCAGCAAAAGACTAAATTTGATAGCAGATTTCAATGAGAATTGCTCTTGGCTCCATTACAGCAAGATTTTATGTGCATAACTTTAAACACACACATCATTCAGTTGATTTCAGTAGGACTCCTAAAGCTCAAGTACCTCGTTGAATCAGAGCCTTTATGCATCACTGGCTGCATACTCAAGTACTGATACTCAAATATCATCTGAGGCAAGCTGCTGGTTTTCAGATGTCAGGACCTCCCCTACTGTAGAATCACTGAACCATATAATGGTTTGGGTTGGAAGGGAGCTTACACATCATCTTGTTCACACTCCCTGCAATCGGCAGGGACACCTTCCACTAGAATAGGTTACTCAGAGCCCAATCCAAAGGTATCACACCCTTAACTGAATTCTCAGTTGCTGCTACTAAACTCTTTCTAATAAATCTCTCCAAGCTTCAGCAAAAAATTTATCCTGCAAAAAAACTTTTTCTATGAAAAACTTATCCTGCAGAATGCAGAATAACATACATCTTATATTCATGAGGAATAAAAACTATAACAGTCACTCAAGGGACAACCCAAAGTCCTCACTCTCATCCCTGGAAGTGTTCAAGGCTAGGCTGAACAGGGCTCAGAGCAACGTGGTCTAGTGAAAGGTGTCCCTGCCCGTGGCAGGGAGTTGAAACAAGGTAATTTTTAAGGTCCCTTCCAACCCAAACCATTCTATGTTTCTATAATTTTGATTCTGTCTAGTAAGTGAGAGATCAAAGTGTTCTGAGTTTGAAGGTGGGACTCGGAATTTGTTAAGACTGGTCCAAGCTTTGCACTTAGTTTGCAGCTGAGTATAATAAAGCATCTCCTAAAACATCCTTCCATTGCAAACTCTGGGTTTATATTCAATGCTACTACATGCAAAAGGCAAAGCTTATGGTTGTTAACTCTCATCTACAGGAACAAAGGTGGCAGCAGCAGTGTTAAAAAACTGATTTACAAACCAGTCAATTACCAGAGCTGTGTTACACAGCAAAGTCAGGACATGCAAATCAAAGCTGCTTGTTAGGAATCTACAAGAAGGATTGAAAATAGAGTTGTACTATTTAAAATCCATTTCTGGATATGTTAATACTTTATTAGTAAGGTAAATATATATTAAGCTGTGCAAACCTTTTTTTCATGTTATGCAAATTCATTTTAAGATAGATTAATTTGGTTCCTGACATAAATCATTAGACCATCTTAAACAAGTGTAATGTTAAACACAATAAACTTCACAGTTACATATAACCATTATATAAATGAAACTCTGACCTAAGTCCAGATTTGTAAAATAAGCCTATTTACCTCTGAGAGAATACATTTGACACTAAGCTGTTCTGTACCAACTATAAATGTGATTATTCTGAATATTTTGCATTTACTGCTTTGTCTTATTGCTGAATACTTTTGCAACTATTACTTCAAAACAACCTTTATATAGCAAGGTTTAATAAAGTTCTTAATACCCCCTTATCTCCATTTTCCTCCTTCCTGGCTGGTAGCAACAGCTTCAAACTCTGGGGGTAGAATATATTCAGATGAAGGTTCACCCTGCTGCTCAAGCAGACCATTTCTAAAGGTGACAGGCACTCACTGTTGTGAAAGTAAAACCTTAAAGCTTTTGCAGCACTGAACATTTACATTTGTACCTCTAAAAATTATCCCAGTTGGAAGAGTTGGTACCTTCTCTGGACCCACTGAATCTCAGACTAAATTTAAGTTTATTCTCTTCTCAGCACTGGGAATGCTGAAATGCTGACAAAACATCTCCCTTCTCCTACTCTGATCTAAAGTAAATGCCTTAAAATGCAGGGACTTTGGGATTCTTTCAATTTCTTATTTTGTTTTCAGTGTGGTGAGGTCTCAGGTAATTTTTTCTACTTTTTCTCTTTACTTGAATAGTTATTTCTTTATCCCCAAAGAGCAAAGAGGAAATGAAACTTGCACTGAAGTTTTAAGGGTTGTACTAGTAAGGCAAAACTAGAGATATGTTAATGACCTATCAAGTCAGTTTAGAAAAGGCAGTCACATTTTGTGACAGAAATAACTCTCACAGTACCAAAAATCAAAATACTCTGAAATTTGAAAAGTTCATATTTGAACTTAGAGTTTTTCCCTGGAGCCAGATCTGTACTTTTTCAATCTAAGTTATTAAAAAAAAAAAAATGTTGTGCAGTTCAGCCTGACACTCAAATCACTCATCAGATTACATGGATGGAATTAAAAATCAAGGAGTAAATGGTCACATTCAGCTGATATTCCAACTATGCTGTAATATACAAAGCTTTTCCCCAATCTCTTTGCACCTCTCAGGACAGACAAATTGTCTCGTAAATTGTACAAGACAACTTAAGGAAAAAATTCATAATTTTGAGTTAATGATGGAAGTATCTAAACAAAGGTGTTTCCTCACACCTTAATGTGTTGATAATGAAAACTTGAAGTAAGAACTGCCCCAATATGGACAGTAATTAAATCCTACTTTTCAACCTCTAGAAAATTTTGTCTTCTTTTGATTCTGAGTTTTATCTAACATGGTTTTACTTTCATTTGGGATTTCTTCTCCCAGCTCTATCCTGCTCTTCTGAAAATGTTAGCCTTTTTTATAGTTATAGACACTTTTTAGCTATTCTGTCACAGGAAAATTTACTGGAATATCCAAAAAGGAGAAAGCAAAAGCCTCCAGACCTCCTCAGTTGTCACCATCTCTAAGGAGCCACAAGTCACAACCTACAGCAAAAAGAAGTGCTTGTCAGAAAAGGTGGGGGATCATTAATTCTAGATATTCACTAAAGAGGCAATGATTTATTCATGGGAAGCTCTCCTGAGAATTCAGTGTGCCCAAATGGCAAAGAGACTTGTCAAGCTTGTTATCTGGGGGATAAAGGCTGCTGTCAGCTCTTTGCAGCAGAGCACGAGTAGCAGTAAGTTGGCACCGCCCTGATCTCGGGAATCCGGTTTATTTAATGAGTGGAGAAGACGCTTCCCTCACTTCCAGATGAAACTGAAAAAAAGCCCTGCACACGTTTCCACTGATCACTTTCCAAAAAATAATCCCATCCCTCCTGGCCATTACCACCTACAGCCGATCAAGCAATCGCTCTCCCCCCTGTAAATCAGCGGTGGACGCAGTCGGGATGCTCCATCCCATTCCCAGGGACTGGCCACTGCACCAGCTCTCCATTCACTGTCACTCTCTTAAAACAGCCAAACAACTGCTGGGAACTCTTCAAATCAAATGAGCTGCTCTCAGGATGAGCCACTTCAATTTTGTTGCCAGGTCAGAAAGTTACTGATAAGATAGAACAGTCTCGTTGGATTTCACTTGATCTAAGGATTTGATCTCTTCCTCCTCGCTTTTCCATCCAATTAGCCTCTTCCTAATGGTTGGGGTCCAAGTAGTGTTTTTTTCATCTCATAGTAAACAAGCTTGTTCAAAGCTGACTTGTTCAGTGTTAATTATGGTTGTATGAAAAGAAAGAACAGCCCTTATTTCCCATAAAGGTGTCTCATTTGATGAAAATGTACACCTTAGGGGTTTGGGTGAAGAAAGCAGGACAGGGTCACCAAGTGCTATTCCTTAATACTGAAATGATGGAGCTTAAGCTTAAAAAAAATGGTTGGCAGAAAGGATGAAAGTTTGCTCTAAGAATATGTGTGCATTGGTGGATTTACACAGGGGAAGATCCACAAGCACAATGCTCAGTTTTGTTATCTTTCTCCAGAAATTCTCACTATTTTGCTAATCCAACTTTGTGAGCAAAGCCTGTGACAGAGCACCAGTGAATGTTTGGCTGTGGACAGCAGGGTCTTTAGTTTGAAATCAGTTATAAATTATGTTCAAAACAATACATTTGGATTAGGTTTTATACTCAGTTCTTTTATCCTATGTATTTGCCTTCTTCAGTTCAAGCCATCTCATTTTTATCCTCCTGCAGACAATCTATTAGCACAGAAGTGAAAATATATCTCATAAAAAGCAGACATAATATAAACCAAACAAATTCATCCCCACAATAAGTTGATAACAATGCCAGAGAAAATATTGAGAAAAAAGGATGCAGTTGTCAAGGAAAATACTTGTTGCACATGGACCGTTTCAAGATGGGGAACAGGCTCTGTCCACCTTATCACTCGTTTTCTAAGAGGCATGATCACAGAGAAATGTTAAAAGTGAAAAAGAAGTTTCTGAAGACTAAAAAGCACTGTTCTAGCTTGGTTTAAAATAAAGGGGCTGTGGGCTGCTTCTGCCCTAGAAGAAAATATCTTTCATGATTTAGACTTAAACAAAGTTTCTTGAACACTAAATTTGAAACAGCACATTTAAAGGCAGGTGGGTGGAAGGCTGTGGAGGTGGGAAAGTGAAAAGACAAAGGGAAGAGAGCAGAGGAGAGCTCTTGGGAATCTGTTCACAGAGAGCTCTCAGAAATTTTTGAAGTTGAGAAGATATTATGTTAATCTAGGTTCTAATTGCTAGGCAATAAACAACACCCACCTGCTGACTAAATGTCAGGACCAAACTTATCTCTAAATCTGCTTTGAAACAATGTCAGTCATATTATCACAAACAGATTGAACCCTTTCTTTCAGTATTAAAATAAAAATAATCCAGGATTTTTAATTACCCGAAGTTAGAGACCTCAGGTAATTAAAAAAACCAAACAAACAAAACCTCAAAAACCTAGCAGTAGGCGGTGAGAGCTGCTGTTAGTTGTGAACATTTGGGAGCCAATTATTAAAAGAAAACTCCACAAACTGCATCCCTGTTCAGGCTATGGATGTGCAGCACCTCAGGGACCACGTGCTTGCACAGCAGCGATACCATGGTGAGGATTCCCTGGAGCAGCATTTCCCACTCGGAATGCAGGAGGAGAGGAAGCCAAGCACCCTCTTTGTGGGCAGCAGTTTGCATTTCCATCCACAGGCAGACACTGGAGCGTGTGCCAACAGGAGACTCTGGCCGTGCAGTGAATGCCTGCATGCTTTGGACAGCTCAGGTGTTGGATGAAAGCGCGAGGATTTGGCAACTGATGGTACCCCTAAATGTATATGCAAAACAAAATCACATTTTATTGGCAATGTTTGAAACTAATGGTTTTCCCATTATTGATAACATCAGGCTGAAAGTGTTCCTAGGGATTCTCATCTGCGGGCAGGGTGGTCTCTACACGCAAGAATACTGCTAACCAAAACACTCAACCATTACACTGAGTTTCTCTCTACTCAAAAAACACACTTTGTGCCTTTATTTAAATAATCCTCTTTCTATGCAAATGCAACTCCTCTGAGAATGAGGGAGCACAGTTGATTTAAAACAGGCTATTCAATATTTTGCTAAAAAGTAAGATTCTCAAATTATTTAAAGGCCATGGGACTTACATACCCAGGAGGATCAAATTTCTGAGAATCTGAATAAAAATACATCACTGGGTTTCTCCTGTGCCTTCACTGAATGAAAATGAGAACATGAATTAACACTAACATCATAAAGTCACACGGCCAGTCACGGTCAGGAAACAACAACTTTAGCTTACAAGAGCCAGTAGTGTTGTGCAGCTGAGTCACACCTGTATGGAGGATAAATGGAATTATGATTTAGCATATAGAAATAGGAGCTACAGACTTTTTAAGGAGCAAAAGGATGACCCAGCAGTGACAAAGCCAGCTTTCTACACGGGAAAACTGCTCTACTCCAGATCTTAGAGTGGATTGTGCAAGCTTATTTAGCGAATTTTGGCGGTGGAGTAAGTGAAACCTGAGTGCAGGATGACAGTATCCTTGTGAGAAGCTAATGTGAAGTACTTATTTTCCTTTAAATTCATGTTCTACCTTGCCATGCAATAGCTTTCCTGTGTAGATAAATATAAAAGATAAAGACACAGGCAATAACTGTTAAGTAATTTTTGTAATAACCAGTTTAGCCATTATCCATCATTGAACTGGAAGTTACCTTTAAAAGCTTTTATCCTCTTAGGATAAACAAAAAAGAATCAGGTGGTAAAAAAATTCACAACAAAAGTCAATCAATTGACAGATGGAGGGGAAACATATTTACAGCGATGTGGTTCAGAAGGATCATCGAAACATACACTTCTGTCTCATTTTGGGCAGTGACGTGTAATCAATCACAGCTCCCAAGGGATATTTAAATATCATCCAGCAGAAATGTGGAGAAAAGCAGATAGTCAAAGAAAGCAGATGCTAAACTGAGATCTGAAATGATCTGAGCTGCAAATCTAATAAAGGAAGGAAACTCATAAAAATAATACAGATGCAGCAGGAACACTTGAAAAGCAATGACAGTTATCTGCTCCCAATGCAGCAGAAGGTAAAAGTACAAAAGCAAAGTTATAAGTTAGTAATAGTACAGGTTTTTGGAAACAGCACGGTTATTTCCTTCAATTTCTGTCCCACTGAAGTTATTTTTCCATATATAAAAGATACTTGGTTTGTTATGAGACATTTCTCATGTTTATAGGTCTCTCACTGGAAGCTGGAGAGTTTGGCTTTCTATGAGAAATGTATGTAACCTTGGAGTCTTCAAGAGAACTCTATATTTTACCCATTAGGGATGAATTTATGCACTTAAAACCACAAAGTGCCTAAAGATGCAGACAGAGGTTTCCAGATTGCTCCCACTGATTTCAATAACCAGGTGTTTATCAGCAGTATTGGCTACCTCATTGCTTTTATAAATTCAGTCCAACTACTTGATATTGCTCTTAAAGACACATTATTTTCTTTTTTGAAAATAATCCTCACCCAAAGACTTTGTTGCTTTTCTCACCATACAGAGGAGACATCCCTCACTTCCCGCACCTTTCTGGCTCTAAAAGAAGTAGGAACAGCACGACAAAAGGAATATTGCTGGAATATTGCTGTATCAAACAACCCTGGAACTGCTAATTCCAGCTGCATGGTACAGCTTGAAAGTCAGCAGGAAGCAACTTTTATTCTCCAAAGTGGAATATATGTTTTCATACACAGGGTGATGCAGTGACTCCTGCAAGTACAGCCCCAAGAGCTATGAACTTCCACTCTTTATCAAGTTAGACACATAAAAAAAAATCAAAGAGCCGTATTTTTCTGTCCTGGTGCCTGGCTAGTAAAGCATGCCATGATTTATTGCAGAGAAATGTCCAAGCGCTGTTTATACACCAGAACACGTCACCTCTGCAGTTCTCTTCCTGCTTCAGCCTACATGAGAACTTTTTGTATTTACGCCCTATGAAATGAATGGGTTGATGAATGGTTCCCAGAGTTGTCACAACAGCCTCGTTCCCCTTCTCAAGACAGTGAAGATTTTCTAGTATTGGAAAAATACAGGGAGTTCATTCCTTCACTTGCTTGCAGTGAAAGTACCATGGAACAACCATGGGGAGCTCATTGAGGAAATCACTGTGGAACACACAAAGCCCTTAAAGTTTATAGGTCTGAGCTTAAGCCAGCAAAGAGAGCATGAATCCTGAGATGATGAATAATATCCCCTAGATTTGCTTGGGATGCTTCCTGTTCAGCAGACTAACAGATCCATGGTTGCAAGACCAGACAGTGGTATTTCTCAGAGTACTTTCTGAATTAAGAGTCCAAGACTTGTGAAGATCTCTGACAAAGGGACTGCAAATAGTGTGCACTTAATTGTTTTTTGGCGAATAAAGCAAGTGTCTCATGTGGTAAGACTGAATTTTTGCAAGGGGGATTGCATCAACTCCTGTCTTAGAGGTCTAATCCTCCTCACTTAAGGATTTTAAGTACTGTCTTTAAAATTTTGCTTCTGTTTTACATTAATTGAGAATATGAGGGCTGGCATCCTTAGCATACAATTGGTAATTAGTAAATTCATTAAATGATGAACAGGAAGGTACTAAAGTGCCTAACTAGTGTATCTATTTCGTTTGCAGCATCTGCTACTTCAATATTAAGTGATAATAACAGTAGAGTTGTTGAGACATGTTTCAGCTCTTTGAAACTCACCACTACAAGCTGCTATGGAGGCACAGATCTTACTTAAGCTTAAAATAGGAAGACACATTTCTGTGACTGAGAATAGTATAATCAATCATCATAGAAGGGATTAAAATACCAAGACTCAGTCCTCCCAGTCCAGGTCATTGGCTACTCCCTGAATGGGTAAGGGATTATTTGGAGTTTTTACTTTGGCTATTTGTGGTTTTTTACCATTATTGCACACTCCAAATTTTGGCTACTGCACCAAGCTGTATTTTCTGGCTTCCATTAGACATAACTACTTTCAGTGTTTATGCAATAATAGTTCAAAGTATATCTTTATGCCAATTTTCATTGCCAGCTCATTTTTTTACTTTATTTTCAGCTACTCTGTGAAAAACATTAAGATATTTTGCAATGAGAAAAAAGGATTTCAGAATATGAAGCTGCTGTACAGCCTGGCTTCGAAACAACCTCCTACCACAGTACACCAGAGTGAAGCCCTCAGAGACTCCATTTAGGAACGTGGAAGGGAGAATAAAGAGAAGAGGAAGATGGAATGACACGAGCTTGTAGGAAGAAGTAAGTTCAGATATATTTAATAGGCAGCAAGTAATTAGCAATTTAGGGTTTTCTGATCTCAGTTAAACCAGAAGTCACAGTGACTCTACCAGCTTAGCAATGGCACCATTTCAATCACTGGAAAAGGGATGCAGAATAAACAAAAACAGGTTTTCCAGAGCAATGTGAACTGATAAGCAGGAACTGCTTTATACAACTTTCACACTCACATTTTTAAATTCTGATAGCTGTGACCAGAAATCTCTGAAAGTGAATATTCCTTTTACATTAACCTTTTCTGGGTATTAAGCACTTGCATTTCCAAGTTGATGCCTATTTTTTGTTATCATCGTTAATTGTGGTTTGGCATGGAGTTTATGGTAATTTTGTTGATTGCAGATTTTTGCATTTACAGATTATCTAATTGTACTTGCATCATAGTGATTACTGGTTAGAAAAGGGCGCTGACTGCTCTCCCACTGGCTGAGGCTGCCCTGCAGACAGGTACTCTCAGTGACTTGTCCCTTAGGATGTTGTTGAGGTACACAGATGCTCCCTCCCTGTCATGCCCCTGCAATCCAAAGGCCACTTTCAGTCCATATTATCTCAACTACGGCACTTTACTGTCAAGGTTCAAGGAAATAAATAGTGATAATAAATGAAAAGGCCATAGATAAAGAATCAAAATTAAAATACTGAAAAAACCCTATCTTCACATGCTTTTTTTAACTTACGTCCCTTTTCTCCATTAAACACCAACGTCAGACAAAAAATCGAATATGCCTGTTTAAATCAGCTGTTTTGTGTTTTGGTTTCTTCCCTATATTTCTTGCTATCCACATTATTGTTAGACAAATTCTGGGAAGCATTTAAATGAAGGCTCACATGTCCCTCTTTGATACTGCCTCCAGCAAACCTAAGCTTCTTCTAAAGGTCTTCAGAAGACAGCTGAACAGCTGTTTAGTGTAAATTAGAGTCATTGTCTTGCTAAAATCCTGAGCTGAGAAATTATTTTAGAAATCAAAAAAAGAAACAGGGAGCAAGAAAATGAGATGATATAGTGTCATGCCTATATTTTCAATCTCACTGTGCTTTAAGTCTTCTGTTTGCATTTATATGAACGGGTGGACAGGTCACTATGCACAGAGCTAATGAGTAAAGAATGACAAAGAAAATGAAAATGCCCATTTTGAAATAACTGGGAGGTTAGTTTTGGAATAGTGAATTTAGGTGAACCAGAATCTCTCTGCAGCAGTTCAGTCCATGCAGTGCTGTAAATGTTTCTGCTTAGGTAGGGAGAGCAGTTTTCCTCCTGTATAACAGCAGTTCATACCTGAGAGAGCAGAATCAAAGGCTTTATATGATCACAACAAGATTAGTAAACACCTTCCTTTTCTCTTTGCTCCAATGAGTCAACAAAATGAATTAAGGTTTCAATCAAACCAAAACACTTCAAGACAGCTTCTGAGAATTGCCCTTTTTTCACTATTGAAGAAATAGAGCATGCATAGCAAGTACATATATTTGTGTGTGTGTGTGTATGCATGGTCATATTTACCTGTAGGGAGACTGAAATATTTAGAAAGAGATAACCAAACCCTGCCAAAGGAGGTCATTTGGTTATCTCCACTCTGATTTTAGCAATCATTTTGAGGAAAATCAGTTGCACAGTAGGAACCTGCTGGCTTGATGATGTTCATGTTTGCTTTGTCCCAGTGTATACACACAAATATTTAGAAATGCTTTCTGACTGCTGTGTGCCACTGTAAATTTTAGTTGTGCACATGTCCTGATCCCAAAACAGTTCAATGAGCTCCTGAAATAGACTCCCACATGGAATCAAACAATATTGACCTGCCAGCAGCACAAGTTTTCAGCTCAGTGTTTGCTAACACAATATTGGCATCATCAGTTCTGAGATTTGGAAAGGGTGACTGCAAATGTAAAAGACATTTTACATTTGTGTTTTGTAAAATGAGAGGGGAGAGCTGGTCTTCTTATCAAACTTATTTCCAAAACCTTGAAACCCTTCAGGGAAATTACTTTCACCCTGGAGTCAATATTTTGCTACCTGAATCTTCTTGTGAAGTTCATGATCTTGACAACTCTTTTAGGAAGGGAAGTCTACAAGATGCAAGCAATTTCTTCATCTAATTCAGATAAAGATAATCAAAATTTAAGCTACAATTTTTATTTGACTGATCCTCTGTTTTGCCTTTGCTCGTGTATCCAAAAACATCCTGTTCAAAGCAGACATTCCTCTAATAATTTCCCTCTGATTCTTTTCTGGACTATATCGTTCTCAAATATGATTTCATAGCTTTGAGATATAAATGTTATTTGAGAAGTAAAGATGCAATAATAATATATTCTATAAGGCACCTTGTGACACTGAGTAAAAATGACATTTTTTATTTTTTATCTGACATTTCTAAGTAACCCAGAAATTCTCCAGTGCAAGCATGTGATAGCTCAGCATAAGTCCTGCTGTCAATGAATACAAATACATTACAATCTATCTAGAACAAGCAAGTATTAAAAGTAAATGGAAAATAAGTAGTTTACACCTCCTGTCAACATCTGCAATGACTTCTACACCAGGGAGATCTGCAGACAGACTGCAAGCAAGGGAGGGAGGAGACAACTTTGTGTATCAGCTTCAGAGAACTTGGCAGGCACAGTTTCCTCAAGCTTCCTTCTTAGGTAAACATTAAAAACCACAGGTCATTCCAGACAGGCTGTCCACTTGCATTCCAAAGAGCTCACAACTTCAATTAAAGCTTGTTCTATCGATTATCAATATTGATAAATCTATATTGATAAATATTGATCGATATTGATCTATTCTATCAACTGCAGCTTTACCTCCTAGTTGTGGGGAGGGGCAAATGGCACTTACCAGATCCTGGTGAGGGGTACAGGAACTGATGGGATTCTGTTTTTCAAAGGCTGGGCTATGAAACATCTACCAATAGCAGTGACAGAGCACATGCACATCTAGACTGGGCTTTGCTAAGAAATGTGCCCTTCTCGTTGCCTTTAAAAGTATCTGGGACTTCAGGGTCTGTCCATGAGCAAACAGGCAGAGGAGGGAAGGAAATCGCCCAGAAGGACACAGCTAGGTGTGGCTCTGGGAGGAGAGGAAAAGCAATTGGGGTTATGGTTTGGCTTTAACAACTGGTGTTGCCAAACTGGAATGACTCCCCCTCTGCATATCAGCCGCTGTTATTGCAGGAAGTTATTGCATTTTCATCTCAAGATTATTTCAGTCTTTTAACTGAGGCTTTTAAATCAGGCTATCCAGACAGAAACAGAACACATATTGCAAGCTTAGGATCTTCTTTGTAAGGATGCAAAAATGCATTATGCAATAATGCCTGATATATCTGTCTAAGAATATAGCAGCTCCATCTTTATGGTAGATGGAAAAAGACAAGAGTTGTAGTTTATATGGAGTGATAGAGGAGCAAATTGTAGCACATCCTTCTCCATCCATTTAGGCTGTATTCATCATTCCTAGTTCCTCTTCCATGCTTTTCTCTAGTGCATCATTGCCAGGGAAATGTCATTAGTGAGGGTATTGTTCAATATAAGTCATAGGAAAAAAAAAAGACAGACAATGGCAGCCTATGCAAATAAGCTTCAGGGAAGTCTTTGGGGGAAAACTGGAATTGCTGAGTAGTTTAATAGCTAATGTTGTTATTCAGAGTAAGATTTAAAATTACAGATAAAATGCAAAAAAAAGAAAATGAGGGACAGTTGATAGAGGAAGCTGTGGAAATCTTAAATGGGGAGAAGGCAAATAAATTTTATTTACCTGACTGTCAGTGTAGCTAAGCATGAATAGCAGTGCTTTCCCCTTTCCTTCCCTCCAAGTTCAAGAAGACCTAAAATAATTTAAAGGTTCAGACATAATTTTTCATGCTCAGAAATACACTCCACATTTGGGATATTATAAAAATCTTTCTGTAATGATCAACAAACTAAATCTCTTAAATATCCTGTGTGAGGGGAATGTGTTGTAGAAACAAGGGGTGCCTGTCTGTGTCACTTCTCTCTCTCTGAAACTGCTTATTTCCAAGCATTTTTGGAGAGTTGTAGATGGCTGGTAAAAAAAATTTGGGGGGATGTTCTTGAACACCTCCAGGGATGGTGACTGCAGCACCTCTCTGGGCAGCCCATTCCAATGCTTGAGATATGGGGAAAGGAAGCTGAGGCAGGGCACAAACCTCAGAAATTCAACCACTGTATTTTCAGAAAACAACTCCCCATATTCACTCACTGGATCTAAATTGGTGTCCGCTGTGCCTATGCACATGCACACCAAGTGTGCATACTGCTTGCCTCCTATTTCCAATATCGTGATTTTCTTTTTAGGTTTAATGGGACTATTCAGAACATGTAAAGAAAAACAGGGTGTCAGTTTTTGCTGAAGCAGGGCCCAGGTGTGTAAACTCCCTGGTTCATGAAGGATCATGGAATAGATGACTGTAAAGCACAAAATCCTGATTGAAAAATGGTCCACATTTTACACTTATTAACTGAGAGAACCTATTTCAATTTACAAGTAGCTTAAGCAGTGTGCGTGTAAAAGACACACATACTTGCCTACATGCTATATAACTCATAAACAGGGTAAACCCCATAAAGCCTGGAAATATGACTACTAACATCAGCTGTGAAAAACTCATCTTCTATGTGTTCCCCACACAAACATCCAAGAGTTTTGTTCCACTTGTTCCACTAATAATCCTCATTTCTATATCAAATCCATAACTAAATCCAGGCAATCACCACACAAATTGGGAGGATTAAAACAGCAAACTGCTGGAGGCTCCATCTCTCTTCACAGACACCAAGGCAATGAGCAAGCAATACAGCAAACTTACTTCTAACAACAATAATATCTTGCTTGTGTGACTCACTAATCCAATTTCTTTCAATTTAAACAGAAAGTTAAATTCTCTTTTATGTTAAGAGTGAATCCCCCCCCCAGCCCTCTCCCCTAGGCAAAGGAACGGTGAGGATTTGGGAGTGGATTCCTGCAGGGATGAGTTTTCAACTTCTCATTGCAGCATCAACTTCCAGAGCTGGTAGAAGGAACATGAGAAATACTGCCTGCTACCAGGCAGGGCCTTTTGCTCTTTTATACACTTAATCTTGTTTGCAGGATGTGTGATCAACAAAACCGGAGGTGTGAGAGCCTGGGCTTGAAGGTGTCACATCTCCGGGCAAGTCAATAAACTGGGTATAACACACCCAGAGCAGGACAGCCCCCAACAGACCATTACCAGGACAACTGCTCAAGTTTTCGAGCACAACACCTAAACCCCCTTTTCCTCCACTTCCCTGCTGTCTCTCATCACCCTATGGCTGAAGAAGGCAATTTTCTATTTCTTTCTATGGCACATGTTTATATCATGAAGGATTTTTGCCAAGGTTTAAGCTGTTAAGAAGGCGAGATCAGCTTTACATAACTGACAAAGGCAACAAACATGGGAAGAGTTCCAAGTAGTTTTGAGTGGTTTTAATAACCAGATATTTTAATGTGAACTTATAATGGACAGACTGCTACTGGAGTAGCTCTTTCTTTCGATGTTCCAGCTGGTTAATTCCCAATTAAATTCCTTCAGGACATTTTCAGAGCTCTGAAGCAGCGAGGAGTTTGTAGAGTCAGAAATTTCAGTGCTGTTTTTTCAGTGCTGACACTAGCACAGATTGAAAACCAGTAAATTGAACTCTCCATTAAAAATTAATGTCCCAGTTGTTACTTCTCAGGTGCTTCATGTATCAGATAGTTAGCATAAGGACATAGCAATGAGCCTGTGTTTTCAAATGTGCTTTCCTCAGGTGATTTTTCCCTACACTCCACTGCAGTGAATCACCCATGATTTTTGTTCAGCCTTGACATTGTTTGAGGCAACAAGAATCTGACTCTTATTTTCTACAGTGTTGGTTCTAATAGCAATGAAAACTAAAGACAAAATTTACTATCAACTATCTTATAATGAAGCTCAAGGACTGCCTTTAAGTCATGTCCAAAGACAGGGCCAACTACATAAAAAGCAATGATCAAAGTAATGTGTGTCATACCTATTTTTCTTTCCAATATTGCACAGAGACTATGTCCAGTTCCTGTGTAAAATGTTGGGGAAATCCTCATCCTGAGAAGAAATAAGACGGAGCTGATGCTTCAAGGTCAAACTGAATGATGTAAACTTAATTTGAAGGAGAAATATAAATCCTGGGTACCACTTGCACCCCTAGGAATATCCCAAATACCCCCAGCTCTTCCAACCCCCCTCCCACACTTCAGCCATCCCCAAAAACACCCCTGACTCTGCCTGATGTCCATCCCCAATGTCCTGGAATTCTGTCCAAACAAAAAATGGGCACCAGTATAAGAGAGTTTTGATAAAATAGCCACACTAGAGGTTCAAGACTTTAGGTGGCAACAAGAGTATAGAAGTATACAAAGATAAGTGGGCTTTGGATGTACTTCAAAGGAAAAAAAATCTCTTTTCATTATTCCTGGGATGCAGAGGATGAGTGGGATCTGAGCCTGTTTTGTATTCACAGAGCTCTCTGTGGTACCAGTAATGAATACACATATTGTACCCAGGCATCAAAAAATTACTTTGGTTCTGTTGGTATTATTTTAAATTTAGTCTCAACTGATAAATGAATTGAGATTGGCAGGAATTCCAGCTTGCATAGTTTAAAATCTGAAGTGTGATGACTGAAAGAACATGCATGTAATGAGAAATTACGCAAAAAGCAATATTTTGCATTTTCCTATCAGCTTTACCCAGACATCTTAAAGCACTTTATAACTTCAAATTCATAAGAGCCAATTTATGTGCACCCTTACTGAATTACTGAGAAATGATATCTCAGCTGGATCCCGTAAGTTAGTTCCTTGTGCTAAATAAAATCATATTTTCTATGTACAAAATAAATATGTACCTACTTTGATCTGCATTTAGGTAGAATATTTATAATAAATCATTACTACAGGCTGCATATCGGCAGCATAGAATTTGCACTGGGAATGTGTTTTTCAGCATGTACAATGTGTAGGTTTCAGGCTACAGCTGATTTTTCAATATCCTGCAAGGCAATGAGACAGCTACTCCACTAACAGAAGCCAGCAGTTCCACTATTTGGCTTCACCTTTATTGTTGTCACCCTACTTCTTTTGATGAAAAAAAAGACTGCCAATGCACATAAATATTACCAGGCAGGAGGTAGAACAGAGCAGCTACTGAGGCACTCCCCACTCCATCACACCTGCTACGTTTTGAAAGGGAGAACTTGTGAAAAAATTCTAAATTCTGTTGACCTAGTTCTTAGATATTTGGGTTTGTTGTAAGTAAGTCAGCAGTGCTACTCCTCAGCTATAATTGTACCTGGAGCCAGCTGACCTTGAGATCTGTGAGCAGGCAAAAGCAAAGTAGTATATTACGTTCAGTCAACTCAACTTCTCCTATATTTGTTGCAATAAAAGAAATAGGTTTTTATATCATTCAGTTGATCTAAGTACAGTGAAATATTCAGTTGTGGACAATGACCTTAATAAAAAAATTATCTTACTGATTGGCCTTTTCTGTGCTATCAAGATTTTACATTATGAGTTCTAGAAATATTCATGACTGATGTCCAGACTTGCAGGATTTAACATGCTGTGAAAGAACTGGGCTAAGGCATAAGGACAAACTAAGGATAATTCTACAGCCAGTGTGGGATCATATAGGACTCATTTATGGAACCTGTCAACTCCTTTAGGCATATTTAAACACATTTCCTTAAGCAACTTGCCCGGATCCCTCAAAGCAAAGAAAGGTTTATATCAGATGCAAGCAATTCAGAGTTAGATGCAAATCAAAGAAACTTGGGAAGATGTCAATGAGGCCTAACATACACAACATCTTAACATACCTACAGGAGAGACCATAAAATAATAGAAAAATCAGAGTAAAAATAGGTCTGAACGGATCCAAAGAGTCCACCTTCCTGCACCAGAGTGACAAGTACCATGTTTAATAGTTCATATATTTCTATTTTATATTTTAAATATAAATAGAAAATGTATCAACTATCAAGTTTGACTTAGTTTATTATGTAAGAATGTAACATTTGTATTTTTGAGGTCAAATATGAAAGTATAAAATATACTTTACACGGTGAAATATAGAAAGCTCCATATACTTTCTAAACACCTGTCTCCCAGTCAATCTCCACCATCTTTCCCTTCAGAAAGCTTACACAATGTCTAACCATTATCTTCCTTCATATAATATAGGCCCACTACTTATACCATCCACAGAAGCTAACGAATAAGAATCATTGAATCACAGAATGATTTGGGCTGGAAGGGACCTTAAAGATCACCTAGTCATCCTTAGACACTCCTTGCTCCCCTATCTGTCATTCTCCCCAGCTCCTGCTTCAGCCTGAATCGTAATATGAATAAAGTCACGTGCATTTCTTTAGCTGTAGCTCTCAGTGACAGTAATTTAGTTTTTTAGGGGGTTTTTTAGGTTTTTGTAGAGTTCAGCTGCAAAAGGAAACATGATTTTCATCCAGGACTTGGGAACAAGTATTTAACAGCATAATTTACTTAATACATGGTGGTCCAAAGGGTGCAATTATTGACAAGTGGACCACGGGTAAAATCCCCATTAGCAAGTTCCACACATCAATGGATGCCCACTCTGGCTGAATGAAAGCTGATAATGGTATTGCATGCACTCAGAGCCTGATGTATTTAAACAAAGCTCTCTGGCTGTAAGGTTAGGGCAGAGTTCTGCATGTAGAAACAACCAATAATTGCATTGACATAGTGGATACCCTATTTTTAGATGGATCAGTGAGGTCTTCCAGCCCTAGAGTCATTGCCCTAGATAATGGCCAAGGGAGAAAAAACAAGAGCTGTCATGAATAAAATACAGTGGTGGTTTCTACCATTCTGTCTTTGCATTTATTTTTTGGTATGGCCAAAGAGACAAATATTAAGGCCAGTATATGTTTCACCCTCTCACTTTGTTAATCTACATGTCCCGTGACCTATACAACCACGGTTGCTGCATTTAGCACCTAAAAGCTAAATAGAACTGGCAAAACCACACACATCAATGTTCAGTTGCTCCATGGAAGGAAATGAAGGATACTGAACAACTCAGCTTCAGTGACATCTGACTACAAAAAGGAACTCCAGGCTGAAGTAAACATAGGGCAAAAACCGTAAACAGAAGCCTGAGAATCTGCACTTAGAGCTTCTGCTTTCTAAAATACTTATGTGGTGCTTGCTTTGACCCTTTAATCTATATCCAGCATGAAACTGCCTTTCATGTGTCCACTGTTAAAATAGGAAAACAGTAATTATGAAATAAAAGTTATTGAAACATTACAAGAAGAATAAAACTAAAGAAAAATTGTCTATTTGGGCTCTCCATTTTTTTATGAGTGCATAGCTCAGGATATTTATGATTTCCATATATATTGCAACAGATTTCAATGGACCATTCTCTGGGTCTTTAGGATTAACTCTTCACATGTATCAGATTGAGGCAGTCAGAGAAGGTAAGGTGTTTTGCCTAAAATCCTCTGCAGCCTTTATTTTTCTCCAGTTTCAGCCTCACCCTTGGAGGATGCCCTGTAGTCAGCATCACTGGGTCACTTCACACAGGGTAGGCATAGGCTGGTAAAAAACCAGTGGAAGTCTCCTTAGTGAAAGTCAGGATTGCACTATATCTTTCTCCAACATTGAATCTGATCTTCAATCCTGCACTAGCTTTTAGCTTAATTTCATTTTCATCAGAGCAGATTTTGCAGCAAACATGAATTAAGTGACACTTGTATAAAATGTGATTATGTGCACTTGGAGAGGATTTGAATAATATCATTTCATAGAACCATAGAATGGTTTGAGCTGGAAGGGAACATAAAGCTCATCTTCTACTCCCCTGCCATGGGCAGGGACACCTTCCACTAGACCAGGTTGCTCAGAGTTCTATTCAACCCAGCCTTGAATATTTCCAGGGATGGGCATCCACAGCTTCTCTGGGCAATCTGTGCCAGGGTCTCTCCCCATTCACAGTGAAGAATTTCTTCAATTTATCTAATCTAAACGTGCCCTCTTTCAGTTCAAAATCATTTCCTTCTGTCCTGTCAATTTATTATGATGCTCAATTAAAAGAATTTGTTACTGATAATAATCCTGTTCTGATAAGGAAGTCCTTGCAAAGAAAAGAGTATAAGAAATATTTACATTTTATGGCAATATAGTTCTTGAGCCTCGGTGCATTTAAAAAAGGAAACCACAAATGTAGTATAATTAGATATAGATTTTTAGTATTTCAAATTCTGTAATTCTTTGTCAAGGAATTTATTTGAATTAATCCTTATACCTCTCTATCTAAAGATTAGGAGCAAGGTTCTATTTAAAAGTGTCAAGTGCATACCTTGAATCCCAATCAGAAAAGAAGAAAATTATCTGTTATACTTGAATAACTGCCAGAGAAAAATATACACAGGATAAAACCTTTTTTTCATTTTCCATTCACCTAACTTCTTCACAAACGAGCAAGCTCTGACATACAGTTCTATTTAAAAAAAAAAAAAAAAAAAAAAAAAAAGGAAAATAGCTAAGAATTATGCATTCAATATTTACTAAAACTGGTATTTCTTCTTCTTGATGTTCCCTACTAATCCTATATCATTATATCATAACAAATACAAATTGTTCAGAAGCCTGTCCATATCTTGAGAAGCAGGAATAAGAGAAGGGGATGAATAAATCTCCAGGAAAAATAAAAAATCAAGGTACAATTCCCATTAGAGCAGTTAATTACTACAGAGCTTTTGTACCAACATAAATTCAAAGCAATATATTGATGTCAGAGTAGAGGTATTTATTTTGAGATAAATATTACACAAAAGCAGGTAAATCTGCTAACTATGACTGATTTACTATTTTTGGTTCTGTAATCATTTCAGATTAAATCTCTGATTTACAGCTCTGCTGAGAGCATGAGTTCCTTCATACTTTTAATGAAAGTTGTGTAATCTGCTTCAGAGCTGTGATGCTGGAATGGAAAAGGCATAAAACAAACTGAGTAAGTAAACTCATAAACTACTGGCACATAAGAACAACTAGAGTGAGTTTTCACCCAGGCTGAATAAATCCACGGCTGTGGAAGGCTGGGCTCAGAGCCCATGTGGGATCTCACTGCCCAGCAGATTCAGGGTAGGCACTGATAAGACACTGAGCCAGACCTTGCTCCTCCAGATTTGCCCACTCAAATCCAAGAGGTTTCCCTGCTCTGCAGAAGGCATCTGACAGCTTTGGTGCTCCCTAAAGCCTTAGAGGAGGAGAATCACAGGTGAGGAGGAAAGATAAAAGAGCCATCAGTGAGGGATTTCCCACCCTGCATTGAATTATGTGCCCATCTGTCATAAGCATGTAGGGTATCTTCACATTTCCCAGCTTGGAAAGGTAGAGGACAAAAATATATTATGCTTCTTTCCCTTTTCTGTCGAATGCTTCATGAATCTGTAGGGTAGTTTATGAGCTGTTTTGCTCTTTTGAAGCGCATGTAATGGGCCAAATGTGTCCTTTCTATACAAACAGCAGTTAACAGAGATACATTTGGCTCACTGTGCATTAAAATCAAAAATAGGATAAAGAAGACACAATTTAAGGTCTTATTGATTCAGGAAAAAATGAAATAAAATTGCTGTTGATGGACCACTGATGAGAAAAAAAATCTCTTCCAGTTCCCTGTCCTCTCTGTCTCCTTTTGTTTGTTATGGACATTCTTTTACTCCAGAAAGAAACATTTGTACCCGTGCAGATTAGAGAATATCACCTTGATACCAAACCCCATTGCTTTGCATTGGGAAAATTTGACTTCATAGGCAGGAGTGTGTGAACAAGTGAAGAAAAGAAAATGACCTGTTGTTACCACACTGTGGATTCACTAGAAGCAAAATGTGCTTTCTTAATTTCATCTATTTGTACCCAGCAATTCCAAGTGGATGCAAGCTTTTCTCTGAGTCATAGGCAATTTTAGGAAAGGGCTATGGAAGCAGATGAGGGGGAGAGGAAGAAACCTTGTTAAGTGTGGAAAAAAAATAACTCAAGGAACTCCAGAAGAGCATTTGGCATTTGATGTCTACATCATGCAGAGGGTCATGCCGGTCTCAGAAGTTAAAATCACTGGCAACAAGGAATTTGTCTCAGAAAGAGATATTTCTAGAGAAAAATAATTGCTAATTCTGTCCTCTTCTGTTTGTCTCAGAGCGACTTTCTTCACTCAACAGCTTCTTAAATGCTGTTCTCAATCTTTTCCTTTTTTAACTGGGACCTCTGAGTAGTGCTGTGAGGATGGTACAAGTGTGGCCAGTCACCAGAGACCCTTTTCTCTGCCAGAGAGACAGGTGCTTGTGGAAGAAAATGGCCCTCTCTACAACCTGTCACCTCCCACAGAATGAGAGAGGGATAGCAGTAGCATTAGGGCAATTAATTAGCTGATAACTGAACTCCCATACTCACTTTTTCAGGCAGACCAGCAAATATTGCACAAAGTTCTCAATTTAAATAATTGAAATTAGTCATAGAAAGGGAACATTCCTTTCCACTAAGAGTGTCTCCGATGAAACAAATAGAGAAGCTTAGACTTTTATCATGAGGCTTCAGCTGAGAAATGCTCACAGGGTATAATTTATGATTGTGCAATTGGCCTAAATTGTGTCTCAGGTGCAAAAGAGACACACTTTATGTTTTAGACTGTCTATTTCCCCTCCATTTTTGATTAAATAAGCCACTTGCTTTTAGTGGTGATATTTATTGTTGCTACTATAGCCCTAAGCATCAGGGTAGCTGCTGTGGTGATATTTCACTGAGCAACAAGAAACTCGGGAAAACCACACAAAGCCATTAGTGTGCAAGCTCTCTTGCTGCAGTTACCTGTATAAATGAAGGATTGTCTCAATCTCTCAGTATTTTCTTTTACAAATGTCTAAAAAACCAGAGAATTCATTGGTTTGAATTTCAGGATATGCAAAGCTAACTTCCAGCAACTGTGTTCAGAGTGAGTTAGCTGATATCATTTAATTTCGTCTCCATCTGCCTCCCGAACAGTTTGGCATGTGTTTCTGAGAACCCATCTGTGTCTGTGGGCTGGGTCAAATGATTGTACTCACAGACGTCATTTGGGATTCTTCTGGTTTGAGGCATTCATGAAAACCAGCAATTCATTGGCAAATGGCTTTTTAGTCATTCTGGACTCTTCCCACATTGCGTTTGTCAGCCACGCTATTTCTCTTGAACCTTTGTCCCAGACTGGGGTTGTCGAATCTCCAAACCATGGAACATAGACTCAGCAGGGTCTGGATGGCCAAAAGATGTATTTGCCATTCTAAATCTGATGCAAAACAGAAAGCCTGTGTCAGTTTGAGAATCCAAGAGCTCCAAGATTTTGTCCAGAGAACTTTGAATACTGTTGCGAAAAGTATGTCTGAAAACACAGGTCATGGGTGCCTGCCAGTGCAAACTTCCAAGGTCCCAAGAAATGCTAGCGCATTTTAAGGCTTCTGTGAATTAGGACAACTTTGAAGAGAAGCCTTGGGCTTAGGAGAGAATCCAGCTGTGGTGTCTGCTGGAATATGCAGTTACAGTTGTGCAAATAGCAGTGATAGTCTGAAACGTTATGCTGCTGATTCAAGCCAGGGTTTTGGTTGGGACATCCCAAATTTACCAGAGAAGGTTTCTCAAAGCCATGATGACATTGGGATTTTTCTGGGACTTTACAGAAAGTCTCTGAGCACAGATTTGTTACCTCAGTGCTACAGAATGCACTTCCTCCACATTTCTCAGTGGCTGTCCCACTTAACCAACTAAAGGGCAAAAGGCTAAAATCATGCACTGCTCATGGTGGTTTGTGTCTGTTCTTCTTTCACTGAAGCCAACGATTGTTCCCTTAGCCCAGAAAAGTTCAGGTCCAGCAGTAATTCCTAGAAGTTGCTGTGAACATGTCAGCCAAAGCCCATCTTCAGACATTTGCCTGAGTACCAAGGCTGAGGACAAAAGCCTTGTTGTGTTTTAATTGGCCCTAATTTATAAGCTGTGATTCTCCATATTCCTGTATTCCTGAACAAGTATTCCTAACTTGCTACACTGTCATTTCTTCTTTCAAAGAAACTTGATCAAAAAGGTTGCTTTTTAAATATACACCTGGTAGTGCTGCTCAGTGGATCCCAGGACCTGGGGAGTGCTGGTTCCATGATGGAAGGGATAAAACAAGGACTTCATAGAAAATTAACTTGCTGATTTAGCTCTAGTGCACAGGAAAGTGAGCACTGCAGAGAATTCTTCTCTTCAAAGTCGTTAGCATAAATTAACTTGAAACAAGAAGCTGCTGCAAAGATTTCTGCTACAAAAGCTCTCAGCCTTGAACCTCTTTTGTCTGTGTAATGGTAACTGCTGAGCAGAAGATTTTTCATCCTCAGAATGAGCATGGTCAACCTAATCTTGGTAAAAAAAAATAAATCACCAAATATTTCACTTTATTTTGGTTAAACCAAGAGAAACAAAGACAAGGTGATAAATATTTTCCTCTCTCCATAATAAGCAAAGCTTCACAGTTTTTGCTTGCCTAAAAGAAAGCACTGTACCCTCCTCATCAAACCATTACACAGAGGAATATCTAAGAACTTTTTTTGCAATATCTCAGTGTCTTTGCTATCTCTCTCTTGTGGTGCCACAAGCTAACGCAGGGCTGCAGCAAAATTTAACCCCAGTGCTGTCAGTCTCTGTTAACTCTTCTCCTTCAGTCCGATGGTTCAAAGAGAAAGTACAGCAAGTTGTTCTGCTGCTCGCAACTCAGACCACATGGCATCCTCAGGGCAGTGACCCAAACACAGCAATTCTCACGCCTGGTTTTCTCCTGCATTGGAGAACCTAAATTTAGCATCCTTGGCAATGCATTTGGATCAAAGCAGACCTCAGCTGCGAGGGTCTTTGCATTGGCTATTCTTGCAGCATCCTTTACCTAATGAACTCGCAAGGCAGTCGAGCGAGGCTGCTCCGAGCTGCTCCAGAGCTTGCCCAGGCTGCACAGGGGCATCAAATAACTTCCTACTTTCATCCACACACAAAAATACATTCTGCTATTCTTACTAACAATCCCTTGCAAAGCCTTTTGTTGGGTAGCCGTGCGCAGTGGTGGCTTTAGGAGAGCTTGCACTGCGGGCTCCAAAGCAGTTGGACTGCGCTTTTCCTTCTCTATACCTTCCTTTTCTTTCCCCTCGTTTTTCGGAACACTGACTTTCCAGCTCCAGGCAAAACAGCCGCTGCTATTTTTCTCTTGATTTTTAAGGATCACCTCAAGTGAAACTTTGTGGCATTTTAAGAACAAGAGCATTTATCTGTGTTATTTATAAAAACCTCCTCCATTAACCCCTGCATTTCACTTCCCATTAAAAACTAGATTGCCAAGAGTGTGATGGTACCCTCATCTTCCTCCCACATCCTCCTTCAGCTTTATAGCAAAAAGATATTCCTTAGTCATGTTTGAATTACAGTGGGAGCTTACTATAAAAAAGGGTTATCACACTTTTTCAGGATGGATAGAGTACCCTTTGAATATTGAATACTGAGTTAGAATAACTACACATTTCAATTTATAGATGCCTGAAATGCAACTAAAAATATGTAAACAGCTTGTAACAATCTTACCAACTTCATGGATCTATTTTCCTAAACATTTGTGTGAAATCTTACTATTGTAAACCACTGCATCTTGGACCTCTAAAGATGTGGAATCTGGCCCAGCAAATATTAGTGTACTGCTTCTTTTCCTTCCTTAATCTCTGCTGATGCTCTAAAGGTAGTTCCCATAGGACTGCAAGCTGCTACTTAAAAACCCTGTAATAAGTAAATTACATTTCACATTAAGTTTTCTTGCAATAAGTACCATCTCAGTATAAATTATTGCAATCTCAGCATCAAACTTGCCTGTTAGGATGTCATTTCAATACAATCCAAATACTCCAACATACAAAGGATCATTTCTTCTTCCATAACAAGACAGGCTGTTAAGAAGACAAACCACTTGTAGATCAACATAATAATGTTTTTGTTTATTATGCAAGATGATTATTTCCTCTACAAAATCACAGAATCATTTAGGTTGGAAAAGACCTCCAAGGTCATCAGGTCCAATCTTTAAACATGCAGTATGCAAGCCCTGCACTCCAAGGTGTTCTACCTTCAGAGCTACTCACCAGTCAAAATCAAGCACTAAACTAAAGCGAGATTAAAACACTTCTGCTCTGTTTTGTTGTGGCCAAATACATTAGATTTGGGTAATACACTTCTGTAAACACTACAGATGTGATGGGCCTTGTGTAAACACTCTGTCTTCCACCAGCACAATGAGAATAAATTAGGACAAATTACAACTGTAATAAGCAACAGAAACACACTAGACTTTGCAGTAATGTCTTCTGGAAAATATTTCTTTAATCTGGGGACTAAATTAAGTGATATCCCCAGTACACATGCTCATCAGAATAGGCCAAATTCATTTCATGCAGGAAAATTCAGTGAGCAATTTTGATCCAGTCACTTCAGAGCATCCTGCACAGTGCTACAATATAAAGATGTAATTTAAACTGATGCACAGAATTAATTAGAACCACCCTAACAATTTTGCATCTTTAAATTTGATAGCTCTTTGCAAAACATCTGTGCTCCCCTCCCAGCTAATTGCAAGCACAGAGGGAAAAACCACAAGCATGATGTTTGATGCCTCCTTACAGAGACCTATTTACACTCACTAATACAAACACAGCTTGCTGCAAAACTTGCCAACACTCTGGGCTTCTTACACCATCTGATTTCTGCTTGCTGGCCAGTAAAAAAATGTTGGGATTGAAACTGCCACTCAAGTACATATTCAAGCCTTGAATGCCTCATCGAGTAAATTGGATTGTTGTGACACAAATCTACAAACTTGTTAAGGCTTGCGCTCTTTCCTGAGCTCAAGATTTGAAAAGACCCAACTGTGTGAAGGATGGCTGGAATGTCTGTCTTAATTTTCCAAATCTCTCAATGGTTTTAAAGTCTGCAATTATTCCTTTTATATTACAGGGAGTGCAGTTCTGTGTGAGGCTACATGGAATCACTGTTCTTTCCTGTTTCAGGTGCTCCTTGGAGTATTGATCTGTCCAGGAAGGACCAAGTCCAATGGACAATGTAGCCTTGAGACATGTTAAGGCTTCATGGCATGCTATGTGCTGTAGGTGCAAAGGAAGATATTCTTTGCATGCAGAACAGTTATTTTGCCCAAATGATCTGCCTCGGAGAGTACATGTCATTAAGGCAGAAGGCTTTTTCCTGTTCTGTGGGTTTAAACAAGTTTATATTGTATACTAGATTTTGAAAAGTCTTCTGCATATTGAGACATGAAAACAAATCCTCCTCACTTTTTGATAGAAAGGAGGAAGGGCAGAGAAGTGTAGTGAACACTTCTAGCAGAGAAAATAAAACCTCTCAGGCGTGCTCAGGGGCTGTTTTTTAGTGGTATGGAGGACATCCTTTTCCATGCATTGCCAAATGTGCATGGCAGTGACATTACCTGACATATCCAAGCAGGAAATAATGCTAATGAAGGGGGAAAAGCTGAGTCAAACTCAGTGCAACAGGGAACAACACAAGCCTCAAAGGGAGAGACCTGCAGACCTTGCAGAGGTGCTGAGTGCTCTTGCAGAGCTGATGACTGGTCTCACTTGCTATTTAAGCTGCTCCCCCTGAACTCTTGGCAACTGCTCTGCTGTTTTCTGCGTAGGTTCACTGACGTTTTTAAGCAAGGTTTATTCATCGTCGCAAAGGGGTACATAACCTCAAGCTCTTTGTCATTATTCATTGGCAGTTTTTTCTGTCCCTTTTGCAAAAATCTACTCAGTTAAACATATGAATAGTTATTCCAGAGAAGTTCATTTTAAAAGCACAATTTTATGTGAAAAAAAAATATTAGCCAAGAGGTACATGAAGCAAAACAAAGGAATGATTTCTTCAGCACCATGACCCACAAGAGTCCATGTCTTAATTCTTTCAGCTTTCCTACCATGCTGGATCCATGGAAAAGGAAGGGATTTGAGTTCCTGTGTTAGTTTCCTTTAAGGGCAAGCTGACAGATAGTGCCCTTCTTCTTTGACAGCTCCACTAAAAACCAAATCTGTCAATCACTGGCCATCACAAATCATGATTTCAGCCAATATTTCACAATGCTCTGGGAGCTATGAAATGGAACATTAGCCCAGACATCCTTACTTACAGGCTGTAGTAATAATAAAAATTACCTGTAGTAACAGTTTGTAATAACATGACCCTATTATAAACTACTTCATAAATATAATGAAGAATGAATGAAAGTCATGTTAATTTATATGCTTTTATCCCTGAAGCTAAATGCCTGAGGAATGACAGTAGGCCATTTCCTTGCAGAGATCTGTGTACATACATTAGTCTGTAGGGTCGTAGAACTGGTGTAAGAAGCAGGATTTTGAGGTTGCACATCTCTGGGCAGACCCAGTTCAGCTCAGTTACCCCAGCCCGGGGGGAGAGCTGGGATAACTGCTCCCCATGCCCTCCAGTCTGTAAGGAATGAGACTGTTAGTCCTAGGAGCAATCTATCAATATTGATAATGCTATATTTGTCAGCACCCTGCAGTTTGTTTTCATTTTGCTGTTATCCCCTAACTATGTGCCATCTATCAACATAAACTGCCTCAGGGGGAAAACAGAGACGAACAACAGGAAGAAATTACTATTAAAATTAAGCAAAAGAGGAACGAATTAAGAGTATTTGAACATAAAATATTTTAACTTTCCTTTGCAATAATTAGAATTTGTGCTTGCAGTGCAGTTTTCCTCCACAATTACTTTTCTGACCTTCCATCATAATGTGGGTGAGAAGCAGGAGTATGAAAATGAGATGAACTTAATTAAAATTGCTTAATTTATCTCATTTCATTTAAAGTGCAAACAGATACTCTAACTGAAAAATTTAAATATCTAGCAGGCTGTTTTCCTATTCTATTAAACAGAAATACAGGTCTAGAAATCTTAATTTAAAATATAGTTCTATAAACCTTCTTTTTTTATGCTATTATCTTCTATTTTTAAACTTTTGCTTTCTGTGTAAGAATTTCTCTGGTCACCCATAATGAAAAGAAAAAGCAATCTAACTTGTGAAACAAAGAAATCATTATTAGTAAAGAAACTTTACTGAGCACTGAGATTTTTGGATTGCACACATAATTGGGAAATAAAGGAAAGTTTTAGAAATTACATGTCCTAAGGCCAATTACATATTCCCTTCTTGATGGTCCCATCTGGTGGAGCTTAACAGGGAAAGAGACACGTGTTTTATAGTCCTGTTGAAGTATAGCTGTTTTACTTGGGAGTGTCAGCATAGATACAGAATTATTCTGCTGAATTATGAGCATTATTTGAATGTCACAGCAGACGTGAGATAAGAATGAAGGTGATGATTAATGCCATGACTAAATTAAAATATTTGTTGTTGCAATGTGGCATTATTAGCAAATCTGAAGCAAAATAAATTACACCAAAAATACTCAGTTGCATTTGTATTCATCGAAGCTCTTCTGGTTTTTTTGCTGGTATGCAAATTCATCTGGAACCAGAACCAACTATCTCCACAACTGCAAGTTTTCCTGCGGCTCATGTGGCAAATGTCACCTAATTAAAAAGAAGCAAATAAATTAAAGTCTTAATGTCACTTGGTCTAACACAATAATCATAATGTGAAAATCGCTTTTGTGACAGAGCCAGGTGTCTGTTTGCTCTCACAGACTTGATTCTGCAGATCCCTCCACAGGCAGATCCCAGAAAAAAACAATGGATTTTTCCCATGAAAAACGTTATTCATATGAGCAAGTTTGTGAGTATTTAGCACTGCATGTGGTATAAACCTCTGCATAAAAGTGACTTTGCTGCCACTCTGATTACTATTTCTATGTGTACGGTATTGTATTGCTGTTTCTTTTTTTCGTGTTAATTATACTTGATTAGAGGAAACAGCATCACAGCAGGAGACAGGCAGCAGCAGATTTGCTGAACCCTTGCACACCTCTGCTGTGATTGCAAGCCTCTGAAAAGATTTGAAGGTCATGCTATGCCTCTACCAACTATTTCTTTTTTCAAATGGTAAAAAATTTAGAAAGGTGCAACACTGCCTGTTGCAGATTTATTACAAAACAAGCTTTGAGGCAAAATTTAATTCCATCACGGACTTACTCAGAAATGTTGGATGCAAAATGCATTCCTTGAGTTCCCCAGGGAGTCTGCAGGAGAGAAGCCTAGATGATGGGAAAGAGGACCCCCAGCACAGTTGTACAAGCTGAATCATGTGCAATCAGTAGGTCCAGTGAAGAGGATGTGGAACTCAAACACTCAGATACTGCAAAGTCTTTACATATAGTACACATTTATTTCATGTAGCTACAGAGTCTAATGAAAAGCTATGTCTGTCAGTTTTGAAACATTCATTGTGCTTTCTCCTTATACTGAGGAAGTTTTCTTGGTTCGGTTTTTGGGATTCAGAGGTAAAGCAGCTGAATCTCACAGTTCTTGGAACCTCAGTGTAGACGTGAGCAACACACAGTTTCACTATTCTGATTTCATTATTTAACATTGCCTTTATAGGCATATAGAATATATGGCATACAGAATCATATGTCATAGGCTACAATGCACAATACTGAATATTGATGGCTGCTCAAACCTACTTCCTACCCAGCCTGCTTGAATTTTGAGGCACTTCTGCTCATACTGATGGAAGAAGAGAGACCAACTTCAATTTGCAACTTAATTCTAGATCAGCATTTCTGGCTGCATTTCCCTTGTGGGATGAAAAAAAAGCCTATGCTCAAGCACTACGCTGAACAGGGAGGTTATTGAAGGTCTCATATCTCCAGATAGTCTTTTATAAAAAGTGCATGAGATTTTCAGTCGAGTTTTAAGGGCTACAACATATGTAGGACAATAAAAAAAGAGTGGAAATAAACAGTGGTAATATAAAATATTTAATTAAAGCAAAAGAACACTTTCCATCCTTTTTGCCCTTTTAGAATTTGTTTGCATTTTAAGTAGTTTCTTCTTGCTAATATTGCAAAGGCAGAAGAATGGTACTTTTAGATTTCCATAAACTCATCCATTCAGAAACACCTTTATTCATAATTTAATTGATACATTTGTGTAGAAGTCAGTTCATGCAAATTGCTTTCTTCTCATATCTTTTGCAACTTCTCTGTAGGAAAAACATGCCTTTCTTTCCTTTGTGCGTATCCCTGAATTTCTTGCTCAGAAATTCTCCTCTTATTTAGTGCAAAAAGGAAAAAATTATGGCTCTTTGTCTTAATAGACAATGGGCACAGTTATGTTGAGCCAGTGCTCATCCGTGGGATACACAGTAATCTTAGTACCTAATCTGGTAATTTTTTTAAAGCATCCCAGCAACTGCAAGACTTTAAAGCAGTGATGTATTGTGTGGACATTGGTGAGCCTCATGGCAGGGAGCAATACTTGACAGAAAATCTGATGTGATCTGTTGAGACAGGCGCTGCAGCCTAAGGGACATCAGATTTCTAGTTAAAATGACAAATAAAAGACAAAGAAGAGATAAAAGATGAGCAAATGAAGGCAACTTGCTCAGGACTGGTACCACTTAACAATGGTGGGATGTAAGAGAAGCAAAAGTACCAATCATCAAAAACATTGAAAGGAGTTTGAGGCAACAGGCAAAATCTGATGAAAGTTCCACTTGAACATGAGGAAGAACTTCTCTACTGTGCAGTGACCAAGCACTGGAACAGGTTGCCCCAAAGAAGGTGTGGAGTCTCCCACAGAACCACCTGGGCACAGTCCTGTGCCATGTGCTCTGGGATGAACCTGCTTGAGTAGAGATGCGGAACCAGTCACTGTGGTCCCTTCCAACCCGACCTGTTCTGTGATGCTGTGAGTCCAAGGAAGTTCCATTGTCATCCTGGTCCATGAGGTGCAGCTGCAACACTCTTGACCGTGTCAATCTGTGGACACGTGTTTTTCTAGTTATCCAGTCAGGGTGCTCAGCAGCAGCATTGGAAGGTGACCAACTCCACTTTAGAACACCAATGGAGTCTTCCCTTCCCCCATCACATCACAATCCCACACCCACTGTACCACACACCTTCCCGCTGGGACAAATCCAGGGATCCTGGTGTTGTTCATTCATCATGAGGGAGGGAAGTACCCACAGAAATACTTCCCTCTCTGTGTGGCACACAAAACCTTCTTACAGCCAGAGCAATAAGGTGAAAGCATAAATTAAAGCCTGCCTAAAAGAAAACACATTTCCAAAAAAATATTAATTTGTGCAAGGATCATGGCAAAGAATTTATGGTGATGTTTAATTATTGAATAACCATAGCAACTTTGTTAATACTATAGAGACACCCTGGTGATTCTTAAATATATCTCTGTATAGGGGAAATGCTTATTCGCACACCAGAAGAATTTTTATGTGGTTAAGATGCTTGATTGGTGCTTTGAAAAGGTGGCTCCCAGTTTTCATGCAGTCACTGTGTGGGACTGTGGCTTAGAGACCAATTTGAACACTCTTTGAAGGATATTCAGAAGTTTTACCTTTCTGTGAACAAGAGGAAGCTGGGTACTGTCTGATTGTGGAGCTCTTGTAACAGATTCTGGTGTAACATCTGGATTCAGAGGATTATTAGTTCTGGTGCACATTCCCAGAAACTGCCCAGTTCTGGGACAGTTTATGCAATTTTAATGCTGGAGGGAAGAAAGAAACCCTAACATATTTATATTTATACATACATACATACATACATATATATGTATATGTACACACAATATAGGATAGTTTCTGTGTCCTGTTACAAGAGCTCCATAATCAGGCAGTATCCTGCTTCCTCATGACCACACCAAGCTAAAATTTGTTGGAAATATATATATATATATATATACAGAAAATAAAAGCAATCATGGAAGGTGGGTTATATGAAGGACTCTCTCTGCTCCATAATACCTTGACCTTTTCCCATAACCTTCTCCTTCTCTCCCTGCCTTTTTCTGATATTTCAGTGTGATAGATAATCAAAGACAGCAAGAGATGTGTTCTACTGCGTTTCTAGCCACTGTTCAAGTGATAATTCAGAACCTGCTAAATTTCATCTTCACTAATTTAATATTTGGCCAAACTTAGAATATTTAGATTACCTGTAGGCTCCCACTTCACTTCATGGCATTTACTTTGGACTCTTTTGTTGTGTTATTCTGCATCCAAATAAGTTAGATTTTATTAATCAGGGACTTTTATCTTAACAGAAAAAGTAGCATGAGAATAACAACTCTTCCTGGGAGACAAAACAATGTCTGCTCCTTAGCTCTGTATCAGATCCAGCTAAAAAGACAGCACCTAAAAACACCTTTGCAGGACTGCAGACCTATGAAGGAAGGGCAAGTGTGATTCCTGGTGAGCTTATAGCCCTGCTCAAGTGTTGTATCTGGGCAAGATTCTTAATTTTTCTCACGGTTGCCCATCTGTGAAACAGGAGTGATTCTCTTACCTTTTCCCTGAACTGCCTGTTGATGTAAGTTGCTGAGGATTGAAAGTGTCCTACTACTAATGGGGGTAATACTTTAGCCACTGGTCTCTTGGGCACAATCAGACTTTTTGTGGTTGCCCTGCTGCCCCTTCCAGGACCAGCAGCTGGTACAACGCACGCCTTTATCTCCATTTTGCAAACCCCATTCCCTGTCTCCTCCATTTAGTCCTGCATCCCCTCCATTGAAAGACCTGTGTATAATCACATTATTCTCACAGTAAAATAACCCCTGACTGACAGCCCTCGTGGCCTTGGCAAAACCCTTCTACAAAATGAGCTCTTTATTACAAAACAAACTTTCATCTGACATGTTAAATACTTGGGTTTAGTTGTGGAGATTGCCTTTGTTTTTTCTTTTCCCCTTCTCCTCATGGAAATGTGCAACAAGGGGCTTTTTTCTGGCTCATGTACCCCTTCCTGGCTGACCCCTGAGGCTCCCACATGTGGAGGTGGATTCCACATCCACAGCAGGAATGTGATGTGGGAGGCAGGAGGCAAAGGCAGACTTCTTACCCTGAATTTCCACAGCTCAGGCCGAAAATAGACTTGTCTGTGTGCATCTGTCTGTGTGGTCACTGGCTGCTCCTTGCCTGCAGAACAGGAGGATGCTTCTTGCCTCCTGCTGCCTTGGCTACGCGTGGGCGTTGTGATATATTTTTCTACATCCACTTTGGGTTCTTCATTTCAGTCCTCTTTGATTACTCTCCCCTCAATCTTTCAGACCAAATAGGATTCTAATTAACAATGAACTGTCAGTGACAAATCACTGTGTTTTGTTTCCAGTAGTACATCTCTTTGGTAGCTTCACTTTGCAAAAGCAACTAAAACAATGGAAAATAAAAATACGTATTAAAACTTCTTTTTTTATTGTTTTTGGTGGGAGATTTTGAAAAGGAAATAATCTCTTGCTTGTTAAATGAAGCTTCATTCTCTCTCTTGTAACTACTTATCTGGGAGACGCTTCTTCCATTCTGGCTACTTTCTGCCATCCTAAAAAAGATTTGTACACTCGGGAGCTTAACTTGAGTGAATATAAGCACCTTTTTGTAATGATGAGCCCCCTTGAGCAGAGCAAAAAGTATAACAACAGTGCAAGCAAAGAAATATCTATATTGAAATGAAAAATATATCAGAATTGTAACAAAAGCCTAAGTGTTACCACCAAAGACTATGGAAATGAAGGCCATTATCATAGTGGCTTTTCAGTTCCTGAAGCGTTTTCCTGTGATGGGCCCCTGAGGACATTCATTACCCATAATACTCCTTCTTACAGCTTCCTGAGAAATGCAGCTTGTGTCAGGAGAAAAGTAAGGCCCAGAAGAAAAACTAATTCCCTAAATTATATGAAATGTTTGAAGCTAGGGAGAAAAAAATTCCATTGCTGTAAGAGTTTTATCATATACCAAGTTGAACAAAAACAGTCCTTTAAGGTGCTATTTATAATGTTCAACCTGCTTCACTCTGTTCCCCAGCACTAATAAATACAGTAGCATTGTTGGAAAGAAATGGAAGTCCCAAATTAAGATCACTTTCTTCCTAATCCTAAAAGCAGCACAATATTAAGCCTTCAGGGAAAATGAATTCTGAAAAAGAAACTATTTATAAAAAACTTCAGGGAAGTAAAAAGGGGGGAAATATAAAAGGAAAGGAGCAATAAACTGTGTGTCCATATGCATTGCTGGGAAATGAAATGCTGCAGCTGTACAATATTCTGGAGTGGGATTGTTGACAATTTCTCTCTTTGTACCAGACTAGTAGCTGTGAAAAATTTTCAGTGACACTGACAAGGCCAGGCCAACACACACCAAAACAGAGCTGCCAACAACTCACATTGACAACTTCATTTTAGTACCTGTTAAAAATACAGTGTCCTACTGCATCTCATGCTGGAATATTTGAGCTTCTTCCATGCCTTTTGCTATAAAATAAATGTTTTTTAACTCATATTGACACGTGGGAGTGATTGTGCAGACGCTGAAGCCCATTCGCAGCTTGAGCTCCTAATTTTGCCCAGCTCAGGCATCACTAACCCAGAAACACATTCAGTCAATAAAGGTATTATTGACATGGCATACCCATTCCAATATTACTAGAAAAGAGAAAAGAAGAGGAAAGGAAAGGAAAGGAAAGGAAAGGAAAGGAAAGGAAAGGAAAGGAAAGGAAAGGAAAGGAAAGGAAAGGAAAGGAAAGGAAAGGACAAGTTCCACTGTGAATATAAGATGCTGATGGCTCAAAAAGAGAGATCTGATAAAATTAATTTATTCATTCAGTGAGTGCAGCATTTTTGTGTTCTTTAAACCTAAAATATCACCCATCAAAGGTGGCTATTCAACAAGATACCCAAGAGTCAATATTCACAAAAAAATGTGCTGCTTTGAGCTGAAAGCCTGCAAAATGAAGTATGCTTTTACATAGAGAAAATAATCTGCAAGAACAAGGTGGCTTGTGGGAGGTATTAAAGAAATTAATATTTGTGCATTTGATGGGGTATTATTCTCCTCTGGACACTGGTACAGAGATTTATGCCTTTCTTTTGTCACAGACACATGAAAACTTTGACAGCTCTGAAGACTGAACTAATTTGCCGTCTACTTACAACATTTCCTGTAGCACACACCACTTAAACATTGACAAATGCATGGAGAACCAATGTGCCTGACTGCATTGTATAGCTTATACCAGGGCCTGATCTAAGATCACTGGTTTTGACACAGAAAGAGATAGGCTGTAATGAAATCAACAAAAATATGGAAAAATAATCTTTTAAATGTGTCTTTGCCTAGAACAGAAATACCTTGTGTCAATATATCCTACAGATAATTTTAACGAATGAATCTTAATTTGCAAACATTCAGAAGAAACATTTAGCAGCGCTGATGTGTTTACTTGTAAACAAATTTTTAAACTTGTGTTAACAATTAGTTAGGGGCAATAAAAAATTCCTCAACTTCTCAGTAGTTGCACTTAGCAAACATACTTATTGGTTGGGGATTTTTTTTGTAAATTCACTCTAGAAAGAAAAAAGGTCAAATTTAATATAGAATAATTCCCTGTGAGAGCTTCAGTCAGATCCTAAATGATGTTCTGCACCAAAGTTACTTTTTGTGTGCAAAATTGGAGAGTCAAGAGACTTTGAAATCTCTCATTCACCTCTTAGTCACCTCTCCTGAGATGCTTATTGAATAACAATGGAATAAAAGTCATTGTGCTTAGTATTTTTTTAGCCACTGACTTGAGCTTGCAAGATCTGTGTAATAACAGCAGAAATATTCACAGCTGACTAACTGACAAGGGGCTATTTATGGATCAACCTCTGAAGGGTTTTGTACTTTTAAAGTTCAGAAGGTAAAAGGTCCAAAGTTCCTTGTGTGCTATATTTGAGGGCCTCTAACACAGAAGCAGACCCTGCTCCTGCACAGAACCTTGCAAAAGGGAGGGTTTGGAAGTAAATGAAGTTTGCTTTATGATGAGGCCTGACAAACAAGTCTCTAGGTGAGCTGCCTGCACTGCACAGACACATCCATGGATGGGGAAGAATATGGATTAGAAAGAGCCTCCAGCACAATATGTTTTCAGTGTTAGAGTGAGTCTACAGGAGGCCACCAAGATAATCAGAGGGATGAAGCACCTCTCCTATGAGAAAAGGCTGAGAGAATTGGGAATTTTCAGCCTGAGGAAGAGAAGCTTTGGGGTGACTTGACTATGGCCTTCCAGTACCCAAAGGGAGAAAACAAGGGAGATGGAGAGAGATTATTTACAAGGGCCTGGAGTGACAGGACAAGGGAGATGGCTTCAAACTGAAAAAGATTAGTTTTAGATTAGATATTAGGAAAAAATTCTTCTGAGTGAGGGTGGTGAGGCCCTGGCACAGGTTGCCCAGAGAAACTGTGGATGCCCCATCTCTGGAAGTGTTCAAAGCCAGCTGGGATGGGGCTCTGAGCATCCTGGCATAGTGGAAGGTGTCCCTGACTCTGACAGGAGGTTGGAACGAGGTGAGTTTTAAGGTTCCATCCAACCCAAAACATTCTGTGATTCTACGATTTGTATGTTGTGGATAAACATAAGACAAGCCATGTTCTCTGTGACTTGCACACAGAAGCCAGAGCAATGATGTTTTGGCATCTTTTCAGTGTTCTTCTAAAAATAAAGTTTGAGTGAGCTGATGTTGGTTGGTCCAGTCCCACTGAAGTTCCTACTGTGTAAAGAAATCACCAATGTCTTGTGATGCCCTGTGAGCATCCCTGCTCCAGACGATGACCCTGGTCAATGGTGCTTTTTATTTGTTCTCAAAGAGCTGCAGCTGAACTGAATCCAAAGCTTCTCCTCCTCTTCGCTGCTGCAAGGTGTGAGCAGCTGAAAACTGTGTGCAGGTACTATATATAGAACCAGGCATCTTCCAGGGGACTGGCTGTCAGAGAGCTGCAAGCATCTGCCTCTTCCCTTCCCCTCTGTTTCTGTCTGGAAGAGGGCATTGGGCATGTTTACCATTCCAGACTCTTCAGAATGATGTAGCCTTTCCACATGAATGGTACAGGACGTTTCACAGATTATAAAAATGTAAAACCTCAAGCCCAGGAGATGTTCAGGAAGATGGCAAGGAACTGCATTGGCATAGCCCAGGCAATGTGAAGCTGTTGAACTTCACAGCTTTCACAGAAATCCTTCAATATGCTTCCAACAAGTGGCTGGGTATCTATTAACTACCTTGTTTGCATTTCCTGCCATTACTGAATTCTCTCTCTTGGCTACAGAGAATCACTCCATGACTGAGGGTAATAATGCAGGAGATCATGTAAATATCATGGAGTTGGAGTTAGTGTTCCACTCCTTGAAATGTCACTATTCACACACAATTCACCACAAAACTGTGTGGAGTCACAGCAGCTCTATAAGTCATTTGTAGCTCTTTCTCCTCCTCTTATGTATTGTGCAAGGTAGATTTTCTTTTCCTTTTGATTCAAATACCACTTAGGCCCTCGTTGTTTGATGTTTGAACTCAGATGGGCTCAGACTGAGTAAAACAGATCCTGATCTTTCAATTATTTTTAGACCTGTAATTCCCAAGTCCTTCTTGCTACATAATCTTGTTTATAAAAAAAAGGAATGCAGATTTTAAGTGTAGAAATCATTATTATGAACATATATGATGATGTATATTCTCATATAGCACACATAAAACATCTTTCCTGGTAATTTGCACAATGGCTTCTGATTCATCTAAGACGTGGTTTTACAAGAGTCTCACATGAAGAGGAACTCTCTGTATCTCTGGCTACATTATTCCAGTGCTTTATTACTATAAGAATTTATTGAAAACATCCAAATATTGAATCTTCTGCTACATTAAAGTATAATTTACTGTGAGATTACTTTTTCCAAGCTGGCTGTATACTCATCTGCTCCTTTTCTTGTCTCTCTCTGGATAATCGAGTAGATTATGCCCTTAGTCTCTAGTATACAGTGCATTTCCCAGAGCTCTGCATATTCCCCCTAAGCCCTCTTCTGTACATTTTCATATTTTCAGCCAAAAAAACAGATGACAAAGCACTCCATACGTCTCTATAAACCTGTGCTGTTTCATCCTCTGCACTATCACACATTTTGCTGGTGTTCTTAGTCTTATGCAAATTAAAAATTAGTTTCTGAGCAAAAGACATTCTTACTGAAATTCAAGCTTACAGTAAAATCATATGAAAACTACAATTCTTTGCTTTGTCATGTTTAAAATGTTGCCAGTAAAATATATATGAAAATACCTTTTGTGATCTGTACTCTTCTGTCCAACCAACAGTTAAAAGCATCCCTGACTATGCTTGGCTAAACACTCTCCCTATTCTTGGACAGGACTTTCCCTTTTGATTTCTTCACACGTGCCCATTAAATGCTGATACCTTTTTGCAGGGCTGCAGCCTTTCAGGAGAAGGCCACAAGAAGCCTCTCAGTGCAATGAGTCAGTGGCCTTAATCTGCAGCAAACATTCCTTTTGAGAGTGATGATTTTACCATGCATTTTTTGAGATAATGACTCCACCCTATCAGACTAGTTTTCATCTGCCTTTCAACCATGGATAATACTTTTCATTTTGAGGCTTGATACTCTTGACTCTTTCGATCTAAAACTTTCACTGACTCAGTTATAACTTTAGAAATGTGAATTTCCAATTCAAGGAGCCTTTTCTGAAAAGACTTTGATGTATCACTGTTTTAATCCTAAATCATGAAGTTTAGGATTTATAGAGAAAAAGACTTGGAAAATAATTTGGTGCTCAAGAACTGGCAATCAGATAGCCTTCAGAAAATGCTGCCAACAGCCATCAGTGATAAAGGAGTTGTTTACTATACAGAGCAGCTTTCACAAGATAAGTGGCCCTGGGGAACTGCTCCTTCACCTCCTGCAAAAAGTACCTGAAGATAAGGATTATTTAGAGACCTGAGGCATGGAGATCATCCAGAGTTCAATGCAATTCAAAAATCTTACAACTCAGCAAATGTTCCTAATGCAGACAAATGAGTGTCATAATCTATACTAATCTTGCCTCTCTGTACCATCCTTTGGCTCTTACTTTCCTTAAGATGTATCCTGTCATCACATTCTCTCAGTATAATAGCTGATTGGTGCATCTATATGACTTTAATAAGCTTTACAAGAGATTGAACTCTGCTCTGGTCGAAGTGCAACTCATTGTAGCCCGGAAATATCAGATTCCATAATAAATATATACTTAGAAAAATAATTACACTATTATAAATGATTACCATATAAAGAGTTCTTTTCACTATTTCTCCTTTTCATAGAATCACAGAATCATAAAAAGGTTGGGATGGGGAGGGATCTTAACAATCATCTCCTTCCATCCCCTGTCATGGGCAGGGACACCTTGCAGTATCCAAGGCTGCTCCAAGCCCCATCCAACCTGGCCTTGAACACTTCCAGAGATGGGGCATCCACAGCTTCTCTGGACAACCTGATAGGTTATGCATCCAAGATTCTCAAGGTGATCCCATCTGGTTGTTTTTCTGTTAATTTAATCATTAGAGACCAGTCTTTGGGCATCTCTTACTCAGAAGATACTGGAAACCCCCCATGCCAACAGATTTGAAAATTTAAATAGTGTTGAGGTTAACAAGGACGTTTTCTTTGTTCATCACTGCATTTAATAAAATTTGCCTTCAAGTTGCCCAGAGTGATGGAAGACAAATATATTAAAAAATGAAGTAAGAAAGTTTTCAGCCTGACTGTAGAGACAGTTGAAGCTGAAGAATTTTCTTGCTTAATGACAGTAGGTGATCACATTGCAATTTAATGCTATCAACACATTTATCCAAACTGGTTTTGTCAGTTTTTAACAAAATTATAGTTTATCTTTGAAAATTATAAACAATACTGACATTACTTTTTGTAAAGTTATATTAAGAAGTGGTGTTTACACAAGATTTCAGATGCATGGAAGAAAAAAACAGCTGTGGGATGCACCTCTCTTCACTCTTAATTCTCAAGGTCCTGATTTCCTGAGGCTATGAATGTGTTTCTACACAAAACTATGTCATAATAAACAAAAAAGTTCCAACTAGCTCCTTTAAAAATTAGAAGAATGAAAGAGAAAATTGTTATGACTCAGAACCCTTGCAACTTCCTGTTCATAATCAACTACACTCTAAAGCAATGGCAAATTATCCTTTCAGATAATTTCTGGTCCATTTGAAGAGGTAAGGCTGAAGTTTTCTAAGTGATGACAGTGTTCTTGAGTTTCCCAAACTAATGAACCTAAATATTCCAAGTTAAATTATGAAAAATTTCAAAATCAGTTTCAATTAGACTGTAATTCCAGTAGAATCACATCATTTCATATTAAGGGCAGTTCTCTAGCACTTCCTTTTTTTATTGTTGGTATTGTTCAGTCCTTGAGAACAAAAACTACTCTTGCAGGATTAAAATTCCTTGGCATAATCTGCATGATTTTGTGAGTGACTAACTTTAGTGCATTTGTGACCTGGATAAAGTGCATTCATGACCTGTGTCACTCATAAAAGGTTGAAAGGTGTTTATTGCTGTCTTTCTGTTGTAAAGCTGCCCATAACCCTGTGGCATCTTACAATATGTTGTAAAAGATACTTTGCAGTCACCAGACAACTTAGTACAGGTTCATTGGCTGCAAATTCCAGACTGGTTGTTACTGGGTTTTTTCTTCATCTGCTTACTCATTATAATCCTACACATTCAGAGAGCTGTTACTTGGACTTTCCATAAACAGATTCCAGGTAGTTTAGTGTGCATTATACTCAATGATACAGATTAATATTAAATTATATTTCACAAAATTAATGTATGTGCTTTTCCAGCTTTGTTCCGAGATACAATAAATGTGACAGTCTTCAGGCATTAACAACAACAACAACAACAACAATAATAATATAATTTCTTTTATGGTGGGGCTGGTGGTAGTGGGGATGGTGTTTTCATTTCATGTACTATAGTATCTTTTATCATGTATTCTTTCCTTTAACATTGCTCCCTTACAATGCAATGCTCAATATTCACGCCACTAACAAGTACAATTATATATTCCAGCCTCTCTATGCCCAGAGCCCTAGTAAATAGTGATTGAGATTAATTTAATAAAAAGAATTAAAAAATAACCCTTTGTCCAATGTGAAAATGAGAAAAATATAGACCAGAGGGTTGAAAACAACTAAAAATTTAATTAAACCTTGACAAGACTGTGGAAGCAATTTTCAACTCTTTCAAGTGGTTTTTTATATTGAAGGTGTTAGCTGCTGATCAACTGGAAGAGAATATTTCCTTTTTTTTATGTATATGTAAAGCAAGAACTGGGATTGTTGCATCATGCAGCTATCCTCTCGCAGCTTTTCAGACAGCTGAGCAAGCCAACTTCAAGCATATCTGCCTAATATAAATTCTATCAGATTTTCTTTTCCAGACAAAGTAGAGCAACAACAAGTAAGTTTAGCTAAAAGGGCCATGCATAGAGAGGAAGACTGGAATAAGTTTCTTTAAAAAGGGAGAATTTATCTGATTGCTGCTCTTAACAAAAATCTCCTGCTCTTTTGTGCTGGAGCTTTTCTCCTTCTCATCCTCATCTCAGCCCTATGTCCTAAAAGTGCCATTGGTCTTTTCCCTTCTGAAAGCTGCCCCTGCCACAGTGTTGCTTATGCAGCAGTAATTCTGAAGATCACAATATTATTTCAAACAAAAAAAAATACCCCAAGAAAAGGGGACCCCATTTTTTCCCCTTTTGTTACTGAGATTCATGAGAAATGAAATTTATGTTCTATTCTGCTCCAGCACAAAAGAATCTTTGTCTCTGCTTTCCCAATACAGTTCTGTCACTCAGTGAAAACAATGCTGTAAATTACTCTATGCTGATTTAATAAAGTGACCTGGCACATAGCCCAGCAAAGCAGATGGCACTATGGATTATAGGCTAATGCCTCAAGGGAGGTCCAATAGAGAAAGATCTTCAGAAAAAAACAGAAGAAGAAAAAGGGCTGAACAGAGTGTTTGTAAGACCTTTCTCAGCTGACAGGATTGATGGAGTTGTGACAGAATGCATATTCATGTCTCAAAGAGTAAAATATTAAATGCCATTGTAAACCACCTTGCATCCCAGAGGAATCTATACCTTGAGCCTTTTGCAGAGCAAGCAGTGTCCCCATGGAGGAAGATGCTCCCTGCAGGGTGCTGGTCAAACAGAACAGCAGACACACCTCTGACTTCTCCATGGGAGACACTACTTTAAACTGCCCAAGGAAAATCAGTGTGAGAGTTTAACCTTGTAAGATCTTTGGGTTGGCAGGATCTCTTCCCATCTGCATCAGGACCAAGGTATTTCCATCATTTCATGGCTTATCTCACCTGAGTTAGTGCCTGGATTTATGACTGTATTGATATTATGAGTAGGAATCTCATCGTCTGTTGCTCCCACGCACTCCTCCTTAACCTGATGGCTGCATCCACCCTTAGAACAGATCAAAGAGTCACTCTGTGCTCGCTGGCACCACAACTAAGTTGCATTTCACCATCCTGACAAACAGCAAGAGGCTGGAGGGTCTGTAGCTACTCAAAGTGGGTCGTAAGTTCTGTCCTATGTCTCACACAGAAATCAGAAAACACAAGCACTGAACTCCTGTGACCTCTTAAGTGATTACAATCATAATCCATTGTGTACTTGTCTGCAACAGATCCATTTCTGTAAGCAGTTGAGTCTAATTGGGCCACAGCTGGTGTTGGCTAAGCACATGGAAAGCAGGGGGATGAGTAAAAGAGGTTTATTGACTCAACAGCTCTCTGTGAAGTGAGGTTTCTCTGATGATATCTGCCTTGTTTTGTTCAGATCATGAAAACTTGCACAGTGATGTTGGCCTTCAGAATAGGAATTACAGTGTGAGGCTCATTATATACATCTCCATGGCAGTCTTATGTATCCTTTGAAATATCAGATGACTCATCTGATGAGATACAAAATGTTATAGTTCCAAGACAGAGAAGCTCGTCAGTTATAGAATCACAAAATGGTTTGGGTTGGAAGGGACCTTAAAGATCATCCAGTTTAAAAGCCCTGACATGGGTAGGAGCACCTTCCACTATCTCAGGTTGCTCAGAGCCCCATCCCATCTGGCCTTGGACACTTCCAGGGATGGGGCATCCGCAGCTTCTCTGGGCAACCTGTGCCAGGGCCTCACCACCCTCACAGGGAAAAATTTCTTCCTCATGTCCAATCTAAATCTACTCTCTGTCAGTGTGAAGCCATTCCCCCTTGTCCTGTCACTCCAGGCCCTTGTAAACAGTCTCTCTCCATCTTTGTCATCGTCTCCCTTCAGGTCTGAGAGGACACAATTTGGTCTCTTTTCCAGGCTAAACATTCCAAATTTTCTCAGCCTTTCCTTACAGGATTGGAAACGCTAGGAACTGTTGGAAGAGGTGCAAAGGTAGAAAGAGGAGAATGCCTAGGTCTGATCCAGGAGACGCGAGGGAGCGCTGGCCAAACTGAAGACCTGAGTGAATCCCCTGAATTAAGGGCAGGAAACTGGGACTGGGCTTGATGAACAGCCAGCCCAGAATTCAGCTGTATGAGAGTCTCAGAATGAACAGTCATCACCCAATTATCTCTGTTTCAGGTAAGAGAGCAAGGAAAATAACCTGAACTTCTCATAGTTTCAGTGAGCACCTCATGCACCCGTCATTTAAAATAAAAATTTTTATTTCTGTTCTAGTACTAAGATGCCTTAGAAAATCGAGACAATTTTGAATCTATAACAGGTATAAATGCTCTGATTTTCAGCACTAAGAGTGTCATTGTGAGCATTTAATCTACTGCTAAGAATGTGTGATCTATCACTGCATAAACACTGAGGAAATAAACACAGTTCAAGGACTTACGCTGGGAGTAGCTACATTATTAAAACATGGAAGTACTGTTGTGCCACAAACAGACATTGACGTGTCTTAAGGAGACATCTTGCTACCATGATCTGTGTTCAAGATCTGAAATTAATTAGATTTGAAGCATGTCATAATAGCAGTGGTTTGTAATAGTGTAGCTCTGTGTGTGTATGTGTGTGTGTGTGTGTGTATTCTCATTTTCTTAAGTGTCACTGTTGTACGTAAGGGTCATATTTATTTGTTAACATTTATGAATATTTATAAGCAAATTTTCAATGAATATTTAACAATGGAAGACTTACTCATATTCCTATTAATTAAGAAAAGGAATAATGTTGCCCTCTGAGTGTTTTTTGACATACTGATAGAGGGGAAAATCAATGCAGTGGGTTCAATTCTGCCTCTGCATACAAAGCCAGTGGATGGGAAAAGTGAGTCTCACTGGAACAAACAATTACATAAATGATGCCACATCCCATCCAATACAAGTGAGTCAGATAATAGGCCAAATCCAGATCTCACTGGAGGCAGTGGGAGCAAGGGGAAAGGAGTGAGACTCGTATTAACATTGCATTCAGCAGGTGCAGCTAGGGAGATGGCAGAAGAGAACTGACTCCTAGTGTGTCTTTCACCTTAATTTATACCTTCTTGGTACTTTCTTTTTCATGTGCTTCAGGAGGTCATTTTATAGAATAACTAAAAAAAAGTCACAGTACTCCTGTAACTAAATTACACAGAGGTTGCAGATGCTGGTCTCTCTTGTACCAATGAAAATAAGTGGCTTTTACTAAATCTAAGTATTTTGCATGGCTCCAAAACGCGCAGAGATGAAAATTAACCTTGATATTTGGAAGAAAAAAGAAATTACACACTTCACACGAAGCTAAAGTGCAGGATTTATGTTGTTTCTCATTTTGCTTTAGCTTAGGCTGTGTTCCCCATAAGATTCAGCACAGTCCCACATTTGCAGGAGGGTGTTGGAGGGCACAGAAGGAGCTGGAGAAAAGTGGACTCTTCCTGAAGTGCGTGCTGATTTTAGCCAATTTAACCTTATCAAAAAAAGTCTCTTGATAAATTATTCTTAGCAACTTATGAATAACAGAAACTGAAGCAGTAATAAGAGCCCTCTAGGTCATCTCAGTCATCTTTCCATTTTTTTCTATTTCTCCAGTGCATGCCAGAGTCCTCAAAACCCTCTTGAATATTTCAGATGGTCCAATAACAATGTGTAACACACTACACCACACCATTTTAATTAAGCTTGATGTGCATTGACCTTGAAATTGGATCAGAAGGTCTATTTACTGATGATGTTATAGCTAAATTCAACAATTGATTTTCAATAGTTAAGACTGGAAATGCCAATGAGCAATTCCATATAATTTTAGTTGGTCACTGGAGGTAGTGAGGCCCTTGAGGGAGCTATAAATGTGCTTAAGTGGGAAAAGATACTCAAATATTTCTCTCTGACTAGCAATGGGGGAAGGAAAACTTTGGTATCTTGATGTTATATGCAGACAATGTCAATTAAAAAACCCTATCTTTAGTGCCTATCATTTGGACCCTCAAATCCTTTCACAAGTAGTGAATTTCTCAGTAGCACCATAACACTTATGGAAGTTTTATTTCCAATTTACTACTGGGAAATTGAGGCTCCAACTGAATAAACAACTTGTCAGAATCAAATGGAAACCTTATCATGTTGCAGAATATTGAAGGGCTTTTAGTTTTTCTCTTTAACACATCAGACTTGAGATTTTATGACCAAATATTCCTCTCTGCCATTGTAAAAGCAGGTTAAGGCCACTGATATTTATGAGAGACATCAATTCAGATCTTGAGCAAACAAGATCACAGTCAGCCTTTAATCTCTTGGTTGTTTTGTGTAACAGAGGACATATTTCTGCAGCTTGCTATCTTCTTTGTCTCAGCTGGGATATTATAAAACACAGCAAATACTATTCCGTTCTCAAATGGACATTAGTTGTTTTGACTGAGTAATTTTATCTTACTCCCAATACACGTTTTCAGGAAGAAATACAGTTTTCAGGAAGAGCAGAGGGTAGAACTGATTCTTCCTTGTTTTAATCATGTTTCACAGTAAAAATTACCAGTTATAGAAATTCATAAACGCCCCATTTTTCTCCTGGTTAAGCTCTTCTAGCAGCAGTCGTTGTACTGTTGTCAGTGGAGCTGCTCCTGATAGAGAGTCTGGGCAGCCAGGGAACCCATCATGTGCATTAATGGCTATTTATCCAAAAGTTGCTCATGGAGTATATCTCATATTTCTCTTCAGTCTTCAGCTGAGTCTTCACCTCTGTTGTAGGTACACCTCAGAAGCATTACAGCTTTATGGTGTACTTGTAAATACTTGAGTTCAGGAAATAGAGCGACCCAGGCTTCCTATAAATCAGACAGAATGGGCAGATGTCTTTGGGACAAGGCTTGCCTGCTATCATAAAACTGTGTATGAGAGTTGAAATGTGTTGTATAAATTGTGTACACAAGCAAAACTGGCTTTTGTATCTGAAACAAATTTTTCTTGTGCAGTCAGCTTTTAAAAAAAAATTATTTCTTTGTACGGATTGTTCTTTCTTGTTTGCAAGTCTTAAAGCCAATCCAGAAGCTGTTTAAATGGCTGTTCATTTCTCAAAATATGGTTTTCAAAGAACCACAGAATCTTTGAGATTGGAAAAGACCTCCAAGATCATCGAATAAACCTTTGACCAAACCCCACCTTGGAAACCAGACAAGAACACCGAGTGCTCTGTCCAGTCATTTCTTGAACACCTCCAGGGATGGTGACCTCACCACTTCTCTGGGTAGTACATTCCAAACATGAAATATTTTCCCACATGGAATACCTCATTTTTTAGTGGATCTTCATGAGTAGTATTGCATCCACATACAAAGAACTCAGAGAGTCCAAGTGAATAAATGAGTCAATTCCCTTCATGATAAAACACATGCAGGAGAACTCATTAATGCTGGAATAAATTGGAATCAAAGTCGTTGTCTCAGTAGGAAGTGACTCTGGCACAGGATTATTTTAAGTTTCTCTCCTGAGTTAGATTCAGTTCCTAATATATAAAAACCAAGATGATGAATCCAGAGATTACAGGAAACTTCTCTTGAAATATGACCTTTTTTCACTGAGTAAAAGATTGAACTCAGTTGTCTCCTGGAAGACAATCTGAGCCCAAAAAAGCATGTACTGCAGCCTCAGGCTCCCAGAGAAGATACATTGGAAGAAAGCAAATCAATCTTCATACCCAAGCCAGTACAAGCAATTACCCAAAAATCACTGACATCATCAGTTCAGCAGGAATTCATCAGCTGAAGTTTCCATACATTCACTCCAAAGTCCACTCTCCTTTGATAGCATCAGGGGTCAGAGACTTTGATTTGGCAGAAGGTTCTTCTTTTGTCATTTACTGATCTGTGTTTTCTTTTATATTCACTATTTCTCACAATGTCTCTGGTATTTTTCCAGAGGTGAAGGCCCTCATGATTCATCATTACCTAGAGAGGCAGTAGACAGAAAAGCAAAATAGCTCTTATCTCCCAATGGCTTGGCTCACTTTCTCCACAAAGTTTCCATTCCATTTCAGAGTTCAAACTGCCAAATTTCTGTAGTTTTTGAAATACTGGTATAAGGATATGGCTATTTTTGTGAAGAATGGTCAATGGTCAACACAGAGCTCCATTTCACCTATCTGGCTTTCCCTCTCTGCGTCTGTTCAGCACTTCAGTGAGAGATTCCAGCTTTGAGGATCATCAATAAATGCCAGCAATGAAGAAACAAAAAATCTAAAAATGCTTTAAACCCAAATACAGTCTGATGTCATGAGAAATCAAATTTCACTTTTTCTCCTGAAGAAGTGATTTCTCTTCCCTTGCCTCCCCAGAGTCTCCTGAAGTTTTGTGTTTACAGTTGCTGAGACGATGCTGCAGTTATGTCAGAACCAGGACAATTGCATAATCTAACAAACAATGTAAACTGTGTCTCAGTGGTAGCTACCCTATAATAAGGTTTCCCTCAGAAATCAGGAGAATAATCGAACCTTTATTACCAAAGGCAATACAAAAAAGCATAGCCCAGCTCTTTGAGTTTGAGTGACCAAACTGGGAGGAAAAATTTCAAGTGTATCCCCAGAAAAAAAAATCCTGCTAATACAAGTGCAGAGTGCAGTCCTGCTGACTCATTCATAGCCGTGGTGGATTTTTTTATGTAAAAATAATTTTAATGCTCGACACAAATTGACCTGTGTGACCTATGTTATAAATTTCTGAAGTGCAGTGGGTGACAGAAAAAATAGACTGAAAAGCAATTTTTCTTTTAAGAGGGATCTTCAGTGCACCTCATTGACTTGTAATCCCCACAAATTTATGACTTCCAAGATTCAATTTCCTCTAGCATATGTTTGTGTCCAAGTGATTTATTTGGAAAGTAAGGCTACATTACCACTAGCGATACGTCCATGCACCTCAGTTTTAGTAAAATATGAGATTATACAGACACAGTTCAATCCAGTGAATTTATAAAGAATATTGGCCCTATTTGAACACCATTGAATATTTAGCTGCTAACACTGCAGCTTCACCTAGTCATCTGGTTGTGCAGATAAAACTAGGGGTCAATGCTAAAGCCATAGCATTCCTTATAAAATGAATAGATTATTTAGGTGCTGCAAATACAAAAGTTGTAGCACCTGTGACACCAGCAGTGTGCCTTTTTGACCAAGAAGGCCAGTGGTATCCTGGGGTGCATAAGGAAGAGCATTGTCAGCAGGTCAGAGGGGTGATCCTGCCCTTCTACTCAGCCTTGGTGAGGCACACCTGGAGTGCTGTGTCCAGTTCTGGGCTCCTCAGGACAGGAGAGACATGGAGCTCCTGAAGAAGGTCCAGTGGAGGCTGCAGGGATGATGAAGGGGCTGGAGCAACTCTGTGCCCAGGAAAGGCTGAGGGAGCTGGGGCTATTCAGCCTCAGGAGGAGACATGGAGGTGACCTCATCCATGGACTCCATCCATGGACTTCATCCATGTCTGTCAGTGCCTTTAATTCACAGCACAAATGTTCAATCTCTTGGTTTCTCCATGTACTTATGTTCACAAGACATACTGTAACCTTTAGCAAAATAAGGATACAGATGATTAATTAGAAAGATGATGTCTTTCACCTTCTATTTTAGCAGTGTTGTTACTTGAAGACAGCCAGCATTCTAAAAGAAACCTTTTTAACTAGAGAGGACCATGAAAATGTCAAGGTATGAAATTCTTAGTGGAACTGAGAAGTACACATATCTGCATGCACTGCACACACCAGCATCTGAGGGTTGCTTGGTAGACCCTTGATTTTTACATCAACTTCTATGAACACGCTGCAGTTCATAAATCAATTTGCCATCTTAGTTCAACTCTTATCTAGTCAGATTTACAAACACTGGTCACTAATCTGCTTGAAGCCCCTTTGCAGTCCGGACTTCTGTGTCATTATCCACACCAGACATGATCATGCTACGTAATATTTCCACTCTAGCCCTGTCATGAGAGCCTGTCTCACCCCTCTCTGCTCGTGCACCTGATGCTCTGCCTCTGTGTCTTTCATTCGTAAGTTCTCTCCAGGGCTCTGCCACCTTCAGATTTCACTGTATACACTTTACTTTGCAGTGAAGCACAAATCAAAACGTTCCTATCATAAAGATTTACACTGGTCTTCCCTCCAGAGCATGTTTTGGGGCACTCCTGTGTAGTGCCATATGTGAGAGTTGGCATCAGTCCCTGCCGATAGCATGTGCCTGCCATCTATTGGCATGTCTCTATGGGCAGATGTAGGCAGATCCAGCTCCTCCATCAGCATTTGGATTTGTCCAGGTGCAAAACATCTCTAGTGCTGCAGCTGTACCCCCCTGCTACTAAAGTTGTGTCCCCAGACACAACTTGGTGGTGGCATGGAGGCAACTCAACTTCTCAGGTCACCAGATTCCTACTGCCTTCCAGAACTTGATCCACAACCACTACTTCAAGGGAATGAAGTTTCAGAAAACATATTCAAATTTTTACTTTCCTATTTTTAAAGTGCATGTGGAAATAATAAACTATATTTGATGTCTCTATATATGAGTTGCTTTTTACATTCATGGAGGGGGGGTGTTTGTAAGGATGTATAAAAGCTTATTTTCCTAACTTAACTTGAGCACAATCAGTGCTAGTCTCTTAATACATCCTGTTGGGAAGGCTTTTTAAGCTTCTCTGACTCAGAATGTATTTGCTTGTGCACAGCACTGGGTTAATGAACGTGTGTGACATCTCAACCACCTGCCTTTTGCAGCTAACAACTTGGAGCATGAACAAAAGACCCCAAGTCTCCCTGTACCTACCTAAGAGGCCTGCTCTATGTTCAGGTCAGCATCTTGTTTTGAGATCTCTTCTTTCTATAATTTTACCCTCAAAGCTTTTAGCATTAGTACCCTCTTGTTGAGTTATTCTGTTAAATGAGAATTTGTCAGTACAGAGGGTTTATTGTCAGCATTTTCATTTTGGCATTAATTTAATGCCCGTTTTAGTTAACTTAAATATTCCTAGTCTATGTTTCTCTCATTTCACCTCAGTGGTCAGCTGTTAGTGTTGCAAGATATGCTGAGATTGACTGGAGTAATTTGTGAGGGAAAGAAATCCCAGAGCCTAATGCAAACAGGCTGAGTGCTTGTATTGCTTGTAGGGAGTAAGGAATCACCTGTCAGTGAATCTGAAGCCTCAACACTCCGTGCAGATGACACTTCCACCCCCATATCTGCAATTCCTTTCATCTGAAGAGAGAATATAGTTTTCTTGATTGAAACTGCAATGTTGTTATTTACATATGCACAGAAATAAGCAACATCATGGGAAATTAAGGTTTCTCAGTGCTGCTGTGACATCTCCTGAGACGAATTTTCCTATCCTTGCCCTGCTGGGATCAGCTTTCCCACCCACCATATTCTGTTCTCTTCCTCCCCCCAACTCTTCAGCACACAGTACATGCTCTCACTTAGCATCCTCTCAACATCCTTCTTCTTAGAGCCTCCATGTACTGGGAATATCATATAATATTGTTTTTTTTCCCTTGTGCTGCTCCTCAAGCTTCTCTTTTTAGTTTCTACAGAGTACTAGGTCTGTTTTAGTACATATTTGGTTTGCATATCTTCTCTGGACCTGTTTTCACCAGCTTCCAATATGGGAATTAGCCTCGTGCCCCACTGTATGCAACCCCCAGAGCAAAGCTTAGCTGGCTTCATCAGAGCCCAGAAGATTGCCAATAGCACAGGCTCAGTGTGTGGTATAACAAACAGATGGTTCCTTTCCAGCCTCGAGTCAGGAGACACCATGAGGACGTACTGCTCCTGTGGCTGAAAATCTGCTGACTTCTCCATGGAAAAGGCCCGGAGAATCAACGCTGCTCCTGGCCCATTTCCCCCTGCATAGACAAAGCAGGATTGGAGAATGGAGGCGAGTAAGGACAAACAGGTGCTTTCCTCAGTTCACAGCATGCCCACAAGCTTTTAGCTGCTTATTAATTGCAAGATGTATCTCATTCAAATGTCTGTGTCCTCTGCTTTTCTGTGCCATGTGTCTTGAGTATTTAGATGAAAAGCTCTCTAGAGCATTGCCCCTTACCCTGGGGCTGTCTAATGGATAATGGCTATCAGGGAAAGGTCTGAAAAAGGGAGAAGGTAAAAACAAAGTTTCTTCCCCTCTTAAATTTGCTCTGTCAGCATTTACAGATCTGAAAGCTTTGAAAGCTATCAATCCTTTTTTTTTGATCATTAGGCACTTTCAAAACAAAGCTATTACACTGTCACCAGAAAAGTGTTTTGGAGATGCCCACCTTTTAAATTATTTCACTTGCCTTGGCCCAGTGTTAGGCTGGCTGAATCTGTTCTATAAAGTGGAACTGTTCTATAGAGTGGAATTTTCTGCAAGAAAACAGCTTTGAAACGCATTTCAAACAATTTCACATAGTGTATTACCAGTTTCTCACACAATGGAGAAATCAGTACATTCATCAGGAGCTACATTTCACAAGTAGGAGATACAGCTCTCCATATTTTAATCTTTTCATTTGAAACAGGAGATCTGCTCAAACTACAATGACATTCTATGTCACACAGAACAACCTCAATCTGTAAATTATAAGCTCCTGGGGAGCCAAAAGAAAAAAAAAAAAAAAGGAATTTAGAGCAAATATATCTACAAGTAGGAAAGTCAGAATTGCTAAAATATAATCTTGGTTTCCCAAACAGACATACATTAGATCACAAAAGGGAGAGCGAAAATAAATTGCATTTAATTATGTCTTGCATTGAAGTAATCCACTTTATCTTGAATAAGGTGACCTGTTTACAGTTTGCACATCATCTTCAATATTCCTCCCATGCTCAGCTGAGTCTAATGAATGTGTCACTTGTTTGAACAGCACAGATTTTGTGCAGAGCTTATCCACATCCTGCCTGGGTAAAACAGGGCAAAGCACCCTTTGCATTTCATTCTTCCATTTGGTTATTAAAAGAGAGACAATGAGGGGATAAAGGAAAAAGGCAAAAGGAGAGAACTTACAAAGCTTAACACTGGAAAATTATGACTTCTTTGAAGGGAGATCAGACTACAAATTGAAGTGGAAAAGTATGGACAATTTTCTAGGGAAAACAATTTCTAGCTGTAGTAGGCATAGATATGATCACCATTTATTAAAACTGAGCAATGGAACAGGACAGAGGACTTTACACTTTCACAGCCCCTGTCCTAACAATTTACTGAACATCTTTATTCTCAGCAGATTTCTGAGTAAATCACTCTCTCTTCTTGCCATGGTAATGAGCTGACTCTCCAAATATGAAGAGCACCAAACACTTAGTAACAATTATTGTGAAACTTTCAGACGTTTAAACCAAAGTCCAGTCAAACCTCATTAAGAAAAATCTAATCCCAAAAGAGTGAATTGAGATGAGCCAAGCAGCAGTGAGAAAAGCAATTTTCCAGCGTTTGGAACTGCCTGACATTGCTTTTTTTAGTTGCATTTGAAAAGGTTTTATTCTCAGTGATATTTTGTTTACTTCCCTCCTGCATAAATCATCCAGGCATTTCATTGTCTGTTTGGATGCATTTCTTCAGCAAGTTGTCAGACAAGTGTGGGCGCAAAATGATGGCCCAGGAGAGAGGCTACGCTTGGAAATGTCAAAGCCAGCCACAAAAGGAGATAGTGTTACTTAGCATTTCATTCATTAGAATTGCTATTCATGGAGATTTCCAAGTCTCAAACATTAAGTAAGCAACTATTTAAGGGGCACTGGCTGTCTATCTTAAACAGCTGATATTTTCCCAGCTGAGGTATTTGTAATCTCTGTGGTGACTCTGATGATTCGTGTGACTCAGATGTCCAATTAGCTCAGGAACATACTGTGCTACCTTTAAAGATGGGATCAACTGCAGAACAGATCCTTTATGGAGCTGCAGTTTGAGAAGCAGGTAGACAGCTCCCTCGCCACTTCCCTCTCTTACACTCCATCTGGGGAAAGAAGCTTCCACTGATTTATTCAATGACTGCCAACTTCTTTGTTTCACAAACTCTGGAGTGCCTTAAATGTGGCCAGTGTGTTACTGTAGTCAGGGATGAAAACAACAGAGGAACTGGAGTAAAAATTTCCCTCTCTTCTCATTTTCACCCTTTTTTATACACAGCCACATCATCTGAATTAATTTCATCCAGTCTTCAGTCAGAATTTAGGACATGAATGAGCAGAAGTGAATTTAAGTCACATTTATTCCTCCTTGACCCCAGTCTGGCTTTAGGCCAGTCCAGTCATCTCCATCTATTTTTAGGCTCTGCACCAGCTCATGTCTTGAAGCACTTGACATGATATGACAAACATTTTTAAGTTCTCTCAATAGAAGGTTATGCATAATTTTTGCTAAGAAAGAGTAAACGAACCAAGTAGCCCAATAAATGACTTTCAGAAAGTAGTTTTCACAGGGTCACTAGAGGGGTTTGTGAACCAGAGTGGGTAAAAGTATAAGGACTCCTGATAGAACATGGATTTTTGTACTCTGAACTGCTGGTTCTCCTTGTTCTCTCATGAGCAAACTGTGATGGAACTAACATGTGTGGTTAGACAGTAGACAATAAAGGATAATGTTAGTCTACTAATGAAAAATTAGGCAATAACGTCTTTTATGTTCTAAAATTTTATTTACTTATTTTTAAATGTATACATTACGCTGTATTTTATATATTAGACTATATCAGATTCTGTAATGTATATAAAGTTATGTTATTTATTTTGCTTCTAATTATTTTTAAGTATTTTAATTTTTTTTAATTTAGGCAATATCTTTTAAATTTTTTTATTTGAAATCTTTTAAATTCTTAAATTCATCTTTTAAAATCACAGCCAGGTGTGTCAAAACGCTGATTTAAGTAAACAGTCACAAACATGGCAGATGAAGCCCTGTGTGAACTCCCCGTCAGCTCATTTCTGATGCCTCTCAAAAAGACTGGGTTAAACACCACCTGCTGCTTTATTATTTAAATAAAATAATTCATTTTTATCACTAAAATTCAGTTTCCCTGTGGCCAAGATTTCATTTGTGTCACAGACAAAAAACAAGGTGCAAACTCAATAGAGATGCTTCACAGCACACACACAGAGCTCACTGTATAGTTCTGACCAGCACCCACTTTTCTCACTGAACTGAACAACTTCACTGCCCGCTGTCAATGCCAGGTATCTCCTTCCCAGCACATCACTATCTCACATTACAAAGACATGCTGGTTTTAATTTGCAGCACTTGCAAAAGAGCTCTTCTGCCCGCCTTGGGGCAGCAGTGCTAATGTGTTGGATCTTAGTTGGGCTCTGATTAGGAGGCTGTCAGCTTGTCACCACCTTTGAAGATGACAGTTTGTGTGGCGTATTGCTGAGATGAAGATCACTTGCAGCTCTTGGGGAAATCTTCCTTCAACTCAGTAAAATTTGTGTGTATGAGAGCAAATCAAGGGCTTGAGTAACATACACAGGTCGTTAGATAATGCTTTTTGTATAGGAAGGTGTTGAGATGTTAACTTTAGGTGTATGCAAATTTCCTCAAGATTACTGAGGTGTCAAATTAGGCGCAGTGCTCCATCCCTTAGAATCTGGAGCTAGAACATGTCTGACTGCTCTTCCAGAAGCCAGAGAGAATCGGGTGTTTCCATCACAAAATTTGCTACTGGCTCCTGCCCATACTATGGCCAAGTCCATGGAAACCTGTGCAGAAATCCTGCTCTAGCTGGGCCATGACTCCTGACAGCTGGGAAATGCACTAAAATGATGCAGATTCAGGAGACCTCACAAAACCAAGTGGTAGCCACAAAAGTGACAGATGGACTTCCAGACAGATAAATTTTAGGTGATACATCTAGGAGAAAAGGAGATAGACCATGTCTATATGAGGCTGAACTCAGAACAGGCACTAACATGGAAAGAGATTTTGGTGACAGTTCTCAGAAATCATCAGGACTCTGTGCAGCAGCAGCCAAGGCAGCACCATTTTGCAGCTATATAAAAGTTAGTCATGCTCATGCTTTTAGAACTGTAGATGTCACAGTCTCTGCAAGTCAAGAAAGAAGTAATGGAGGCAGAGGAGAGAAAAATGGCAGCTAAAATGACCAAGGGGAAGAAGTTGTTTATAAGAGACTGAAAAGAATGTCTTTAGTGTGGAGGGAAGGCAGCTGACACAGACAAAATTCATGATGAGGGCAGATAAAGTAAATACAGAAATGCAGAGCTAAATCACAGTAGCTACACAACAGTGGACAACTGAAACAGGCTGTCCCAGGTATTTGTGGGCACTAAACATTAGCAGGATGACAAAGGGATAAAAAAAAATTCCTGTACAACAGATGTTTGTTGGGATATCTAGAGGACCAGGAAAAGATATGCCCTCTAACATCTTAAATACAGCAACTGGGAGTGTCAGGGATACAGGGGAAACAGACTGGAGAATGTGACCATTTTCTGTGTTCTTCCCAAGACAAGAGCTCCTGCTGTCTCTAAGTGATAGAGAGCACTGGGCTGTTTGCTTCACCCAGTGAGGGTGACTTTCACACTCTTTCTTACACTGTTGCTCATATTTTGAAATGGGACATTCAAAACAATATAGACACCAAACATTTAAAAACATCAAATGACTGTCTACAATTTTCAGTTCTTCAAATAAGTAATGGCACCAGAAGGAAACTGTTTCACTTAATGATTTGTTTATTCTTTCATCACTCATGTACATCTGGCCAGTATTGTGACAGCTTTCAGTTCTGTATTGCTGTTTCCATCTTATTCCTGATTGATTTATTCATCTTTGCCAGTATAAAAAGAATAGATTTGCAATGCTGCTCATTTTTTCCAGTTTGTCAGGTGTCAGTCCAGCACTAACAGTCTCATTCAAAGCACAGTGCAGTCAATTGACATTTGACCCTCATTAATACTGCTTAGTAGAGACACTGAAAATTTGAATTGCTGCTCTTAGCTTCCCTGTTCCAGCCTAGAAACACCATCAGGAGAGACACTTTGCTTACAAACTTCTCGCTCTAATCTTCTCCAGAATGGCTTTTTTTATTGGAAACAAAACCCTCACTGTCTTACCAGCAAAGTGGTGCTTCTGACTATATGTGAGGTCCAGTGCTCAGATTGCAACGTCAGGGTCTATAAACACCTTTTAGGTAAACAGCTGCCTTCTTATAACCCACCAAACCACATCAGGAGACAGATCTTGCCATGGGGTAAGACAGGGCTGGTGGCTGCTACCAAGTCACATTTCCCACTCCTCCTGGACTGACACGGGCTGCTGTGTGAGAAGGAAGCCATCACCCAGCTGGTCAGGGGGACCTCCAAGCTCCCAGCTCAGAGCCTCACCACCAATTATCTGCCCACTGAAAGTATAATCTGACTGTGATATTTTCTCATTTCTATTTTCATTACTATATGCATTCTCTGCAGTACCTGATCTAGCAGCAGTGCAGACACTCGGACCGAAACAACAGCAGGGTTCTAGGGCTGTATGTGAAAAACATGGGCAGCTATTCTGGTGGGCATGAATAAACAAAAGCATTTCAGATTGTATCTTCATATTGAGATTCATTGAGGATTGAGTCAAAGACCTCTTCGCCCAGCACTCTTATCCTGATTTTTGATGCATGAAAGAATAGAATCATAGAATCATACAATGCCCTGGATTGGAAGGGACCTTAAAGCTCATTACATTCCAACACCCTGCCATGGGCAGGGGCATCTTCCACTAGACCAGATTGCACAAAGCCTTGTCCAACCTGGCCTTGAACACTTACAGGGACAGGGCAGCTACAGCTAAACCTACTACTCTACGTCAGTGTGAAGCCATTCCCTCTTGTCCTGTCACTCCCAGCCCTTGTAAATAATCTCTCTCCATCTTTCTTCGGGCTCCCTTCAGGTGCTAAAAGGCTACAATTAGCTCACCCTGGAACCCTCTTTTCTCTGGGAGCGTGAACAATCCCAGTGCTATCAGCCTTTCCTCATTGGAGAGGTGGTCCCTCCTTCTAATCAACTTGGTGTCCTATCATAGTCATTCTCCTCATAACTTCTTAAGAGTTGCTCTCAGTCCATTGACTCTTTAGTGTGGCTTTCTCTAAACAAGAAAACCTGTGTATTTTTCCAGGGATTTGTCTAGGTTTTAATGGATTTTCTAAACAGTCAAAAGTTCTCTCAGCAGGTGTGTGCATCTCAATTAATTCATATTGAGATTCCTACAACTACTACTATATTTACTACAGGTAAAATGAAGTTTTATCTCTTAAGTCCAGTAAGTTCTGCTGCAGAAAATTTGCCTGAAGCACAGTGTATTCAGTCTCATTTTCTGAGATAAGAATGGGAGAACCATTGGATTTTCTATGCCAGAGAAGACAAAAATTTGAAGTTCCTGAGGCTCCCTGCATTAGAATCCAAGCTCTGCATTGCTACAGTTCTCTCTGAAAAAAAAATAAAGGCAAGACTAAAGCCTCAGTACATATATTCATTATGTAGCCATAAATCCAGTTCTCCTGTAACACAACATACAATGTGAGAGCTATCTTATAACTGCTTTAGCTATTATCATAGCCTTCCCTACCTTGGGCTGTCCTAGTGGAAGCAGAATAATATGACAGAGCTTTGATTTTTATTTTTTTTGTGGACTGTTTAATAGTAAGTCACTGAATTTGTGTTACAAAGGCACTACATTTGTTACACATTTGCTGCTGAACAGTCACAGACACTAATCAGCAATTCCTTTAGACACTTAGGCTTTCAGACAACAGAGATCCAGCACTTGAAATAAGAAAGGTTCTAAAGAAAGTCCTGCTTGCAGGTGAGAACAGGATGGACTGTGACACACAACCAAGCAGTTCTGGCTCCATCCATCTGTGGTCTTGAATTCATTAGGGTATTTGAAGAATAGTTTCTGCTTTTCACTTACTTCTGTCACATTTGTTCCCATGACAAGAAGGTTTAAAAAAATGATGTGGCAGATGTAGCCTGTCTGAGATTTGATGGCTCTTGAACAGAAATGTATTCAGGAATCTGCAGACAGGATTGTGCTGAAAAGCTGCCTCAGAAAACTGTCCTTCTGAGTCTGTAATGAATTCACATCCAGAATCCTCAGATTGTAATGAATTAATACTCTATAAATGATGCTGTTTCAAGATAAATCACAGACCATCTGCCTGGCAAGCCAAACTAGAGGGCTATAATGTGCAGATGAGTTCCTACCACACTCTGGAGAGGAATGACCAGGCAACTGGTGGTAATCGAGCAGCCTCTCAGCTTGGGACAGAGGCTGAGCTGAAGGATCTTCTACAAAGAGCCACTGATGTGAGCTTTTCTGACCCTGAGATCAATTGTAAATACCAGTATAGAAATAGCCTGAATGATAACTTGGACACACAGAGAGAGAAAGATGGTTTTTTTAGGGATTCCCATGTTCATCAGCTAGACCATCCTTGCTTTCTTACTTTCTCCTCATTGTTCATTTTTAGTTTCTGATACCATAAAATCCTTATGAAGGACCATGTTCATTATCAAACTGAAAATCACTTCGTAAGAACACATTCTTTAGATCTATAGTGCAATTTTCCCTATCCACTGTGCGAAGCCTCCCATCTGTCCTTTCAGTTCCCAGGCAAAACACAGTGGAGTGTGTAGAGCTGGATAATGCAGGAGTCAAAACCTCTCAGAGTTTACAATAACTCTCGAAAACATTTTGCACCCGTTCAGATGGGTGCAAAATCTGGCTAAACCCCACACTGCAAAATAACCAGAGACTAAAAATAAAGAAAGCTAAACCAAAACCAAAATGGACAGCTAAATCCAGAAAGATGGAAACAGATTCATACTCCAGGCCCTATTACCAGGTTACATGCTGCTGTGCACAACGCACTTTGGAAAGGCAGGAGCCAGCAGCAAGATACTCAGTGAACTATCCCATTTACCATTTTTCCCCAGTTTTATGTTTCTATCATTTTTGTAGTGTGCATCTGCACAGCAAGGGCCCTCTCTTTCCAGATGGCATTTTGCCTGCTTCACTCTGGCTTCCATCTGGAAGAATTGCTTTGCATCTGCCTCCAAAACTAGAGCTAGTTCTGCTCCAGTTATTAGTCAATAACATGAAAGAGTGAGGTAGTTCATGCTCTCTTAGTTGAGGATCATTGCTCTGATCCCCCAGCTTTTAAAAGGATTAGCCTTAGAGATAAGAGCTCTGCTATCTCCTTTCCTCAACAGAGCTTCTTGGAGCAAACCACTGGCTGGCTGTGCTGATACTCCTGTAACAGAGCTAGATGGAACCAGTTCAAGAAAAATATATTAACTGGATATGTGACATTAAGAATTGCCCTCCTAGTGTTTATTTCCAGACACCTGAAGCTAAATCCTGACAGAGTTAGGGTGGAAGCAAGAAAGAATATTGCAAAGCAACTCTGCACCAAAGGATTCCTCTCACCTAAGCTTGAAAAAAGAAGGTTGAATCCAAACTAGTTATCTAATCAGTGGAGAAAGACAGACTGGCTCTTATCTTAGGATGGGATGAATTGCTGACAATCCCGATAAACTCACTGACAAGACTGGCAAAAATGAGATTATATGAGTGCCAACACAAGATGGATCTTGATCACAATTCAAGGAAGGCTGGAAAAATTAAGAACTGAATTTCTAGACCTTAGAGCCCTTCTGTGACAGTGGTGAGATGACAGATATCACCAAGATGTGTTTAGACCAACTATGCATTTTAGTTGAAGTATTATAATAGTTTCAAATGCACGTGTTCTACTATCTGTTAATAAAATACAGAGAAGTTATTTTCCACTGGACACAGGAAAATGACTGTGCTAACCTTGTCTTTGGAATGCCACAGGGAAAAGTCTCCCTTTGCAGCCATTTGTAGCCATCTCCCTAAATCTCCCCTCCCACTCTTCTGACATGGATGATGGCATAGATAGAGGAAATCTTCTTGATGGCATGTGTGGGCCTACTGTCTGCTAAACACACTGGTTGTGTTCAGCGTAAGGATAAACTTTGACTAATTAAGGCTTATAAACTATCAGCCACAGATGGTAACAGTTTTAATGTCTCCTTGCATGAGTCTGCATATGGCTGGGAGAACAGGAGCCAAACACCACCAGCGAACTTAGATTAACAATATCAGGGACCTAAAGCAGGTCTTTTGAAAAGTTTGGAGTTTATTGTAAATTTCTGGAGACTCTATGAATTTAAAAGCAGGTATGTCCTGTAACTTTTTGGGTTTGGCATTTTCTTTACACACAGAATTACACAGAATTAATAAGGTTGGAAAAGACCGTAGAGATCATCAAGTCCAACCTTTACCCAGGTTAACAACCTACCCAGCATCAGTCTAACATCTATACCATCTAAACCATCTAAACCATTCCACTAAGTTCATCATCCAACCTATCCTTAAACACATCCAGGGACGGTGACTCCACCACCTCCCTGGGAAGCCCATTCCAGTGGGAAATCACTCTCACTTTGAAAAAAGTTTTTCCTGATATCCAACCTATCTTTTCCTATGTGTTTATCACTTCTAAAAAAATCCTGTTGCAAAACTTCTGCATGAAGACACAGATTGGAAGTTCAATTTAGACAGGTTATTCCACTTCAGTTTTTACCTACTGTGTATATAAAGGTCACAGGTGACTCCTACAGATGTTCACTTGTGGGTAGGTGTTTATCTTCTGCTTACCATTGAGAAGTCTCGCTATGATCTTTATTTTTGCTGCTACAAATGGAAAAAATTCTTTTATGTAGTCCTCCTCTCAAGGTTTGTCTCAGTGGGAGTTTCTACTGCTCATCTCCATCCTAGCATCTCACTTTGCTGGTATGTGTGGCTTTGAGTTGACATAAAAGTCTGTAATTTTTTTAATGAACTATGCCATATTAGCCCCAGCATTCCTATTTCCCCATTTCCATTCCTGCCTGTGGCTCAGAAGAACCACAGTGTATGAAATGGAACCAAAATATGAGATCCCAAGAAAGAGCTTCAGCAAATTTAAACATTCTGGGTCAGGAGTAATTCCTTTTTTCCCTTTGCAGTGGAATTCTCTCAGTGTCCTACAGTCTATGACATTTGATAACATATCAAGTTATTTTACAGCTGAAAAAATAGTGAAATTGAAAAGAATGACAAAGTAAGGAATGTTTTCTATCTTTCCCACAAATGTTTATTCCACTCAAATGAGACAGGAGGCATTTTTACTAATGCATTCAGTACAGTTGCAACTGATAACATACATATTATGCTGGACTTTTCCTATGAGGATATTGATGTCGCCAGTAGAACTTTCCAATAGATCAACAAATAGTATTTCTTTGCTTTCAATTTATTTGTGAAGTCATTTTTGGCATCAGCATCTTATTTGATGATACACTTTATTTTTCCTGCAAGATACAGGCTGCCTTTAGCATTTAGGAAAAATATGTGTACTGGATTAACCCTCAGGAACTAATAAATGAGAAATTGGGACAATCTTGGCCAGGCTGAAAATGTAGATGAGCAGCAAAAACACTGATTGTTACAAAAATGGCAGGGAAGGAATCCTGCAAATTCACCTTAACAAAACATGCAAAGAGGAATTACAAAATATGCATCTGTCCATAGTCCCATATTTATATCCACCCACTCATTAACAGAGGGATAGCTCAGTGATAACTGTGCTTTGGATTCCTGCCTCTGGTAGATACAAAGTGTGAAACTGAGATATTGATAGGACTTATCTGCTCCAGGCAGCTGGAGTGGAATAAAAAAGGTAGGTTTTTCAGTTCTGTGCATGTCTGTACAGAAAATATTTGAAATGACAGCATTATTTTATTTTAATGGGACAAATTCAGGATTAACCAGCACTGAACAGGTGTCAACCCCAAAGTGCTCCACAGACTCTGAGCACTAATAGGAACTGAGCATTTGTTCCAGTGCTGCAAGAATCTGGTCCATCAAAGCTGTCAGTTGTGAGCAGACTTCACCTGTAAAACCAAAGCTGTTACTCAGCAGCTCAGTTATCCACGCTTGTGGGCAATGACTCCATCCCCACATCACACAACTCAATGAATCTATGCTACAGATGCACAGGAAAAGTCTGTGCTACTATTTTCCTCCTCCACCCAACACTGCCAGAGTGTTTGTTCACAGCTTCACCCTAAACCAAAGGCAAAAGGCATGGTCAAAAAGCGGGACCTCTATTTTTTGACAGTCTCTTGTACAAATGGGCAGCACATATGAAAGCAAATTCAGTCCCACAGCACTGTTTCTTTAGCCATTAGAGGTACAGGACTGTACCTGTGACTGCTCAACCTCTTGTAAAGTAGATAGGGTATAGGAACACTTACAGGAGCCGTCCATAAAGAAGAGATGATCTAGAGAGTAACTGTTGTGGTTGGCTGGATGGTGTGAGGAGACCACTGAAAGAAAAAAAATCCTCTGCGTAGAAAAACATACCCTAAGAATTAAGGTTCGTAATGTCATGTGCTCAACTTCTGTTCAATGATTCAATGTGCTGAAAACGTCGCCCTTCAACTTCAGGGAATCTTATATCATACCCTATGTTTTTTTCATCCAAAATGAATAAAATATAATATCTCTATGAATAACTGAACAACTTCAGCTTGTCTTCTTCCAAAACTTTTAGAGCATCAGTAATAGAGCAGTAGGAGTGGCTGGTGATCAACCTGCTCCACTCCTTCTAAATAATGGAGCAATGTTTGCAGTGCAGGGTTTTAAAGCTGGATTTGCCAATAGAGATCGTTTCTCATCATGTGCCATGGTTAGGATAGTGCAGCTTTACATTTTCCTCTGCAATCCCTTCCCAGCAATTGGGAAGATGCTGCATTCACTGTTCTCTCCGTGCAGGAGAAATGCTTGTGAGAGTGGTCACTGCAGCAGTTCAACAATTAGATGTAAACAGATATGAAGGAATGCATAAAGCATGCCACAGCTTATTTTTAACTCACCACCCTGCCCCACTTATTCATTATTTTTGATGTAAAGTCCTTTTAATTTCATGTGAATAAATGAACAAAGCAAAGGCATTCCCAGTTCAGCACCAAGCACAAGACCAGCAGGCTCAGCATCTGCCAAGGAACATGCTCCAATCACATGGAAGAGGGGTCTTCCAGAGCATCCAGGGAAAGGCTGCCTGAGTGAACAGAGCACATGCATTGAAGGCAAGAAATGGGGCTGGATACAAAGAACTCACTTAGTATTTTTTGAGGGATATAAAGAAGCTGAAGAGTTTACAGGCACCATTAAAGATGTGTCAAACTCCTGTTGATCCAGAAATCAGTACAATGACTGTCCTGCAAAACATAATCAACACAAGAACAGATGCAGGCCAAAATGGCAGGGAAATAAATGTGTGGGAATGAGGAGTCATAGAAACAAGGGATAACAACAATGTCTGAAGAGTGGGGAGAATTCTGAAGTGCTACCACCAAGCACTGTCTTCCTTAAGCAGAGACAACCAAAAGCAGAACTATTAAAATATGGCAATAACCAGATTACATTCCAGAAGGGAGTCTCCTAGTCTCAGTACACTCCTTATCACAATGCTGTTTGCTTAATGGGAGATTGGTTATTCCTTGTAGCCAGAATTTCCCATTGCTTTATCTCTGAGTGAAACAAACACATGTTTGGAAACAGATGTTCAGTTGTCCCAAGGCTCAAATCCTTGCTGCAGGGAGGCTTCAGGGCACCTCTGCTCTCCTCCTTCTGAACTGGAGTTACTCCAGCCACATTGCAGCTTCTTTATTACGATCAGATGTGTTTTACCTTGGTGGACTGCATAGCACTTGGTGTCAGTAACTGCTGAGCTGGAGGAACTTGATGTTTCCATTACAGACAAAAAATCCATTAAAAACAAAAAAAAATTTTAAATTATAAATTAGACAGACTTTTATTTAACTTCACTGAAATTGCCTGTTCTTTCCCATATTGGAATGGTTTTTTTCAACAGCAAGTTGTTCACTTCATACCATCAGAGAGACCTCCACTCCCTGTGATGTGTTGAATCCCTCACTATTGAAATCCCATACAGGTTTGCTGGTTCCAAAATAGACAAATTCAAAATCATAAGTTTATGAATAGGACCTTGCCTTATGAGAGGGCAGAACTAGAATATATTTTTCTAACTATAAGTCTTCCTCCTCTTCCTTTTGTCTGTTGTGTTATAAATATTCTAAAACTATTTAAACACTTATTCACAGAGAGTCTATTCTTTTTGATGAGTGAACAGTGATTCTGGAGGTGTTTTTAACACAGAGAAGTCTGGCCATATGTGTGCTTTTTTAATTGATCTCTGCTCTGTTCTCACTTTGATTATTTAGGCAGAAAAGCCTTCCTGGATTTTCCTTTCCATGTTTTAAATTCTCACTGCATGAATTACACTTACTGTGCTTTCACCAGTTCGTTGAATCCATGCATATTTATACATATACTGATAAATGAGTTGAGTTCATTCATCCCGCATATCTTCTCTGACCTCTCAGGTCTTTAATTAAAGGATTTCCTTCCAGCCTGCAAGTACAATGCAAATAAATGTTTCTATGCCCATGTCTAGTGAGCCATTCCTTTCTCATTAAAATGGCAAAGCCATTGGCTCAGGCAGGCAGTGAACAAGCTTAAGGAGCTGGAAATTACCTACTACAAGGGAGCAAAGGAAGGAACATAACCAGAACACCAAAACTACTCAGTCATTAAATAGTTTTTAACTGTTCACAAGCGAAAGGTCCTCTGAGGTCGGGAACACTGCTACTTCCCCAATATTCTGCCTCACCAACCCAGTGAAATTCAAGCTATCAATGGAAAAATATCAATTGAATGTTTCAAATATTAGCTGAGAGTGTTCATGCACAGCCAGTGAAGGACTACTGGATACCAGCCAGTGCTGAAGCTCCCTGGACCAGCCAGTGGGAATCTGAGACCCTTTTCTCCATGCCGGGTCCTCCACCACCAGGACTCTGGGTACTTCCTCAGAGCTATTCAAGCCTTCAGTTCAGTCCAGACTGTACCTTCAGTCTCAGCTGCTTGTGACCTTACTTTGTATTGATGCATCCTCTCTGTCACAGCAGCAAGAAGAACAACAGAAATGTACGGGAAGATGACTAATATCCTGAAATCCAGCCCTCATCCTCAGTGTCAGCCCTGATAGGGATGTCACAACCACAGTAATTAAATGCTACTCATCAGGCTGAGGGGGCTGATTTATTTCATGTCACTGCAACCAGAAAAGGCCACAAAGACGCAAAAAGGAAAGAAAACTATGACTGTCATGTTCCCAGCTTAACTAGGATTGCTTCAGCAGAATACTTTAGTGCCCACACAATCAGTGCAGAGAGCAATTCAAGGGCACCATGTTATCACCTTGGGAAAGCTTTGTGCTCTCCAGTATAAACTCAATATGAACTTCAATATTTATAGAAAGAGAATGGCCCTTAAGGCAGGTTACTGGTGTGTGAAAATCTGCTACCTAATGCAAGCCTGCTGTAAACTCAATATGGGTGGAAACTGAGGGAGTCATTGGGTTAATTTTTTTTTTAAATTTATATCCTGCTAACTTCCTTAAATTCAATCTTTTTAATGCATTTCAAAAATTTGAAGTTGAGCTGACTTTACAGGTTTAGAAAAAAACAGCTAATATGTCAGTTTTCAAATGAAACAAATACTTGAATTCGTTTCCCTTTATATATGTTTTACACTGAAAATACAACTGTCTTTGTAAGTGAAAAATGCATACCAAACTTACGAAAGAGAGAACAAAATGGAAGGTAAAAATAATGCCAAACCAAAAGTCAGTTTGCTGGCTCCTAGAATGTTTATTCAAATTATCCACATGGATAATTTCATTCTCCCACTAATCATCCTCAAAAGAGAGAGTTACTGATGACAAGCTCTGAGTTTAATCTAGTACACTGTAATCCACTCCTTCCTATGCTTCTTATTCTTGATTTTTACACCACAACAAAGACCAGCATAGAAGATCTGCAGAATAAATCAACCAAGAACAAGCCATTGGTAAAAATCACCCCACAATCTCATGCCACAGAAGCAGAAGCTTTAAAATTAATTATCTTCAACTCGTAACTGCCTTGCTACATTCAGGGTTGCCATGACTTAGTGTCTTGGCAAAGATGCACATGGAAAACACAGATGAAGAACCTCATTTTCCTCTTGTCCTTTCTGCCAACATTGCTTTTTCACAGGTCCCGTTCCCACAGTACCGACATCTCCCTGCAGCAGCTTTGCCTCTTAACTTCAAGAGGCTAATTCAAAATATCAGTGTTTTGGACCATGCTCCAACTTAATTAAGCATCTGAAATGGAAGCTGTGTCAGGATATGAATATATTGCATGTGAAATTAATTTTTCTTCTTCATCCAGGGTATCAGGTGAAGTTGGGTTTTACCCTCAAATCACAAAACAAATAATTTCTTTGTAATGAATCTGTCACTAACTTTGAAATGTCCCACTAAACTATACCTGTCTGATGAAATACCAGTATAAAAATCTGTTCTTATTATCATAAATTAATGCAATATCAAAGCATCTGGGCACAAACATTTCTAGTTATTCTCTAAGAAACAATACAAAAAATCTATACTACATAAAATGGTTCTACCTACCCTATGAATAAAAAACAGGTTTCTGTGGATGTTCAGAATGTACAAACTCAGCACCTTGTTGGAATACATTTAAAACAATTCTGACAAAAGAAGATTAAAAAGCTGTTGTCACATAAACTCTCCAGTGGGAATATGTGCTTTCTATGAAAATGCTCATTTAGTAAAAACAGAAGTAAAAAACTTTTCAGTTGGGAAAAACAAAAACGAAAAGAAAACCAAAAAACAAACAAAAAAAACATCCAAGCAATACAAAACACCACAAACAAACCGGAATTGTAGTGAGCATCTCATAAATGTTCAATTCTCAGCCACGAAAATCAGACATGTGCATGGTTTCTAGGAGGGGGATGAATTTCTCCTGAAGATCAGAAGTGCTGTATTCGTAATTACTGATAAACTGACTGATTAATTAAATAGTAGAGAGACATATGAATTCATCTAGTGCCTCATCCAATTCTCATTTAGGACTCCCATTAGTAACATTTATGTGAATTGCAATAGGTATCTCATCCATTTCAATCTCTCCACCCATTATGCTTCAGGGAGGGCTGATTGAATGCTGCAAAGAGAGTGAGTGCATCTTGGCAAATATTAATTTGAAATGAATTTACTCTGACTGTTCTAGTTTGCCAGCTGGAATACTCATCAGAACAGGGAATTTTAAGCAGAGATTGGACATCATTCAACAAAAGTAAAATTAGGATGGTATGATATTTCCCAGGAAAGCCTTTCTGCATATTTATAAATTCATTCAAATAAGCAAAATACACTATGTGACTATAATGTGGTATAAAAAGAGAGCAGTATTTAACCACCTGATTTCATGTCACTTAAGGATCATTACAGCATATCACAAACCAAACACTGCTTACAAAAATCATTGAATTAATTTAGGCAAATACCAAAACCCCAGAGATTTGGGATGATCTTCTGGCTAATAGTTTGCAGGCAGAAAAATTATAAAATTCACTGAAGCATCTTCTTATTTCAAAGCCCCCTTATATAACTTAAAAACCCCAGAGAAGCCCTCCCCCCCTCAGTATTGAGCATGAGGTACAAAACAAACTGCACACCAGCTGCTATGTTGGTAAAAGCTGGAGTATCTCTCTGAATGGATCCATCAGCCCCGCTTTCCCATTGTAACAGACCCAAAGCTGACCTATCACATAAAATTCCCATATCCTCTCTGTGAACCCAGGCTTACTCAAAAAACAGGAATAAATTTCTAAGAGAAAATTCCTTCTGTATTCAATGGTTGGAGAACAGGATGAAAAATTCCAAAACATCACAACAGATCAGTTGACATATGTCAACTGAAACATCCGTGGGACTTCCCCCATGACAAGGGAATCCACATTCAGCCTGCACAGTCCTGCTCAGATCACTGTTCCCTAGTGCATCCCATAATCAAACACAAGGGCAAGTCCTCTCCACATCTTTGTTTAAGTCTTCTGAGCACAAGTAAAGTGTTTCACTTTCTCAACTTTACTAAACAATGAAACAGACTGTCAGTTGACTGGAAGCATCATTTATCCGCTTTCAATATTTCTCTAAGCCGGGACCAAAAGTTAAGTATAGTTTGAGACACTGTATTCATAATTCAGTTTCCCAGTGGATCCAGGCAAAGTGTGTGTGTGCACAGCAGGGTATCCTTAAGGATAAAAAAAAATATTTCTGAGATGATAAAAGAATGGATTTTCATCTTCATTTTTGGAAACCTGAGAGGGACCTCTGACAAGTCTAGCAAGTCTCTGCTGCTCTGCCTGCAGGCACTTACTGCCTGCACCTCTCTTGATCTACAGAGGCTTTTAGTTCTCCAGTGTAATTTTTTTTTTAACCATGTGAATCAAGTGCTAAACACTGCTGAGGTCTCTTCCATCTCCTCTCAGTCATCCCTGCAGGAGCAGCAGTTTTTCTTCAGCAATGTCAGCTGAGGTCAGACACAGAGAGGACTTTACAGGGTTTGAGCAGCATGGACGGCTGAAAAATGGATATCAATTTATTTTCACCTTCATGTCCTACAGTGCTCACTTTCTGTTTTCTTAAAACACAGTGAAATAAGCTCTTTAAAACAGTACTTCCACAAATTTTCCAGATCAAACCTCAGCTAGGTGTCAGAGAATCCCAGAATGGTTAAGGTTGGAAAGGATGTTAAAACTCATCTTGTACCAATCCTTCACCATGGGCAAGGACACCTTCCACTAGACCAGGTTGCTCCAAGCCCCATCCAACCTGGCCTTGAACACTTCCAGGGATGGGGCAGTTGCTTCTCTGGGCAACTTGTGCCAGTGCCTCACCAGCCCCACAGTAAGCAGTGTGGTATAACCCAGTGTGCTGAGGGCCAGGACCAGTAATTAACTGATCAGCTGGCAAACAGGGAAATGGTAGAGCTGCTTGTTACAAGCATAATGCTCGTTCTTCAGAACAGAAAGGAAAAGTATTCAGAAAACAAACACAGCTCACAAATTGACACACTAATCATGGGCAAAGCATGAAAAAGTGAGAATATAAAATCCAATTCATGGTATTTAAAGAATCAGAACACTGCATATCTAAATGTTTTTTATACAGTGAAGCTGGCAAACAGCTCAATGTTTCTCTTAAAGTCTTCTATTTTCTGCTTCTCAAACTTTGGACACCTCCAGACTCAGAAGAGCAGAGATGGAATTTACATGAAAATTAAAAAGCATTTTACATGTTCAATCTGTGTCACATTTAAAACTCACCTTTATGAGGGTGGAAGATGTTAGATTGACAGCTCTGGAGATCAGCATCTCTATTTTTAGCCAAGGAGCAGGGAAACCAAGGGCAGGAGCAGCACCAGCACCTGCCCAGATACTCTCATTTCTTCCCTTTGATGCCTCATCTCTGCCTTGCCTGGAGTTCCTTGGACAGAAGTGGGGTTGGAACTTTTGCTCTCCCTGCAGAGATGGCCATGGAAGAGCTGATGATCATTGCCAGCCACTGATCAGACTGGGGCAGATTGTGTCACCCTGTGTGTTTGGGTGAAGGGTGGTCATGGACCACCTCTCCTGTGAGGAAAGGCTGAAAAAATTTGGATCATTCAGCTTGGAGAAGAGAAGGATTTGGGGTGGCTTAATTGTGGCCTGCCAGAATCTTGAAGAGAGGTTAAAGAAAGATGGAAAGAGACTATTTACAAGGGCTGGGAATGACAGGACAAGGCGGAATGGTTTTGAACTGAGAGTTAGATTAGATATCAAGAAGAAATTCTTCATTGTGAGGGTGGTGACACCCTGGCACAGGTTGCCCAGAGAAGCTGTGGCTGCTCCATCCCTGAAAATGTTCAGCAGCATATTGGATGGGGCTTGCAGCAACCTGGTCTAGTGGAAGGTGTCCTTGCCCATGATTTTTAAGCTCCCTTCCAACACAAAACATTCCATGATTCTGTGAATGTTCAATCAAAAACATGAAAAGACCAAGAAATGTAACAGAGAACCTCAAGATTATTTTTCCATGATAATTCCCATCAAAATAGTCTGGGTTGGGATGTTTCCAGGCCAGAGGCAGAAAGGTTTAGAAATAAGGCCGCTTCAATTTACTGCACAAGACTGGAGAGCAACGGTGTCATGGCAGGATGATTAATGATAAAGCAATTAGCGTGGGGCAGGAGTGGTGTTTAACACAGAGCAACAAGTTTGTCATAAATCCACCTGAAATCAGGGATCAAACGAAAATGTTCAGGTAAGAGTAGTAAAATTTCTCAACTCTGACCCACCACAGCCTCCACAGACTAGCAATTTCATCTCTACGGCCACATTTTTGGGCAGAAAACTTTGCACGCTTTCAAGACGTTGAGCAGTTGATTCAATTGTCAGCTGTGTTTGAATATCTTAACATCTCATTTCGAGAGGCTCTTGCTTTATTTTTAAACTCTCTTTAAATTCCAAGAGCAGACAATAACATCTCCATTTAAAACCAAACTGTCCTTTCATTTTATTTACAAATTGGATCACAGAATCCCAGAATGGTTTGTGTTGAAAGGGACCCTAAAGCTCATCTAGTTCCAACCCCTTGCCAGAGGCAGGGACACCTCCCACCAGACCAGGTTGCTCAAAGCCCCACCCAGCCTGGCCTTGAACCTTTCCAGGCATGGAGCAGCCACAGCTTCTCTGGGCAACCTGTGTCGGTGTCTCGTAGTGAAGAATTTTTTATTCATATAGAATATTATAGAATTAAGAAAACTCCTAGTATATAATTAAGACAGTCACTAGCATAGATAAATGGTTTACTGAGGCAATTAAGGAAGGTAATAAAATGAATGGGCTGGGAGCAGTGACTAACATAAGTTGGTTAAAGACCAGACGGTGGTCATTAGATCAGAGATTGTTCATGCAAGATATCTGAAGGATCTGGAAAAGGAGTTAATGGCAATGTCAGTATAAATGCTGAAGCTGCAAACTGTTCACAAGAGTTGGAACTTGATTACTGGAATTTTTAACCAAAGAGTCTGACTTGATTTACAAGGAAATGGACTGAAAATACAAAAAGAGTTAAAATAATAAAACTACTAAAAGAACACAATGAGTTATGAACAAAACAGAATACCCATCTACTGGAAAATGTTGTTCATTCAATCCACTGTTACTTAGCTAATGAATAAAAGGAAAACATAAGTAATATAGTCCGTAAAAAAATGTTATTAGTAAAACAAAGTATTTCTACATGCAAGGTAACAGCATTGTCCTGGATGAAAACTGGTGAAGAACACAGTTCTTCCACACAGAAGTCAACAGGAATTACCTCAACAAATGTAGAATCAACCTCGAAGAAAAGTGGAAAACCAAGACTGGGAATTCACATCTCCTGCAAAACCATGACTTTAAGCTGAAGCACTTTGAAAACCTGCAGAGTAAATTTAAGGCTGTAAAAGAGAAGTGAGTGGACATTGGCTTTGCAAACCTCTGAATGTCACTAATGATCAGCCAAGCACTCTGTGAAATCCATCCATTATCCAAAGAATTGATCAGACCCTTCCATGCTTCAGCTGGCTCAGCCTTTAGTCACAAGCTGTGTCACTCTACCCTCCTTTAAAAACGTATTTTCCACAGTGCTTTATCCAACACCTGTGGGAAAGCTCTTGTGGCTTCTTTGGGATTTACTTTTGAGTCTTTCTAGAGCAACCTGTTTAAGAGAGGAAGAAAAAGCAAATTGTGAGACATGGAAATCTTTCCATTCTGTCATTCCAGTAGCACTTGCACAAGGCTGTGGAAGGATAGGAAGAGCAGAGGGAAGGGGAACACTCCCAACAAGCCCAGTGCCAACCAGACCCCAAGTTAGGAGTGAGGAAACTCCCCAGGCTTGCAGCACAGGTGCTGCCTCAGTACAAGCCTTTCTCCCAGAGCAGGTGGTGGCTTCCTAAGCAGGAGGGATAAATAAAAGGTGATCTGTCAGACTGTGCTTTCCCTCCAAGGATTTGAAAGGAAGGCTTTTAAAGTTGTGCTGAAGGCAGCAGTGACTTTAACACTTGGTGAGTAAGAAGTGTAACATTAGCATGAAAACTGAAGCCAAAGAAGGGAAAAGGAAGGAGAAAGAAAATGAGTCAGAGTAGTGATTGTGGGGGCGTATCAATATTTATAGCAAAAATCTCCAGCCTCCAACTGACTCTTTCAAGTAGCACAAAATAGATTTTTTTTAACTTTTTTTAACACTAATCAGGAAATCTGTTTGACAACAATAAGGACCTTTTGATTCAAACCTTGTGCTCTGCACAGCTACATCAAGCTCTGAAGATTAGTTCTTGATACCTCTGTGCTACTGCCTGTTTATTGTAAAACAGAAATATTTTCTAATAGCTTCTTAAACGTCAATTCACCTGGCTTTTTATAGTATAAAATGACTGCTTGTACTGGATTTTATCTATTTGTTTTACCTATCCTGCAATTAAGGCAAAAGAAATAATTAAATTAGCCAGATTAATGTATCATTTGCTTTCCAGATCCCAAAAGTTCTTTTAATTTCTCTGCTGAAACAATCCAAGTTTGCTGAATCTGTTGCTAAGCAATTGAAGCTATCAAAGTTTAAATCTTGAATTATTATCCTTTATTGTCTGGAAATAGGATGCAAGTGAATGGATCAAAATGTGAGCTGGTATCTTCTAGTTCTAACTCCCAAGGGCTTTTCCCAGTCGAATTTCACTATGATCCCTGTGGCACAGGAGGAAGCTCAGTTTGAAAAGAGCCAATTTTTCTTCAAGTTGATCTATCCCTTTCAAATAGCATTTGCCACACAGTCTTCTGAGGGCTGGAAGCAACTCTGATTTTTGAAATATATATAAATGTATCATGGAGCATATTAAGTGCTTATAACAGAGCACTCAGCTTACAGGGAAGCATTTTAAAGAGTTGAGAAAATAGAACTTAATGGAACAGATAGATTCCCACGTCCATCCATTATCTTGTCCTACAAATGAATGTTTTTTTGCTTACAACAGCTAATGATACACTACACTCTGGTTGCGTTCAGAGTTGTGCTTTGTTTCCTAAATACTTCCTAAATAATTCTGTTTATTAACCACAGACATTTAATCATCCCTGGCTTAACTTTCAAAGCACATTATCATCAGTCGTTCACTTAATCGCTTGGTTCAGATGGGGTTTTCTGAAGGAAATTGTCCTTCAGCAATCTGATAAGTTTGGATAGTCTCTGATGGAATGCAGTTTTAGAATCATTTATTGCTGATATTTTCATACAGTGTATATTTTTATTTCAGGTTGGTAAGGATGTGGGGTTCTGTGCTCTCTCATGTGCTCTGAAAAGATTTATACCAACAAGAATATTATTAGAAAAAGCAAAGCAACATTAATTGGCTTTATATCATATTTCTGGGTTGATCAAGCTACTTAATGGCCTTCAAAACATAACTCTGTATTGTAGAAATATTTCTGGGAAAATGAAATCAGACTAGATTTTGGTTTCTTTTAATGCTTTCAACAATTTCAAATTTGATGCCTCACATAAAAAATGCATAGTGTGAGACATAAAGTTCTTTATTCCTGCCCAGTCTTGCAATGTTATACAACAGTTGTTCAGTGGAAGACATGGGCACTGTATCAAGTGCGGAATGTCACCTGGAAAAGGCTCATGGCAACCTTTAGGGTCTTAAAACGGGGAAAACCTACATTTACAGACACCCTGGGACAACTGCAGGAAGCTGATCTTTGTATTTTTAAGTGAAGTCATCCTGGAAAATGGCTGAGAATTTGCCCTTGCACGCATTCACATAGCTCAGGCCTTTGTGGATATATCAGACCAAAAGAAACTTAAATCTGTCTCATTAATCAAAGATTATTAATGTGTTTCAAGGAAATAATCTCATATAAGTGAAACTTCCCTATTAGATACATTTTCCACCTGTCCATGAACAGCAAGGGAACAGCAGAACTCCTCTTCCCATAGAAATGTTCTCTTTTAGGGTTAGGACACATAGTTGCTTTTGCATCAACCTCTTCCTCCTTTCTGTCTGTTCACTGGCATCACATGAAGGCCATTGAGAATGCAAAAGATGAGATTAAACAGGTTCAGAAGTTGGTCTTTTCTCACCCAAAGATCAACAGGATTTATGTTAACTGATGATGTGAAAAACATAAGGAATTGAGCCACTGACAAAGCACGCTATAAACACAATCTGTAGGTCATGGACTATTAAATCAATTGACATTTGCATATTGAACTATAGGAAGCTCTGGAGGCAAAAACAAACAAACAAACACACTGAAGACTATATCTCTTCAACACAGATTGTTCTCCTTTATCCAGTACTTCCTAAAGTGTGCCGCATGGCTGGGAGAGGGGCATCTCCTTCCAGCACAAAGCTGGACACGTCAGCGTGAGGGGGCCAAGATAAGCAGCTTTAGGAGGATGTTTCAGGAGGCTGTTGTTTCTCTTTCCTTTCTGTAGAGGTTTCTCTCTGACTCCCTGAAAGGTTTTAGTCCTTCCACCCTCTGACCCACAAACACCATGATGTGGCTCATGGGTGTTAGGGACTGGCTCCGGTCTTTATTGAATGGGCCACAGTCAGTTCACTCATAAATCATATGAGGAGCAGCTGAGGGGGATGGGGGGGAGAGGGAGGGGGCTCAGCCTGGAGAGAAGGAGGCTCAGGGGGGACCTTCTCACTCCCTCGAACTCCCTGACAGGAGGTGGAGCCAGGTGAGAGTCAGTCTTTTCTCCCAGAAAACAAGTGACAGGACAAAAGGAAATGGCCTCAAGCTGTGCCAGGGAAGGTTCAGGTTGGACACCAGGAAAAATTTCTTCACAGAAAGGGTTGTCAGGCATTGGAGTGGGCTGCCCAGGGAGATGGTGGAGTTCCCATCCCTGGAGATGTTCAAGGAACAACTGTGCATGGCACTCAGTGCTCTGGGCTGGTTGACAAGGTGATGATGGGTCGCAGGTTGGACTCAATGACCTTGAAGGTCTTTTCCAACCCGAATGATTCTGTGATTCTGTGAAATTATTGTGGAAGCCACCCAAAGGCAGATGCAATTAAATATATTTTTAAAGAAATTGACAGTTCAGTGTGGAAGTATTTCTGGGCTGAATCCAGCTGATCAGATGGATTGATCGACAGCAATGCTGCCTGTCAGAATGACGAGGCACCTCTCTAATTACCATCACTGCGTAGGTACAGGCTGCCTACCTACTCACAGCAAGAACATTTCTCAACAGGACCTTATTTTTAAAAAAAATAAAATATTGAGGCTTCTCTGTGGAGGCTTTCTTATACAGTCCTATAATAATAGTATACATAATACATGTGTTCTGTTGCTTCATTTTCTTTCCTTTTGATAAGGTAGATTTACTAAAATCTGAAATTTAAATATTTATACTGTGGGCATTTTGATTAGCATATTTTGAAGCTAATCATAATAGGGCTGAGCTCATTTAGTGGATGTGTCAGTAAAATGAATAATGAATTCAGCAATAGGGATGAAGAGGAAAGGATGAAAAAGAAGTAATTTATACTTGTGGAAAGGATAATGTGTGTTACATGGGTACAATCCTAGAGAAAGTAGGAGACTGCTCCTGCTTCCGTTCCAAATCAGAGAATAATTTTTTAGAGAATACATTTTTAGAATATAAAGTATTTTAATCTAAAGTTTAAAACTTCCACTAAATTAGTTTTTAAAGATTCTCTTAACTTTAATGGGAGAGGATTCACTCTTAAAATATCATACAAAGCTGATCACAGAAATAATGTAAATCCTGGTTTAAAAGTATCAATGGACATAGCTACCAAGATTTCAAATATCAGCCCAAAACAGAACATTAATACAATTGTTCTTTTACAATCTATTCATATATATTTTTTATATATATATTTAATGCTGAACATTTGAAGATCTTTTTTGTTTGTTCATTCTCAGCAACCACAAAGGTCACAGAATTATTAGGAAGCCATAACTGATGTATGTGCATAACTAAAAGTATGGAGCTTTGAAAGAAATACCAGGCATTGTGTGATTTGTCACAAAATGATGAGAACAAAAAAAAAACAGAAGTCAGCTAAACAAGGGAGAAGGATTTCTTTCATTTCATCTTAGACAACTATGATACATAACATTTTGTCTCAGGTGGTCCACTCAGACAAAGAGTATCTCTAGAACATCATCTACTCAGTCTCTTGGAGAGTTTGAGATCCAATGAGGGGACTGGTGCTTGGCAATGCCTCTTGTTTGCCAGGAACCATTTCCCTGATTCCTTTTTTTTTTCCTACCCTTGCCCAATTCCATGTGGGAACATGAAAGGTGAAACTAATTAATTGATTAATGGCCTAACTCATCAGATGAAGACCATGTTGTGCAAGATTACCCACTTTTGATTTACTTACAGTAAATCAAAATAAAAACCTCTACATTTAAATCAACTAAAACCATTCAGAAATGGCAAATTTATTACTTTGCCTACAAAAGTCACAGACAGAAATTTCAAAATTTGAAAAAAATGGTTCTGACATTTCTCTAATGAAAAGTCCAAGGGTTTTTTTTTATATGAAAAACATTTCATATAGAAATTAACTTAAATACATTTTTAAAGGAAGGAATCATCCCTAAATGAAACAAATCCATTAATGCACTGTTAAAGGGTCAAAAGGGATGCAATTTTCAATCCAAACCCAATTTATCTGTTTTTATTTCCATCCAAATCGTGTTTGTAATGTAACTAATGAATGAATTCACCCGGGCTGATGAGCTGGTAGAGTGACAGGCTCCATTCAGAAAGCCAGTCCATTTCTTTGGTGAGTTCAGGATCAGGAGCAAAATGCAGGCCTGGGCCTCACTAAAGCTGTGCCTATACAAGGGCAGATTTCTGTATTGGTATGATGACTTGGTCTTTTCAAGCTGTGATTTATCCCAAAATTACAGCAGTGAGACTCCTGGTTCACTTTCACCAGATCTATTGCTCAGTATCCACCTTCTTGGAGAATGTGGAGGAGAGAGTGTTTTGCTGGTTTTTTGGTTTTTGCTTTTTTTTTTTCCCAGCTGGTCACCTACGTGTCCTTCCCACACCTATTTCCCAAGTCAAGAAGTTTATATCTGCTGCACCCTGGATACATTGCAGCCACACTTCACTCCTTCTCAGCTGGGCTTGAACTCCATTTAGAAAACCTGGATTGATATAAAAATCCTTAAATCCTTCCCAAGCAGAATTTGCAGGTGAGAATGCAGGCAGTATTCATGAAGCTCTTTGCAAACCAAAGCTTCAAATGATCTTGCCAGTGAGGAGGAAAACAAATCATCCTGTATTTTTAAAAGAGATGCAAATCATTAATTTCTAAACTCTTCTTTCTATAACAATATTCACAATGTAGATTGGATCTATTTAGGAAAGCAGAGAGATGAGATTATGATGTTCTTACTAAGTTTAATGGAATTTGAGCACCTAATTCCCCAAGGCTTCTTTGACAATTGCATTCAAAGTCATTTACCAGAGAGATGAAGATCTTTTTAAAGCAGTTTCTCTAGTCTATACTTGATATCTTTCTTCTTTCCTTTTGTTGTGGTGGTTGTTATAAATATTCAGTGGTTTTTATGAGCCTCAGCAGACCAAAAATGATCTTCAAAGATCTCACTTTCTTTAAAAGAAAAATTATCTGAATTTCTGCAAGTCTGTAGCCAGAGAAAAGAAGTGTTTTACAGAAAACAGTACTTTCAACAAGGAACAAAGGAGCAGAAGAAAGGATGAGAAGATTGGAGCCATGACATATGTTCAAGGAATTCCTGTTATGGGGCCCTTGAGAAATATTTGTCTACCCCAAAACAAAATGTCATTAAACTAAATTTCTTCAAGGGTTGATTGCTCAAGATAATGAGAACTAAAATTCCACTGAGATAAACCAGAGGCTGTTTGTTCTCTATCCTATCCATTATATTTTGTCAATGAAGGGAAAGGATAAGAGCTGCTAAAAGAACCCTGAAATGTAGTTCCTTGCACTCATACCTCCAAAGGTGATTTATCTGATGGACATTTCAGTTGAAGCATTTCCAGCCTGCTGGAGGCAGTCAAAACAAAAACTCTTCCAACAAAATCACAGGTGTCAAATGGAGCAATTTCAGGACAAAGTCAGAAGAGGAAATGAAATCAAGCACAGGTATAGAAATAAATAAATTAATAATTTTAAAAATATCATAAGATTATCTTATCTGTATTGTGTGTGCTTCTCAGAACTGTCACTAAGCAAGATCTGGTTTATCCTGCTACATGTTCTGCCCATCACCAGCAAAAGCCAACATGAATTCCCAATACAAAGGCACTCCCTATTACAGAGTTACCAGCAGCAGCAGCCTTTAGAGAACCCTCAAGCAACAGCTACAATATATTCTGATATCTATTTTATATCCTTTTTTATCTTGTAGACTAGTTTGTGCAAAGACAAGCATCTCTTTTCTGAAGCACAGCAATCCTAGTGCAGATTTCAAGCCCAAATGTATAATTTTCCTTTGGGTTTTCAACCCATTGTTTGCACAACTGTTGTGAAGTCAGGAAAAAAGTATATGGTGTGCACATTTCAAATTTGAAACACAGAAATTAATAGCTCTACTGCAAAGCTGTCAGGAGTTCTTAAAATCTTAGCTTACAATCTTGCCTTGTGCTTGACAAAAAGTGGAACAGGAACATGCCACTTGAGCAATACCCGCAGTGTAATCAATCACTGTGGGAGAAGATTGAAAACAATCTGGCCTCCCACAGCAGGTTCAAAACCACCAGCACTGCTTATGGCACATGTTTTATTCATCTGTTATTCCATAGTGGGAAGCCATTCAACAGATGGTTTCATTTTCACTTACATTAGATATATAAAGTTGTGAGCTTGTTTGTAACAAGTGATAAACAAGTTTGAGCTATTAAAAAAGTGTATTTCTGCCACTCAAATTTTTAATACATGTTTGCTAATACTTTAAAGAGAGGTAAGGTTTCAAATACTCAAAGACCCATGCTGGTAAGGACACAAGGATCCATCCTCTAAGCCGAGGTCGAGGCAAAGCTGCTCCTCCATATCCTTCTGCTTTAGCTCTGATGTGACAGTAAAAGCAGACTGGGATGCTCATAATTTTTACCAGACTAAAATTTCAAGTTTTTCCAGAATCTAAAAATTTTCAAAGCTCAATTATTCGTCAGGATTGGTTAGAATACAAGAGGTGCAGTGACCAGAAGTGAGGACTATTACCTCTGAGTGTAAGTGGACAAAGAATGTCTTAATTTTGTTTATTTATTGCTTAAAAAACATATTTTCAAGTGATTTGAAAAATAAAATTGAAAATGCCTCTACTAGATACTCATGACAGAAGTGGTATAAACACTAAAATATCATCATTATGGTTGGTTTGGATTAGTATTGTATTTTATGCTGGATTCATAAAGTCACATTAACACTTTTTCACATCATACTTGGTCATTGAAACAGTGGAAAAAATCTGATTAGACTAATATAAAAACAGAGAACAAATCTAACCAGACCTGAAGCAAATTCTTGAAAAAAAAAAAATTCGCAAAACATATTTCTCATATTTTCCTTTTGTTCCCTCTCACTCAATCTCCAATACACCTCCCTCCCATCAAAAAGAAAAAAAACTAGGCTTTCACTCCAAATTGGAACAAAAACACATCACAAAATATCAGCCCTCGTTTTCAAGACATTCTGAGTTTTAAACAGCCCTGTGTGCATGATACACTTTGCCCTTGCTCTTTCTCTGTCCCTTTATTTGAGTGCAATTTGAGGATAGTTTCAGCCCTTAATTCTTCCTCATGAAAAGATATAAGTAGATTGACAGCAGAAAAAATTGAGTCTGAGAATTTAAACAGATGAAAGAGCTTTGGGGATAACGGTAATGGGTTTTTTCCCTTTTCATCATGAGACAGAAAATCCTTGTTCTCTAAGGCAATAGCACAGGGTTAGTTCTCACACACCTCCCCACCAACTCCACCTCCATCTTCCCATTCAGTGGATCAAGTAGCTCAGTCTTCATGACCTGCCCAGTGGCTTCCCTTCTCACCTGAGCAACCAACCAGCTAGGAAACTATGGAACAAGTGTCTTTCCACATCTAGATGTGACCACTGGGGACAGAAATCAGAGAATCATAGAACAGTTTGGGTTGGAAGGAACCTTAAAGACCATCTCGTTCCAACCCTCTGCCATGGGCACGGACACCTTCCATTAGACCAGGTTGCTCAGAGCCCCATCCAACCTGGCCTTGAACACTTCCAGGGATGAGGCAGCCACAGCTTCTGTGGGCAACCTGTGCCAGGGCCTTGCCACCCTCACAGTTAAGAACTTTTTTGTAATATTTTATTTAAATCTATCCTCTGGCAGCTTCAAGTCACTCCCTCTGAAAACACAGATCTACTGAAACAGCCATTAATCAGTGATTTAAACAGAAAGGGCTTTCAGACATTCTCCACCTGGGTTTAATATCAGTTTATGATTCAGGCAGTGGTTTAGTTTTTGAAAATCAGTAGATGGATCATGAGCAATGAAATGCACAAAGTCAAACAGCTTTTCCAAGCTTCTAGTTATAATCAGTAATGAAACCTGAATATCCTCGATATTCCTATAAGCCCCAAATTCCTCTGAAATCCTTATCAAAATTCTCTTTCCTAATGGCTGTGGCTTAAGTGAATGTTTTGTGTAATTATTTCCCACTTCAGCAGCCTCCAGCATCCCCTTGTTCACATAGCACAACACACAGAAAAGCCAACCAGGCTTTGTGCCTTTCCACCATTTCTCCTCAAATAAAGAATCCATACATAAATTCCGGGAAAAGAGTTCTATGATAAAAAAGTTAGTTTATGTTAACATTTTAAGCAATGATTTGCACATAATAACCAAAATGAGAGCTGAGCTGAAGCAGTTTCTGAATGCAGATGTTTCAAAAGTGAATGTAAAATAACACAGAGTGGATTTGTGGTGGCCTTGGGGAAAAAAAGCGAAACATTTCTGACAGTGATGGTGTAGCATATTTCTTATGTTGTTTTCTCTTTTTCTTTTCTTGCCATCATCAAGTTTCACTCAAGGTAAAAATTTCCATCTCTTGATGTAACAGGGAGATAGGCATTAGTGAAAAAACAGGGAAGATGAGCAGGTACAGGCACATGGCATTGAAAGGGACTCCCAAAGTCATCAAGCCCAGCTGCTGCTCCAGGCATAAGCATCGTGCAGCCACTTCCATGACTCAGTGGAGCTACTGAGGTGTGCTCATAACCCTCATGTGAACCTCTCCCACTCACATTATACCTCAGGAGGAGATAGTTTCCCCTGAGCCGCAGCATCCCAAGTGTGAGACCATATAATTTCCTGAAATTCATCCATGATCTCCGTGTACCTGCCTATTCATGAGCTGTCCTTTTTAAATAAATGCTTACCCCACTCCCTTTCCAGGTATTCATTCCCTAATGCATCCACAGTCATCTATCCCACCTGCCCTGAGCACTTGTGTCAGAAGTGAAAGCACACCTGGCTTTCTCTTCTCTCCTGACCACCTTGGTGGAAAACTTTTACTCATCCCAGGTGGTCTCTGCTCATCCCATCATCTCCAACACTCCAGTTGGCCTCCCATGCCCTCATACCATTTCAGCTGGCAATTTTCACTGTGTCAAGAATTCTCTCTTTTGAGCAAACTGTTCTGGTGAGCCCTCTGGTTTGTTGGGTTTGAGGTGCTGCCTTTTTCTGCAATATTGCCTGAAATGTTCAGCTCTGCTGGAAAAAATGTTGGTGTACTTCTGTGACATTTCCTGGGCTGCTTGCCTGGAAGGCTCTTCTCAATATCACACTCTGCCCGCGGGAAAGGAAGGAGCTGACAAGCCTTGAGGAGGGAGAGGAGCTGGCACTGGGGGTGGGGTGGAAGGAGGAAGGCTGAGGTGAGAGAGAGGAGGAGAAGGAGGGTCTGTCATCAGCCCCCCTGCCCAAGAGGTGCCTTCCAGCCTCACCAGGAGTTAAAATGTTCTAAGCCCTCAGCCAGCATGTCAAAGGAAAAGAAAAAGAAGGGACCTACTTTGGTTTCTTCAAAAGAGCCAGAGATTCACTCAGTGCTGCTGGTGCAAAAGAAGACAGCATTTTTACCTGGAGCAATTTTCCATGAGACTTCTTTTCATCTCCAACCAAAACTCACCATACTAATGCTTTCTTTGCTCCCCCCACTTTTCACAAGCTCTGTTTCCTCACTCGCCCTTTATATTCTAGTCTTGCATAGAAACATCTCTCTGGCAAAGCATGGGTTATTTTTATATCTCCCAAAGGTGCAAAGCATAAAAAATCACAGTCCAAGGCCTCATTTCTCCTGCCTTGTTAACTTCTCTAACCATGGTTTAAGCAGCTCTAGGGGAACAGCCTCCAGATCCTGCAGCCTGGCCAGAGCTGTTACCTGAGTCTATCCTCCTGAATTATTGCTCGTAGACCCTCTGTAAGCACCTTCTGCCACCTCAAGCAGTGCTTCTAAATCCCTGACAGCATATTTCTGTGCTTCCAGATCACCCAGCCATGTGACACACTCCAGATGAGACAGGGACATCCAAATGCTTTGGACAAGGAGTTAAGTTTCCCAAAGCCCAGAAAAATCACATTTTTTCAGTTTAGTAGCTGTGTGCTTTCTCTGCATGTCTTTTTCACAGGGCCAGATTTTAAAAACAGCATTTTTGATGCACACTTTTTTCTTGCCAAGAACATTGTCACCAAGACAAGGCCTGGAGATTTCCTTCTTCCTGGCTATAAACTGACTAATATGTTTCAGGACCAACACATTTCTAACCTCTGCTTTTCAGAGATTTCTGTGCCCTTCTCTTCCAGCCATACGTGCAGAGGGAAAGGTTGTACTTAGAGGAGCTATGCATTTGGAAAACAAGTGTTATTATTGTTGTTATTCTCCCCTTTCTGCCTCAGGATTTGGGGGTTCCTTGCTGCACTGGCTGCAGAAAAAGTGGAGATGGCAGAGTCAAGGAGAGCATAGAGTGGCCTGCCCTGCAAGGGACAGGCAAGAAAGACCAGGGGTAACAACAGGACAGTACCCTCAGCCTAGAGGAGATACAGCCCCCCAGTAACTTGGCAAGAGCTGGGCAAGTCCAGTGGCCACAAAGTCTGCCACAATCCAGAGCCCAGAAAAGTAATGAGGAAACTGCAAATCACGCCATAAGGTCAGAGCCTCTTGGCATCCTCATGGCCATGGCTGGAAAGGGTTGCAGAGCATCGTCCTGATTCCTCTGTCCTGCACACTGTGTTGTCAATCCTCACCACTAGCCCTCACACCAGAGCAGCTTCCAGAGCTGCCTTGCCCCAGCCAGCTGGTTCTTCTGCAGAAGAAGCATTTCATTCTTGAAACATTTTTGGCTGCACTTTGCCTTAAAAATAAAATGTGCAAAATCAATCTGTGCTGCAATATTGAAATCTGACAGCATCACTCTGCACAGGGCAGCCTGGTTATTAACACACCACTTACAGCAATTATCCTACCTTTCTCTAGAAGCATTGACACAAGGTGAGATAAAAGAGCATAAGCAAGTTCACTCCTTAATTCATGTGGGTCACACAGTAGGCAAGTTTCTGCAAAGAAACCAGTGCACTCAATGTTTTTGCAAATGCATCTTCTAGTGAGTTGCAGCTAGTGAGTGTGAGATCCCCTCTGTCAGCTCATGTCAGTCAGCAGATGTAGAGCAAGGGAGTGCAAGGAACTCATCAGCAGACTCTAGTGACATAGGGGTGTAAATCAGAGGTGAATCAACCTTGCAATATAAATTCAGAGAATAACCAGGCATGCCAGGCTAGTAACAAGAAAGTGGCAATTCATAAATATCTGGGCAGTTCTGTGTAGTCAAGATGCTTCGAGAGTGTGGAACAGTGGGTTAGACACACCAGAGTCAGTACCAGCAATGATAATTTCATGGCTTAATCCCAGGTGTGCTGCTGAGGACACACTCCTCAGACAGGAACTGATTATGGGATGGCATCTTTCTACTTGTTACTGAACTGTTCTTTCCCTGCAAACTGCCCATCCCACCAAGACTGCTGACATATTAATACATGCTTCATTTGTGTGTTGACTTGTTCAGGAGAACTCTCTGAGATATGACATCCTGAAAGACTTGGGTAGAGCTACAGGACTGCAAGCAAAAGAGTACTTATCATTTATCTAGTGGCAAAAAATAAAATATGCATCAAAGCAACTTCATGAAAGTTTTTAGGATGCAGCTTTACTTTAATTTGTATGTGTAAGATCACGGGATTCATTTCTACGCTGTCACTTCAGTTACATCATTGCCATCATTGGCATCACTCATTATTGGCAGCTCTGAATATTTGATTACAACCTCACACATAAATTCTGCCTACCAACGGGCTCTCATTTCTTTATATCACCACAACTTAAGCAGGATCTGTCATAGATCCTAGACCTCTAAAGAAAATTCATGGATCTGCTGTTTAGGAAGAGTAAACTCTGTACTGTTTCTCACTGCTTAAAGCAGCAACAGTCACGCACTTTATCTTAGTGGCAGGCTGTGTTAGGCTTCTTCATATGAGCAATACAGAAAAGCAAAGATCTGTCTCTCATTGCTTAGAACAAGATCCAGCAATTAAATTCAAACAAATTAAAAAAGATCCAACAATTAGCATGAAGAATTTCTCCCCTTCTGCTGAATATCTGTATGACAGATTAACTGCCTTCTACCTAAAATTCTTCTTCAAAGGTAACAGATACAGCATATTTTCTCCCTTCTTGCCCCCAGCTGGTTTGCAGTGAATGACGTATGTTGTAAAAAGACTTATTTCAGCCCAGGAGGAGCAGCGGGGATGTGGTGGATAAAAGGATGATTTTTTAGACAGTTTCTTAGAAAACTGTGCTGAAAAGGACAATTAAAAAGCACATTATGATGCAATTTGTCCTCAAGATGTCCTGAGGAAAAAAAAAACATATTTTACATACTGGTTGTTGAGTTAAAGAGGACAAAATTGCACTCGATATCTACAGGAATCACTGCAACTGGGTTTTTTAGAAATGAATCAGCTCTGACAGGGCTGTATCTTGTCCAGATTTTAATGATCTATGTCACTAAAAGCCTTATTCTTTGTGTGAGCTGAGTCCTCTTCAGCAAATACTTTAATCATCCCTGGAATATAACCCGGGGAGTGATGGGGATGTGGCTGGATGCTGTTCTGTGTCCTCACTGAACCGAGCAGTCAGACTCTGTGGGTTTGCTAACATGATTAAAGCAAATCCTGGGCATTCATTTAATGGGAGATGCCTGTGCATGGCAGAGGTCAGAGATGCTGCAGAGGTCTCAGAGTTCAGCAGCAGTTATTCAAGCCCCAGAGTAGGAACAATTCTCCGTGATACCTCCATTTGACAATGGGAATTTCCAGGGAAAATGTCATGACAAACTGCCACCGTTAGCAGGCTGAGCATAGCAGTAGAGCTCCCTCGTGGAAAAGGGAAATACCCTTGCAGAGAAAGGATTGGAGGAGAAGCTCTGTGTGTGCACAGTGGAGGAAGAGCAGGTTTTGGGGGGAGAAAGCCAAAGGTCTGGCTGATTAAGCTTGATACATTAGGGCAACATAAGCAAAAGAGCTGTATCGGCAAGATGCTGTGATTCAGGAAGGCACTGAAAGAAACAGTTACCAACAAGCCTTCGTGTTACCTCTAAAATAGCCCACTTTTTATATTTGGTGTATTAATAACGCAGATATTATCTAAAATTGTAAAAACCCATCTTACTCTTATGCTACTCCGAAACAGTAGAATTTTCATCCTTTTACTTTTCAGTTTTGGCTCCTTGTATTTGAATATATATTAAACTTACAGAGTTTTTACTTTTCCTTGATACAGCTTTGAATTTGTGCTCTTGGAAAATTGCTACACTGACACACAAACAGGTCAGAAAATGTCCTGTGAAAACACTGCTTGGAAAATATCACCTTCTGACTGAAAATCTCACAAAACTAGCCCTTCTCTGTATTCCCAGGGCATTCAAGAATGTTCATATTTCAGATATTTTACATTTCCCTGCATGTATTCCACACACTTTCCATGACATACTTAAAAAACAGTCCTGTGCCTTTCTTCTCGTGGTGAAAGAGCTTCATTTTGTAAGACAAAAGGTTTTATAATTCTCTCTTCTATTTCAGGAGAATATTCCCACTAAATAAGAATTCGTGCTTCTATAATCAAATCATTTATCTTTAAATTTTCTGTGGGAGGAGATCTTTATCCAGACTCAGAGCCTGTAGTTTCATAAAAAATTCTGAAGAAGTAAGGGCAATATACATAAGAAATTGTGCTTTTTATGGTTGTTTTTCTAGTATATGAAAAAACCCATCAATTTCTGAGACCACCCTTGGCCCACCCAGCTGTTTAATGTGTCCATATCAAAGAGGAAGAAAGAGCAGATGTGGAAAGAGCAGAAAATGCCTCAGCTCCTACAGCACCAGGAGACTGGGGTTCAGAGCCCAAGAGAAGTTCTCTCATTGTTAGGAGCCTAGGGTGGGACATCAACATTCCAGGTCAGGGACCACCCAATTCAGAACCTCGTTCTCCATCTAGCCCCAGCTCCGCCCACTTTGCCTGGTGGCTTTTAATATTGGAAAAAAATACCAGGAGTTATGCAATATGGCATATTTGAAGCATTTAAAAGAGACAAAATGGGGGAGGGGAAGGAAAAGGAAACCTTTATTTTAAAAGGCCTCTGATACAAGGGAAAATTTTGAAAGGGATTAAGCTTGAAGAATTGACTTCAAGGCACCTCAGTGGTTACACACTGACATGGCTATGGCTCTGTTTGGACCTAACACCTCTGGAGAAGGAGAAGTTGTTGCCTTCAGACATGAGACTGGACCTCCCCATGCTGTGGACCAGCAAGCACAGAGCCTTGGGAGCAAGCAGTGACTGAGACAGAGGACTTCATTTCATTTGAAGCCCTTTGAAGTCTGTCTCCATGTAGGCAGAGAGGTGTTCAGCTTGTAGGGAGGTGAGGGCAGCAAGAGCTCTCTGCCCTCGTGTGGGTCTCCAAATCTCTACTTTCCCAAAGTAGCCTCCTCCATTCCAAACTTCCTAAACAATAGATATAACAGTTCCTGCACTCGTATCACCCATCCACCCACAGCCTCCTTTTTGCAGCACCAGGCAGGGTTTCAGGTTTGGGGTCAAAGAAGCAGCAGCAGCTGCCCATTTCTGAGGGGCTCTCACAGGTGCATCTCCAGTGCCAGGCACTCCCACGCCCCTCACTGGTCTCCCATTGTGCATTTCCAGTGCCAAATCTGAGAGAGCCACAAAGTAAATCAGCTCTAAAGTCAACACCAAAATATGCAGAGCAGAGCAAAAATGGATCAAGTAATAAGACAACATGAGAATGCTCTTATTTTTATTTACACAATAGGTTAAACGACAATGCAGTAGGGCCAGAACAACACAATTTACACCCAGATTGGGATTTTATCCCAACACTCCTAATGAAAGCACAGCAGAGGCTGGAGCAGCCAGAACTCTGCCCTCAGACATGTCTTTGTAGCTTCCCTTGTTGAGCAGCCCTGGGCTGAACTCCCCCAACACTCTGCATGGCCACTCAGCTCACAAGCTGGCTGCTCTTCTCTGGCTGCAAATTTTCCAGTTCTTCTCTTGAACGAGCATCATCAAATGTCTCTTTGCCTGACTCATTCCTGCCTGGAGAGGATGGTTGAAAATCTGAGCTCACTTTTTACCCCTCAGGCTTGTGGTTGAATTCCGGTGACTCACCCATCACCGTCTCGGACTTCTTTGGGTTCAGGCTATTTTCTAATTTCTCTCCACAAGACTGTAAAGATACACTGTCCATGACCCTTTCTTGAAAATTTAGTTACTTTTTTTTTCTTGATCCACTCCTCTCTTTCTGTTGAACTTCTTTACCATATGCTATTTCCTGCATTTTAAGCAAAGAGTTTGAGGCTCATTGTATGTCTACACACACAAAAGGAAACCTCTCCTCTATTATTAGAATCACAGAATGGTTTGGGTTGTAAAGGACCTTAGAGATCATCCATTTTCACCCCCTTGCCATGGGCAGGCACACCTTCCACTAGACCAGGTTGCTCAGATCTCCATCCAACACGGCCTTGAACATTTCCAGGGGTGAGCCATCCACAACATGTGCCAGTGTCTCACCGCCTTTACAGCAAAGATTTTTTTTCCTGTACGCCTAACCTAAATTTCCTCTCTTTGAACCCATTACTCCTTATCCTACCACTACAGATCCTAATGAACAATCCTTTTCCAGATTCTTTTCCTCTCTTTTACTCTGATTTCCAGGGTAAAGTGGACCTCACTGCAAATACTAAATTGTTCCAGAAACAAATTGCTGGTTTTGTTGAGTATATTTTCCAGCAGACATCTTATTTAACTTTTCAAGCTCTTGTTCCTGTTTGAAGATAGCCATCCATCAGGTCTGCCTGCCACATAGGCTGAGGAAACAGCTTCAGAGGAGAATATTTTGGAGACAAATCAAGCCTGTGGCCCTACCTGAGCTCCTTAAATACATCTCAGAATATAGAGATCCTGAACTACCCCATGGTGAAATACTCGCTTCTGTGGCTGTTTGAGCACTCAGCCAGAGCACTCAGCCCCCACGATGGATTACAATGTGTGTGAAGGGCAAAAGTACATTACAGAAAGCAGGATGCTAACTTTTAAATTTGTTTTATTGTGCTAAACCACAAGCTATTCTCCTTTTCCTTTAGATGTTTACCTTAGTCTACATATGCTACATTAAGATTTATATTTCAAATCTGAAAACAGCCATTTCTTGACAAGATGAACAAACAAAAAGCAATTGTTTCCAACCAGAGTATTTGTTTTTCTTCATTTTTTAAAGGCCCTGATTTGTTGCTATCTGAATAATGCAATTTCTTTATGTTCACAGCCATTTTTAAATATCAAAATGCCAGTTGTAAGTGCAGTGTTATTAAAGCCAATGGAGCTGTGACAATTTATACATAATTCTCCATGACTGTATGAAACTTTGGTGAAAAATGGACATGCACTATGCACTTATAAATTCTGATTTTTGGAACTATTCTTTCAATAGGTATTTGCTTTTCAAGTTCATTTCTTCCTTCACTGGAGCCTGACATTCAACTGAAATTATCTCATTGAGAGAGCAATACATCAGAACACAGTAAAACGCACATCAGCTTTATTATTATCTAACAGAGAAAACAGTGGTTTACTGACAGCAGAATGAAGAGGGATAAAACAATTACAATATTAGTGCCTGCCTCACAGATGGTGGGGCACTCCATAACTACAAGTCCATTACAGGGGATTTCTCAGATGCTAAGAAGGTTAAATGCTTGAATGACTTATCCAAAAGTGATTGCTTTTCTGATCCCAGGCCCCTCATGCTATGGCAACATTATCCTACCACTTTCAAAATCACTCATGTGTCTTTTTTAATTATGACTCTTCTGTGAGGTACCATCCCAACCATCTGGAGCCTGATGCTCTACTGAAGGTATAGAAGGGTCTATGCACAGACAGGATATCAAAGAGCAAACAAACCCAGGGCTGTGACCACTGGCGTAGGAACCAGCAAGAGGCTGAAGGTTTTGGGCTTCACCCAAGTCACCCAGAAGGAGGATATTCCATTGCTGTCACAGCCTTGCCCATAGGTCAGGGTAGGACTTGGCCATTCACTTCAGCTGATGGAAAATGCTTTTCTTGATGTAGCACAGACACCTACACATAAATGTACACATCCCACTGCTCCCTGCAGGAAGTGGCCAGGGGTCTCCTTGCTCTGGCTGATCTGGAATATTCCACAGAGGGAGGTGGGTGAGTGGGTGGCTCGTAACAGGAAGAAAGAGTGTAAGTGCTGAAAACGACTGAGAATAGGAGATCTGGAGGAATATGAAGGTTGGCTTGGTCCTCTCACTCCTTCTCTCCCTTTGAGGCTGCAGCTTTTCCATCAGCCTAGATGGTTTCTTTCCCTTTGAGCTTTCTGTGAGCTTTATGATGAAATAAGCAGAACAGCACAAGCCTGAAGAAGAAAATCATGTATGGATGGACAAAATGATATGTGAAGTCACCCAGTGACATGTGGCAGTGGAGTTATCTCCCATGCTTTCTCTTTTCTCTCTAGACAGCTTCAAACAATGGAGAAATTGATCAGGAAGAAAGTAAAATACATCAGTAAAATAAAAGAAATTCTTTTAGAGACAAAAGCACCAACATGTCCATTCCTTCTGGCATTTTCCAGAAAATGAAAACTGTACCTTGATCCATTTCTGGATTCTTTTAGACAAACTCAGATACACAATCTAAGCAACTCCTGTCCTTCTCTCTTCCTATCAGCTCCATCAAAAGACATGGATACTTGAAATGGAAATGTATCATGTAAAGGAACTTTAGATCTGTCTTTCAGTTTTGGTAATAAAAATCTTTCTTTACATATCCTGCAAGATGTCACACTCTTTGCCTGAGCATGTCAGCAAAAACAAATTATGGAGTTGCTGTCTCTCAATTACTGTGATACAAGAATTGTAAGGGATTTTGCTTTTTTAGGCTCAGATAAATATCAGCAATTTACTTGCTTTTCTTAAGCTTAGATTCAGAAAGCTGATAGAACCATTAGTAAAACAAGCTCACTTTAGCATTTTTTTAGTCAGCTAAGAATAAAAGAAAGCAACTATGATTCCTATAGGCGTAAAAAATAATTTCAACAATTCTCTCCCCTCTCCACACTCATTTTAGTACCTCAAAAAGGCCATATCTAATTGGAACAGAGCTAGAATGCAGTTTGCTTCTATTTTAAACCTCTCCATACAGTCTATATCATCAAAAGTCGTGTTCAGTGAGACTAGTAACATACAGGGTAGATTTTGCATCTTAATATAACAGATTATTCTAAATGTGCAACATTTTGCATGAAAATGCAATCCCGCAAAGCCGCTGCCAGCGCTTCTTTCTTCAAAAGGCATACGTGAGACCTGGAGCCAGATAACAGAAACTCTCCTCCTGGTGGGCTGTGAACACAAGCTGGGTATGTTGTTGGTATGAGGCAAAATTGGTGTAAATTCCAACAATGCAGGCTGACAGCCCTGAGGGGACTATTTTCCCCCAAGAACAGTCTTCTTTTCTGCCCAAAGAAGCCTTCTGGAGTCATCACAGGTGGGAGCAGCAACTCCTCACTGTTGGTCTATGGTGCTGGCATATGAATGGGACATGATTCCTTTTTTTTTCAAATTCACCAAATCCCTCGTGTATCTCCCTTATCTACTGCCTCAATGTGAATGGAGCTTCCAGCTGTTCATTTTCCTTTTTATTTCTGTTGCTTAAGTCCTCTCAAGCTGTGTCAGGTTTAACAGGAAAGATTTCCACTGGTTTCCTTTCCTGAATGGCAGTGCTGGAATTGCCTTGGGCACACAACTGATCATTAAACACATGCCTGGAAGCAGGTGATGGGCAATATCTTCCCTTTCTCACCCCTGGTGTATACTTTCACTAAAGACTTAAAATGCAAATGAGGCCTCTCCTTCTTTGTTATTGCTTAACAATAAATCCTTAATATTGGAGAGGAAAACCTGGCTTTGAAGCGAACGCAGTGGGGCCGGGAATGCAGAGCCCTGGGTTCACAGTTCTCACCCTCGCTGCTGTTTCCCACCTGCCTGTAGCTTTTCTGTATCATTCACTAAGACGTTCTTTCTGCAGTTGAACAATTTTCTCTGGGCAGGAAACCTTCTCAGCCCTCTTTTTCCACCTTTTCTAATGACAAGTAGAAAACATTTTAACTCATTTCTGTTACACTATTCATGCCATAAGGTGACAGCCCTGCAAGAACAGCAGTTTTCATCTCGTATTTAAACTGAAATGTCTCATATAGGAAGGTGCAGACCTCCCTGGGAATAACAGAACAGGGGTTTGAAGGCACAGGATGGACAAAGCTTCTCCTCTCACCTGTGGTATCACCAGAGTCAAGTCAAGGCAGTGAAAATCCTCCTCTCCCTCTGCAGGCCCTGCCTTAGGTGATGCTCAAAAGCTCAGTGGATGTGGCCCCAGATCCAGGGGAAGGGAAAAGGAGAACACTTGGTGGGGCTGCACTTATCAGAGGTGTCCATACACTCCTGAGCACACGCAAGGTGAGGTAGTTTCAGAAACACCTAAATTGCCGAAGTTCAGGTGTATTTTTCATTGATGGAAGAGCAAAATCCAACAGAAGGCACTGATAGACTCAGCCACCTGCAGAACTGTCTCTCCCCACTCCAGGACATGGTAACCTTTGAGCTTCTCCTAAAAACAGCCACGAATTATCATGTGGGAAACACAACTTTCCTTTTCTCCTGTTCTCTTATGCTGCATTGACTTCACTGCTGTGACTGACACTTTAAAATTTGTAGGTTTGCCTGAGGCACAGATCCAGCACAGAAAAATCTCTCTCCAAACGGCTGAGGCTCAGCAAAGAGAAAAGCACTGAAAAAAGGGTCTTCTGAGGGAAACATCAGGAGTCTTAAGGTGGTCTGGATCTCACCCGAATCACATTGTGCTAATCAGCAGGAGAACTGTGCACGCAGAACTCTGCAGTCTCGTATCAGGATAAAGCTAATGCAAATCCCAGAGAGTGAATTATATTACTGTGGATTTATTCAGATGTAACAGACCAACATTTGTCCCCAAATGACTGCAGCATTTCTTCCCAGTACGTGCAGACTCTTCCCTACTAATGCACCCCCCATGGGAGGGAATGTTTCTTCTGTTAAGTAGGAAACAGGGGAAGAAACCAATTGCTTTTGCTTGACAGGAGAATTTCAAATGTACAATTTCATTAAGACAGAGGCTCCAGTCTGAAATGAACACAAATGTGTAACTATGCCCTCACATTGAAAACACTATAAACTCAGGCTGTGAAAATCTGAAACAGAATTCCCTCAAAGCTCAAAGGGCTTCATATCTCTGTATTTGTCTCCTGAAACTTCTTTTGCAATAATCCAGAAAGAGACCAATTGCCCAGATCCTTGTAAGCATGCACCCTGCTTTCTGCATACTCCAGGATGCACCAGGAATTAAGTAGCTGCTCACCTGGCACCATCTCTTGCCCTAAACTCACTGATTGGAAAGTGCTCCTAGACAGCGCAAGGATTGCCTGAGCCTGTTTCTAATGTAGTTCTAAATGACACAGTCAAGTTAACCAAATACTCCACACTGATCCCACACAGCACTCCAGCTCCCAGACAGGAGTGAGGGAACACTTCAGTGTGATGTGTCATGACAGTGGCACAGCCAGACCTGGCTCCCTCCTTCTACTCGTGGCTGAGGAGAACAAGCACAATAAAGTAAACACTTTACTGCTCAGATTTTGCTTAACTCATTGTTTTCCAGCCAACATCCTAATTTTATGTGAGTTTATTTCAGGTGATTCATTAATCCCTTGCAATGAATCACTTTTCTAGGTGTGACCAGATAGTTTTTTGAATCAGAAAATCTCTGGGATGTAAAACCTCACCAGGATGACCTGGTCACAAACCACAGCCCAGATGGAGTGAGAAGCAGCAGGGCTGACAGCTAAGACACAAAGTCACCAAAAATATTCTGCTCTCCTTTCTCATTCAAGCACCCCAACACCTTTGATCCCAGCTCCCAATTCATGTGGAGAAAGCAAAGATAAGTGATAGGCTCCACCTTCTTCCTAATGACTCTGCATATGAGTTGGCAAAAGTTCCTTACCCAGAAACGTTTATTGTGTGGGGTAAGAATCTCCCTCAGTCTAGAACACAGTGGATTCAAGAAAATCATCTTTAATCCTCTTCCCAATTTTTTTTCAATTATTACCTTATCTTCATATGCATTACTGAAAGGAATCACAGATGCCCAGGAATCAAATATGTTTGTTTCCACTTTACAGTGTTGCATTGGTGAGAAGAAAGTTTGGAATTTTTTGGAGGACGGTTTTCGTTATCAAAATTGTTCTGCCTAGTTCAGAATTCAGATTTCTGAAGCCTGTACATTTAATCACAAATCTTTTCTACAATTAGGGAGTAGTTCACAGCATGACCACAATGAAAGAAAAAAAATAGTATTTCTTAATGTTAACTGAAAGTTGGTGCCCATGTCTAGACACACAAATTTTCCTGCAGTGGTAAACATTGGTTTTGGTTAGAAAATTGTTCTTGCTTCAATTCTAGCCTCACAAGACAGAATTACTACTTGGCTGCTGAGATTTGAAAAAGGTCAGAAGCCAGCCAGTTAAAAACAATATTTTTCAATTTTAATGTAAAAATACTATTTGTTGTATTTTCTCCATCCTGCTTGGAAGCAAATGTTATTTTACTGCAGGGCTCTGACTGCAGCTCTGCATCACATGGGAGACCAGTGGTAGAGAACAGCACTTAGAGCATTAAAAATGCATTCTTCGTGTATCAAACCAAAGAAAGGGTGCCTCTCGGCAGCATTGGTGGCCTAATTTTGACTGCAGAATGAATAAAATCAAAGCTTCCACTTAAACATGTAGCTCCTGAGCTGCAGATGGGGAGATAATAGGGAGGAATTTGGGCACTCTTTGGGGTGCTGGGGCTGTGGGTGCACCCTCCATCAGGGCACTGTGCTGAGTGAGGCAATACTTGCTGAGCCTCCCAAAGGCTCCACATCCTGGAGAATGGATCAGTACATTTATCTCCTGAAATCACCATGTTTTCATAGCCCACGCAAGAAGCACCTGGGCAGTCTCCTTAATCCAACAGCAGCTCACAGAAGTGATTTCATTGATGGATCCTGTCCCCGAAGATCATGGAGCTGTTGCTTTGGCAGCACCTACACAGCCAGTCATCATGTACTAGCTACGTGGGTGGGAATGTCTCCATCCATTCAAAATGGAGCATTCAGGATTAACTGACCCTTTCCCCAGAAATTGTGTGTTGAGGGACTGCTATAGGCAATTCCTTCCACCTTTTTTAATGGGAGAAGCTGATTTCAGAAAGGAACAGAAGAAGCAGAAGCACTTCGGGGTGCCAACATAGCATAGGCTCACAGAATGGCTTGGGTTGGAAGGGACTTTATGTATAGTTCCAACCCTCCATGGGAAGGGACACCTTCCATTAGACCATGTTCCTCAAAACCCCATCCAACTTAGCCTTGAACACTTCCAGGGATGGGGCAACCACAGCTTCTCTGGGCAACCTGTGCCAGGGCCTCACCACCCTGTGAGTAATAAGCTTTTTCCTAAATTCCTTCTCATTTAATTTAAAGTTGTTCCCCTCGTTCCATCACTATTTGTCCATGTAAAAAGCAAGGGGTACAACCTGATAGCTATGAGGGAGATGAGCTGGGGACTATCATAGTGGCAGCCTCACAGCAAAGAGAACATAAGGTCTCCCAATCCCACTCACATAGGACCACTGTCATGACTCCTCCAAGGTTGACAAATAATAACAACTTTAAGCAACATTTAAGCCACCCTTATGGATGTTCCTACCATCTCAGCTTCCCACTGAGATACATGTGATAGATTGGAAAAAGCTGGAATTAAAGTCTGAAATGGCATTACATCCTGTGCCTGCAGGAACAAATAAGAACCATCTCCTCCCTGATGGTGCATTCATCACAAGGCTGCTGGCTTGAATAACAGCCACAGAAATCACAGTATTTAAGTAAGTCCTAGCACTGTCAATATCTCCAGAGCTGTCTGTAGTGATCATAAGGCCTACTAATTTGTATATTTTTCCTCCACAGTTTTTTCATGCACTGTATACACCATAGACAACCCAAGCTGTGCCCACACCTCAATGCAGACAGTGGCCCCCATCTACCTCAGAGGGAAATTCAACAATAAGAAACTACTCTGCAGCATTACATGTAGGTCTTTTATTTTCCCTAAGGAGTGAAAACATAAGGGGCATTTTGATTAATTTAATTCTTGAAACAATTATAGGCTGTTTAGTGCACTTGAGTTACAGATACGATTAAGCATTGACTTGCTGCTAAATAAAAGCAACATTATGAGGTGATGCAAAATATGGGAGTCCTTTGTAACAAAATGAGACATTCAGCCCAAGGAAGGGAAAACCTCACTTCAGAGGCCAAAAACAGCTTCTCAGAGAAGAAGGTCTTCCTTCCTAATGTTACACTCCTCCTCAGCTGAGTGGCTTCAGGTTTCTCCATGGCATTTCCAGGGCATCATTTCCAGAGCACCTGGGGTAGACCTTAACAAGAGACCTGGCCTTCATTATCCACAGGTGCTCATAGTTCAAAAATATTACATAAGGCTCATACAAAAGTAGAATTCAGGAATGACTTTCTGTCAGTTGTGAATAAGGGAAAGCAGTAAAACAAAATCACACTATAAAATAGAATAAAAAATAAAATAGTGTAGAATAAAATAACGTAGCACCAAAGATCTTCCACTTTAGGAAAAAGTCTATTTTCTCCTGAGCCATTCCTCTGGCTGCACTTCAAACCTCAGAGGCTTTTACTGGTGACTCTTTCCTACATTGAACTCTGAGCACAGCCAGCAAATGGAGGTGCAGAGGAATCACCATTCATTTTGAAAAAGGAAGCAATGGAAATATTGAACGTTCCATTGATTGAAGCCCATGGTGTGTAAACTGCTTCCTTTATTGTGTTATTTCTGGAGTGGGAATGGATGGGCACTGCAGAGCAAACCCTGCCGTTGAGACTCTGCTCAAGTTTCTTGCTCACACTCGACACAGTTTTGGTGTGGTTTCCCTGGTTTACAGCCCTCTCATGGGAGTGGGAATCCAGCCCTTTGATGATGGGGGTTTTTTTCATGGGTGTCAGAATTCCTAACTTTATATTCTATTTGCTTTTATCGCAATAAGTAAATGATAAAAAGGCAGGAGGGAGAGAACATGTATAAAAGACAGGGAAAGAGGAAAAAGAAATTTGCTCCTGCTGAAAGGAAGCAAGACAGTCACAAAGGGGAGGAATTTCTGTGATATAGCTTGGGTACAAAAATGCCACTTAGAGGGGTAAATGTCCACTGAGTCTCCCAGCAAAAGGCTAACTAATTACACTTATTATAATGAAAGTTATCTTCATGACATACTCATTTAATCTATTTTTTAAATATAATAATATTGTACAATGAAGGGGACTAAATAGGACAAGTGAAATTACTAGATGTCTAAATGTGACTGCCTACACTGTTTGCTAGGAAATGCTTTTACTAGTGCTACATGTTATCCCAAAGCTTTCTATCACTACATTTTATCTTCTCAAGAAAGAGGAGAATAAGACTGCAAGTTTCTACATTAAACCGTTCTCATCAGAAATTGTTCTCTTATTTTGAAAAATGTCACATGTGAACAAAATGCATTGAAAATGTTCCACTTCACAAGGATTATAATGATATTTAATTTAAATGTTAACTATTATAATGTTAAAATGTTAACTGGGAACACAAATCTGTATCAAAGTCTGATACCAGCAGAGAAGAGCAAAGATAATGAAATTGGATGGTTCCATTTACAACTCCAAAGCCATTAGAGAATTAGTTACAAAATCCGTAGAAAACAAGAAAGTGAAAAGGTACATAACAGCATCATTAAATCTTTTTTATTATTATTTAAAACACCTTTTATGGACCAATTTCAAAATGTATGTTTTTACAATTATTTTAATGTTTTGTCTCTCAGGCACAGACTGCTGGCATGAAATATCTATCAGTCCTGACAGGTTTGTCCTTTTAATGCAAGTGATGCAGACCTGGCTCATCTCTTGCTTTTCTAGCAAAGAAACACTCATTTTAGCTCACCAGTAGACCCTTATACACATTCTGTGAATCTACTAATTGAGAATGATGGACATTGTGTGTATGTGTGTGTGTGTGTGTACACGCAACTTAAATAGATTATTGGTACTTACACAGTGTGGCATCCAAATCATTAAGGACATGGAACCTTTGAGAATTCCTTTATTAACAGAGAAATAAAATTAAAACAGAGGGAAATTCCTGAGTATTTGTAACCATAATTCTCTCTGAAATTAAGAGAAACTTTGCAATGGTGGCACAGGCCAATGAAATGCGTGATTCTTCTGCTTGCATTAGTGGAAGGAGAATCTGGAAAGCAAACATTTCTCATTCTGTGTCTTTTCAAGATCTCAAAAAATTTCCTTCTTTTAAGAAAATGTGAAATTAATAGGAAATTTATTACCTGAAAATCAAGGGATAGGAGCAAAAGAAGGTTTTTAACAACCAAAATTGTTAAATCATTGTTTAATGCAAATCATATTAACCTCTTTCATTTTATTTTCAATGTTTGAATACTTTGTCGTAAAATTCAAACCAGACATCTGCACTGAGTTTTAAAAATCTCACACTGCAAACTTAAAAGTACATTAAAAACAAAGAAATTATGATAATGTCAAATAATCCAACTATTATATATACAAACAATACTTCTATATTTTTTATTGTTGTTATTTGAAATATCCCACAAACGGTTTTATTTCTCTTGAGTGGGAACTAATCAAACAGGAAGAACTACAGCCGGTTTGAAGTGGCACTACCAACATAGTAAATACAGGAGGTACAAGAAAAACAAATCTATGAGTTATTTGGAGCAAAGCAAAGTTTAATTTATCTGTACAAGCCCCCTGCCACAGACATAATTACAAATTTCACTTATTTTTGAGTCAAATCACAGCCTAAATCCAGACCAGATCATCCACTGAGCATCCCCAGGCACTGCTGGGCATCCTTGTGCTGGACAAAGCCTGGCCCCAAGCGAGAGCCACATTCCCCACTGAGCTGGCCCTGTGGTGAAGCAGGGACTGGGAGCTGTTTTGGTCCTTGGCTCTGGCCTGAACCCCGGCTCTTCCTTCATCCCTCTCAGGATGCCCAGGATTCCGGTGGGACACCTGGGCGCAGGGTTTCCCATCCCACCACTGCTCCTCTGCAGCCAATCCTGGAGTCCCTCCATCTTTTACATCAAATCATCCACATCAGCAGCTCCATGACGTGATGATGAGTGAGACCCACGGCATTCCTTCAATCCCCACAATCCCTTCCTGGGGGAAGCCAACCCCATCCAGAGGGACAGGAACTAAAGCCATGCCAGAAACATAAATCACATTATTTCAGTGCACAACCAGGGTCCAGGTATGTGGTTGCAGCTCCATGTGACTGTTAGCAGGATTTGGACCGCCCTGCCGGTGCCATCATTTACTGCAGCCCACACGGACACTGAAGAAACTCCTTCACCAAAGAAACAGGAACATCCCTCCTCAAAAAAGGGAGGAACAGCCTGCCATCACCTAAAGGGAAACAACTGATATAGAAAAGCAATGACCACCAGTACAGCAGGGCCAGTAGCTTCCTCCTGTATCATTGCTCAGAGCTTTTTTCTAGAAATAAAATAAAAACAGGCACGGCAGAAACTTCCCATTTCATTCTTACTGTGACTGTAACGACAACCAACATGAAAACAACTATCATACACTTGATTTACACATTCAGCCTCAAAGTTACATTTGTAGAAGACGCACCTAGGAAGGCTTGCATTCACAAGTGCAACCTCTACATTAAGATCTGAGATGGGGAAGGAACATCACCATGCACACCCAAGAGCCACCTGTGGGGCTTGAGGAGTCTCTCAGAGAGCCCAGACCCTCTGTCGAATCAGGGATCAACACCAGCCTAAACCAAAACTAGAGCACAACATTTAGCTGAGCCCACAGTCCAGAGGTGTTCTTGCACCGGTGCAATTCTGCTCTTGCACAGTGCAAGAACACTCTGGATATGTGTTTCTATCTTTTACATGCTATGAAATAGATAACACTGTGTTCCTTATTTCTTAAGTCACATTCATTGTGTGGCCACATAAATGGTATCTTTGGAACATACTCTGCTGTCATTACATTGAAACCCAAAATAATTACTGGAATAGTCTGCCTTTCAAGTTACTAAGTAGAACAGGTTTCTGAGATTGCAATCAGATTTGTGTGCTTCTGAAAAATATCGATTTGAAAAATATCCAGGACTGGCTCCCAGCAACTGTGTCATTAAAATGTACCTCAGCAAAGGCATTTACTCCTTCATCCTCTATCTTTTGTATGCTTTGTTACATTAGAAACTCAAATCAGCATAAAATTCTTGACAAGGGAAGGGAGAAATGTATTCAGATTTAATCTAGTGATTACGGTTCATTCGTTGCAAACAGCTCCTTCATCAAGGCCATGAGGTGAATTATTAACCTCTTCCATCCACAAACAGAAAAATACCTTCAGTCATAAGGAAGCAATACAGGAAAAAAGGTTACCTGGGTTATCTGCAGAAAGGGACACAGCAAGGTTCAGTCTGCAGAAGAAAATACTCCTGGGGGCACAAGGCAGGGAGAAAAGGGCAGACCACTGGTTTTGAGCAGCTGAGGAACAGGTGCAGAGCAGGTAATACAGCTTGTGAGCAATTAATTCAGCATATAAATAGAGCAGCAGTTAGCAGGTACATGCTGTTGTCCCTTCTAGTCATCCATGACACTGGTCTCCAGGCTCTGCAACAGGTAAGAGAGGCATTTCTGGACACAGGCTGTGGGAAGGGGACTCTTGGCCATGCTGGGGGGAAGGATTTTAATTTGGACTTTCTTCCAAGCAAAAGATTATTGTGGTAAATAAAAGCCAAACAGAGTGGCAGAAAGTCTCTGTCAGTGGAAGGAAGAAAGGCAGAGAGGACAGGTAGAGAAATCCACTGGGAAGGCTGGAAAAAAAGCGGTAAATCGGGAACTTTGGTAAATGAGGATCGAGACCAATTTGTGGTATTCTAAAATACATGTAAGGAAAAAGGGTCAGAAGCAAATATTAATTTAAATACAATGAGAGATAAAACAACGTAATAAAGTCATCCAAGTGTCTCCCCTGCCCTGCTCCTCAGGGTGACCATCACTCCAGGAGCTGCACTTCACCAACCTTCACAGAGCCCCTTGAAACTCAGGTCCTTCTGCAAGGAAGGAGGTCCTGGGAGAGCTCCTGGTCATACCAGAGCAACCATTTGTTTCAGAATACAAATTATTCCCTCCAAACTGGTGCAAAGCAGCATCTTGCTTTACACTATGTCCTTCAATCCTATTCTGTATTTTGCTATTATATCTGACTGATGGGAGTTCTGAAAATAAATAAGAAAACACAGAAGTTCATATTTGGCCTGTGTACTTTTTAAGTAATTCCTCAAAGGTATAAAAAAAAATTGGCATTGCAACATGCAAGGGAATTTTACTGAAGGAGCTAAGACAGGCTGGAGGCAGCCACGATGCTCTGTTTTCCTCAAACCTGCTGTTTCACCGAGTCCCAGAAGCATCCAGGGAAGGGGAGCTGGGCATTCCCACAGCTCCTGCACCTGCTGCAGTCCCACGTGCCGGACGGGTCATGATGATAATGACTGAGGCAGAAGTGAGCACGTAGGTTTGTTTCTCCAATTCAAAATGAATTTGCTGACAGAGGCAAAAACAAAGTACAGGGCTGCTAGGGACACTTCAGCTGCACCCACCATCACACCACTTCTAAAATTATTCATTTTGCTCCAAAAAACAGACACTAGGAGTGGGGCTGTATCAGGCTTTGAGAAATACTCTACAGCTTGGGTGGAAAAAAGGGGGAAAAATTAATAAAAGCATTCTATAAACCCAGTTCGCTACGCTGTTACAACACAGCTCTTTGAAATAAGAGTCACCAGTAAGTTGAGCTTTACACATTTTAAGCAGAGAGTGGTTTCCAAACTGCATTTACTGCTTTGAAATCCTAGTTTAGAGCAAGGGCTCAAAGGTCTCTAATAGAGAAGTTTCCCCTGCTTCTAACAGAAATTCCCATCTGCCTCAAGGGTGTGATCCCAAATAAAGGCAAACGGGGAAATAAAAGGAAACATCCTTCCCTTTAAAGCAATCAATACAACTGTCAAAAAACAGCATATATTTAACAAATGCAATGTAGATTGTTTTATTTGACCTTCTGTTCACAAAATAATTTTATTATATGTATGAAAGCAGCATACAGGCAATAAAATTATGAAAACATTCACAATACATAAATACACAGACCTGATGCAGGATGTATATTGTTTGTTAGACTTTAAATTTTTTTCCTCTCAGTTCTCTTTTCCTGACAACACATCCTTTTGATATATATGTTACGAAAAAGTTGCTCCAAAGGGTATTTTCTCTCATTCAGAAAAGAAATCAATTTCTTTGAACGCTACTGAATATTAACACCCAATGTTCCTGTTGCTAATGCTCAGTGATTGCTTTTGGCATTACAAAGGGAAAGCAGCAGGAAAGGACAATGGAAAAGTAGCACGTTTTTTTAATTAAATAGTGGCAACTTTTTTGGAGTTCACAGGAGGATTTTGAGGTGGGGGCTGCAGTTCCATCAGTATTTAGAAATGTCTTTATCCAAAATGGTAATGAGGCACTATTCCTTATTGAATGGACTACTGACACAGCAATTACGAAAATGTAATGTCCTCCCAGTTCCCAAAGTAAAGCACCAGGTACCTCATGCTTTAATTCTGACTGTGATAGAGTAGCAGACAGACAGAATGATCCGGATGGTCTTGCAGTAACACCGGTGATAACGAGGTTTGGCATCTTTACTACCTTTATAACCCATTGTGTTTGTTCAGAAAAGATATCCAAGACTTGAAATAAGAAAAGTCTGAGAAAGCCATTTATCTTACATAAATACAAAACATTATATATTAAGAATTGCTATCTAAGAAGCTTTCCTTCCCAAATTGGATTCCTCTTAAGGTTCTAGTCATCTTTAAGGTATTTACAGATCCACAGACTTGACATTCTAGCAAAGTCTTTGTAACATGAAACTTTTTAAAAATAAATAGCAGCAATTTTATTTCTATAAGGGAAGAGAATTCACAACTCAGTCAACACTGGTCCTATCTTTTGAAAAAAATCCCACTTAAAAATAAAAAAAAGCCCACAAGCAAATGAACTCCATACAGCATCGGGTTTGTTGATTCCTTCATTTCTTGCTGAGCTTCTTAACATTACTCCATTCCCCTCACTAGCTCTCCAGACTACTACTACTTGTAATAAAGTGCTGACTGGTTGACTGGTCAAAATGTAGTTATGACACTCCAAAAATATCCCATTATTTAGATATCTTAAATAACATAAATAAAGCTAGATCTGTTATAACATATGAAAAATATCAATTTAAAACAATAAATAAATAAAACCAGTATCAACATATTACCTCCCAAAGCTTTAAAAATAACCATTCTCATTATAAGGCTCAATTATTTGTCAGAAATAATTTTAAGAAGGCATCTATCTACCTTTACAATCCCTCAGTCTTTAATTAGGACCTGTTAACACCCACTATCACAAGACACAGTAATCTTTCAATTTCTAGTAAACATTAATCTTTAAATATTCAACATTTACCTTTTGCCTCACTTTAAGCTAGAAATTGGTTTCTTTCTGTAGAAAAGAAACAATATTTTCCTTGTCACTGCACTGTACCTACATTTGTGTATTTTCCTCAGTAGGAACAGTACAGTTTTACACCCTTTTTTATAGCCAATTTCCAGTATCTTTTTCTGTTTATTGTTTAAAATGTTAAATTTGCTTTGAATGCCAGGAAAATTAATTCTGGGTTTGGTGTAAATATGTATTTTTCTCCCTAGAACTTACTTTCTTACCAAAAACACATTGTATGTCTTTTTTTTCCCAAAAAAGATTATTACAACATACACCATTAGGTCTTGCTGTGTAAACATAACTGTTCAGGTTTTATGCTGCCCATTTTGTGTAATGGGATTGATCTTTTCCAAAGAAACATCAGCTTCGTAATCCAAGATACCTGACAGTGCTGGAGACATTTTCTCCAAGGTCTTAGGTAGCTCATCCTCTTCTTCCTTTTTGAGAGGTTCTTCTTCCGGACAGATAATTGAATGTGGAATCAAATAAACCAGATTAGACTCTTTGGGGCTGGACCCTTTGGGCTCGTGTTGGCTCGAAAAAACCACTGCTCCGTTGTTGTTGATACTCACAGTCTCTATGGCATTGCCAGACATCGGGCACAGCCTGTAGCAGCCCAGCAGGGTTGAAAATGCCTTGCGGAAATCAGCATTGAAGGCATAAATAATGGGGTTGAGGGAAGAATTTGCCCATCCAAACCATACAAAAACATCAAAGGTGGTGGAATTAATGCAGAAAGCCTCTGCTCCCTTGGACGGCTGGGTAGGCTCACAGAAGGGAATCATGCAGTTCAATACAAAAAATGGCAACCAGCAGCACACAAACACCCCCATGATCACCGACAGAGTCTTTAAAACCTTTGTTTCCCTCTTGAAGGACATTTTGAAGTTGCTTTCTGGTTGCTGGCAGTCCATACTGCTCCTGTTGCCACTCGTGTTCTGGCAGTTCTTGGCATGCACTGCTGCTCTCTCCAGAGCTGAGATGCGTCGTATTTGCTTCTGAGCAATCCTGTATATCCTCGTGTAAGTCACTATCATGATGGCCACAGGTATATAGAAGCTAATAAGAGAAGAAGAAATGGCATACATCCTGTTTAGGCTAGAATCACAGTTGTCCATGCTTACACCTTGTAAGCTGGCATTTAAGTCCAAAAAGCTTGCGGTTGTAGCCTTGTGCCAGTTCAGCTGCACAGGGATGAAGGAAATCAACACAGATAAAGTCCACGCCACACTGATCATGATGAAAGCTGCCTTGGGGGTCATTTTCCTCTCATATCTAAATGGGCTGGAGATGGCCCAGTATCTGTCCACACTAATGACACAGAGATTTAAGATGGAGGCTGTTGAGCACATAATATCAAAGGCCACCCAGATGTTACAAAATGAACCAAAAGGCCAGAAACCAGCAATCTCGGCCACAGCTTTCCAAGGCATGACCAAAACTGCCACTAAGAGATCTGACACGGCCAAGGAGATGACAAAGAAGTTGGTCACCTTGGACCTGAGGTGGCGAAATCTGATGACAGCTGCACAGACCAACGTGTTTCCCAGCAGCGTGGAGAGGATCAGTAGTGAGAGGAAGCAACCCGTGAGGATTCGAAAGGAAGAGGAGTCCCTTTCCACCAGCAACCCTTCCCCGTCCATAGTGGTGTCGTTCCAAGTCATAGTTTCTCCTGAGGGAAAATTATATCATGATTTTCATGATGACATCAGCTCCTTTCCTTGCAGAGATCAGAGACATCAGACGTCCATTAATTACTCATCACCAAACGGACCAAAGGTCCTTTCTTACAGTCCCTTCACCCCCAGACAGACCTCACCCACTTTGAATTAACCTGAAAAACATCCTGAAAGCTCTACGAGCAGGAACTGAAAATGTACAAGCACAGTCCACCCTACAGACTGGGATTTTTAGCAGTCCCCTCAGAAACACACTGCACCACCCCAGTATGAAGTAGCTTAACTCAGACAGCTCACCTGCAAATGTTCTGCTGCTGTCCTCTCCAAACATACCCCACAGACAGGAAAGCAATCACTTTTCCATGCTTGCATATATTCCCACTTAAATAGACTATTGATCGAGTGTTTCCAGTGTCCACTGCACTAGCCCTTCATATTTACTGAAGCGTATTTACAAGGTGCCTTTTCTCTAGTTCCCTAAATGTCTCACTAATTAAACACTCCATCCTTTCTCCTCACTACATTCCTGTTACAAAATGCATCAGTTCTCTGTTTCTTGGCAGTGTCAGCAGGCAAATCTTCAATTTGTTTCAAAATGTTTTACATTTTCAAGACAAAATAGATAAACATACAGTAGGTGTGTTGTAAAGATTTTCAGTAAGAAGTAGCTCAGGTTATTTAATTTTATTTAAATAAGAAATGTTGGCTCCTACCTTTCACCTCTGATTCTCTGTTTGCTCTGGGATGCAGGGCCGTCTCTCCTCCTCTTTTAATTTTGGAATTGCATAGCAAATCTTATATACAAAAACAACACAGGAACACTGCATTGCATCGTGCGTGTGTTTTTTTCCCTGAAAGTGCAAATTGGCAGGGGAGAAGCAAGAGTTGGACCATCAGGAGTTAGTTTTCAAGGGTGCAGCAGGTCTGTGCTGTCGGATCGTGCGACGTGGACCCTGCTGGTGTGTGCCCAACTCCCACCATCCCACGGCCCCTGCTGATCACTCTACAAACTTTGTTGGCCGGATCTGTCCCAGTCGCACTTTGTACATCCCCTGGAAACGGCACATCAGGGCAAATCATCCCAGGCGAAAGGCACGGTATTCCCAACACTGGCAAGAGCCGACTACCAGTTCCTTCTTCTGCTGTTCGCGGGATGGAGAAAGAAACACAAGCGAAGGAGAAGGACGTGAGTGGCCTCTCGGTCACGATGCCGGTGGTGCCCGCAATGGATTCCTCTTCCAGCGGGGACAAGTCGCTTTAACACTCCGCTGCCATAACTACTCCGGAATAATCCCACCTCCCGCTCAGCGGGGCTGTGCTCCAGGGATCGGGTCCAGCTCTTACCATGCTTTTTCCCTCTCGGAAAGGCGAAGGCGGAGGCAGCTCCTCATTCTTTCCCGCAGCCCGCCCCGGGCCACGCATCTCCCAGCTTCCTTCTGCCCGGGGCACGGCTCAGCAGCATCGCCCCTCCAGGAGCGCTGTCTGCCAGACGACTTCTTCCTAAAGGATTAAGACAAGGGAATGACAGGCATGGAGGCACGCAGAGGGCAAAAAGCCACCCCCCTTCGCCTCCTCTAACATCTTCGATGGGTTGCAGCTTCTTCTGGGCAGCTTTTCCTGCCTTCCTGGTGAAAACGTCCCGGGCAGCTGGGGTAAGAGGCAGAGCCGGGCTCAGGGAGCGGCTCTCCTGGAGTTTAGCGCAGACAGGATTACTTTGCCCGGTCCTGAGCACCGCCGAGCTGCGGGACGCCCGGGGCGCTGCGCGATGCCCCGGCGGGTTCAGTGAACTGATGCGGACAGTGAGTACCGGCACCGCGCCACGGAGATGGGCGATGCTCAGGAGGGGCCGCGGGACGAGGCACCGCGGCTGCTCGGACCCAGAGGAGCGGCGTTCCCGCAGGGCACGCTCGGCAGGGTCGGCCGGCAGCCGCTGCCGGCGCGGCGCGGCGGGGCAGGGGCAGGGGCGGCCGGGGCTCGGGGCTCCGCCGGGGCAGCGCTCCCTG